>SJXQ01012172.1:0-99657 GCA_006408695.1 Aepyceros melampus
GGGTCATGGTGGAGAGTTCTGTCAAAACATGGTCCACTGGAGAAGGGTTGGCAAGCCACTTCAATGTTCTTGCCTTGAGAACTCCATGAACAGTATGAAAAGGTAAAAAGATAGGACACTGAAAGATGAACTCCCTAGGTCAGTAGGTGCCCAATATGCTACTGGAGATCAGTGGAGAAATAACTCCAGAAAGAATGAAGAGATGGAGCCAAAGCAAACACAACACCCTGTTGTGGATGTGACTGGTGTTCAAAGTAAAGTCTGATGCTGTAAAGAAAAATATTGCATAGAAATCAGGAAAGTTAGGTCCATGAATCAAGGCAAATTGGAAGTGGTCAAACAGGAAAAGGCAAGAGTGAACGTCGACATTTTAGGAATCAGTGAACTAAAATGGACTGGAATGGGTGAATTTAAATCAGATTACCATTATATCTACTACTGTGAGCAAGAATTCCTTAGAAGAAATAGAGTAGCCCTCATAGTCAATAAAAGATTCCAAAATGCATTCCTTGGATGCCATCTCAAAATGACAGAATGATCTCTGTTCACTTCCAAGGCAAACCTTTCAGTATCACCGTAATCCAAGTCTATGCCCCGACCAATGATGCTGAAGAAGCTGAAGTTGAACAGTTCTATGAAGACCTACAAGACCTTCTAGAACTAACACCCCCCAAGATTGTCCTTTCCATTATAGAAGACTGGAATGCAAAAGTAGGAAGTCAAGAAATACGCGGAATAACAGGCAAATTTGGCCTTGGAATACAGAATGAAGCAGAGCAAATGCTAACAGAGTTTTGCCAAGAGAACCACTGATCATAGCAAACACCCTCTTCCAACAACACAAGAGTAGACTCTACACATGGACATCACCAGATGGTAAACACCAAAATCAGATTGATTGTAATCTTTGCAGCCAAAGATGGAGGGGCTCTATACAGTCAGCAAAAACAAGACTGAGAGCTGACTGTGGCTCAGATCATGAACTCCTTATTGTCAAATTCAGACTTAAATTGAAGAAAGTAGGGAAAACCACTAGACCATTCAGGTATGACCTATATCAAATTTATGATTAAAACTCTTCATAAAAATGGGCATAAAAGGAACCTACCTCAACATATTAAAGGGCCATATATGATAAGTCTACAGCAAACATTATTCTCAGTGGTGAAAAACTGAAAGCATTCTCCCTAAGATCAGGAACAAGACAAAGGTGTCCACTTTCACCACTATTTTTCAACATAATTTTGAAAGTCTTAGCTACAGCAATCAGAGAAGAAAAAGAAATAAAAGGAATCCAGATCAGAAAAGTAAAAGTAAAGCTTTCACTGTCTGCAGATGATATGATATTGTACATAGGATACCCTAAAGATAGTATCAGAAAATTACTGGAGCTAATCAGAGAATTCAGCAAAGTTGCAGGATACAAAATCAATACACAGAAATCCCTTGTACTGCCAAATGCAATCTACAGGTTCAATGCAATCCCCATCAAATTACCAATAGCATTTTCCACAGAACTAGAGCAAAAATTTTCACAATTCATATGGAAACACAGAAGACCATGAATAGCCAAAACATTCTTGAGAAAGAAGAATGGAGCTGGAGGAATCAACCTTCCTGATTTCAGATTATACTACAATGCTACAGTCATGAAGACAGTATAGTAGTGGCACAAAAACAGAAATATAGACCTATAGAACAAGATAGAAAGACCAGAAATAAACCCATGCACCTATGGGAACCTTATTTTTGACAAGGAGGCAAGAATATACAATGGGGCAAAGACAGCTTCTTCAATGAATTGTTCTGGCAAAACTGGACAATTACGTTAAAAGAATGAAATTAGAACACTTCTTAATACCGTACACAAAGATAAACAAAAAATGGATTAAAGACCTAAAGGTAAGACCAGAAATTATACAACTCTTAGAGGAAAATATAGGCAGAACACTCAATGACATAAAGATCCTCTATGACCCACCTCCTAGAGTAATGGAAATAGAACCAAAACTAAACACATGGGACCTGATTAAACTTAAAAACTTTTGCACAGCAAAGGAAACTATAAGCAAGGTGAAAAGACAACCCTCAGAATGGGCAAAAATAATTGCAAAGGAAACAACTGACAAAGGATTAATTTCCAAAATATACAAGTATCCCATACAATTCAATACCAGAAAAACAAACTACCCAATCAAAAGGTAAGGGAAAGACCTAAATAGACATTTCTCCAAAGAAGACATACAGATGGCTAACAAACACATGAAAAGAAGCTCAACATCACTCATTATTAGAGAAATGCCAATCAAAACTGCAATGATATCACTTCACACTGGTCAGAATGACCATCACCAAAAAGTCTACAATGAATAAGCACTGGAGAGGGTGTGGAGAAAGAGAACAATCTTGCACTGTTGGTGGTAATGTAAGTTGATACAGTCCCTATGGAAGATGGTATGGAGATTCCTTAAAAAACTAGAAATAAAACCACCATATGACCCAGCAATCCCACTCTTAGTCATATACATGGAAGAAACCAAAATTGAAAATACACATGTATCCCATAGTTCATTGCAGCACTATTTACAATAGCTAGAACATGGAAGCAACCTAGATGTCCATTGAAAGATGAATGGATAAAGAAGTTGTGGTACACATACACAATGGAATGTTACTCAGCCATAAAAAGGAATGCATTTGAGTCAGTTCTAATGAAGTGGATGAACCTAGAGCTTGTCATACAGAGTGAAGTAAGTCAGAAAGACAAAGACGAATATCGTATTCTAACACATCAAGAGCCTCTTGATGAAAGTGAAAGTGGAGAGTGAAAAAGTTGGCTTAAAGCTCAACATCAGAAAACAAAGATCATGGCATCTGGTCCCATCAGTTCCTGGGAAATAGATGGGGAAACAGTGGAAACAGTGGCTGACTTTATTTTTGGGGGCTCCAAAATCACTGCAGATGGTGATTGCAGCCATGAAATTAAAAGACGCTTACTCCTTGGAAGGAAAATTATGACCTAGACAGCTTATTAAAAAGCAGAGACATTAGTTTGTCAGTAAAGGTCCATCTAGTCAAGGCTATGGTATTTCCAGTGGTCATATATGGATATGAGAGTTGGACTATAAAGAAAGCTGAGAGCTGAAGAATTGATACTTTTGAACTGTGGTGTTGGAGAAGAGTCTTGAGAGTCCCTTGGACTGCAAGGAGATCCAACCAGTCCATCCTAAAGGAGATCAGCCCTGGGTGTTCATTGGAAGGACTGATGTTGAAGCTGAAACTCCAATACTTTGGCCACCTGATGAAGAGCTGACTCATTTGAAAAGATCTTGATGCTGGGAAAGATTGAGGGCAGAGGAGAAGGGGATGACAGGATGAGATTGTTGGATGGCATCAACTCAATGGACATGGGTTGGTGTGGACTCCAGGAGTTGGTTGATGGATAGGGAGGCCTGGCATGCTGCATTTCATGGGGTTGCAAAGAGTCAGACATGACTGAGCAACTGAACTGAACTCACATATATATATGGAATCTAGAAAAATGGTAGTAAAATATTTATTTATAGAGCAGCAATGGAGAAAGAGTAGATTTATGGACATGGAGAGGAATGAGATGTATGGAAAGAGTAACATGGAAACTTACATTACCGTATGTAAAATAGATAGCCAACAGGAATTTGCTGTATGGCTCAGGAAACTCAATCAGGGGCTCTGTATCAACCTAGAAAGATGGGATGGGGAGAGAAATGGGAGGGAGGTTCAAAAGGGAAGGGATTTATGTATACCTATGGCTGATCAATAACCTCAGATATGCAGACGACACCACCCTTATGGCAGAAAGTGAAGAGGAGCTAAAAAGCCTCTTGTTGAAAGAAGATGTTTCTCTGGAACTCTTTTGCTTTTTCCATGATCCAGCGGTTGTTGGCAATTTGATCTCTGGTTCCTCTGCCTTTTCTAAAACCAGCTTGAACATCAGGGAGTTCACGGTTCACGTATTACTGAAGTCTGGCTTGGAGAATTTTGAGCATTACTTTACTAGCATGTGAGATGAGTGCAATTGTATGGTAGTTTGAGCATTCTTTGGCATTGCCTTTCTTTGGAATTGGAATGAAAACTGACCTTTTCCAGTCCTGTGGCCACTGCTGAGTTTTCCAGATTTGCTGGCATATTGAGTGCAGCACTTTCACAGCATCATCTTTCAGGATTTGAAACAGCTCAACTGGAATTCCATCACCTCAACTAGCTTTGTTCGTAGTGATTAGAAATCTGTATGCAGGTCAGGAAGCAACAGTTAGAACTGGACATGGAACAATAGACTGGTTCCAAATAGGAAAAGGAGTACATCAAGGCTGTATATTGTCACCCTGCTTATTTAACTTCTATGCAGAGTACATCATGAGAAACGCTGGACTGGAAGAAACACAAGCTAGAGTCAAGATTGCCGGGAGAAATATCAATAACCTCAGATATGCAGATGACACCACCCTTATGGCAGAAAGTGAAGAGGAGCTAAAAAGCCTCTTGTTGAAAGTGAAAGAAGAGAGTGAAAAAGTTGGCTTAAAGCTCAACATTCAGAAAACGAAGATCATGGCATCTGGTCCCATCACTTCATGGGAAATAGATGGGAAAACTCTGTCAGACTTTATTTTTTTGGGCTCCAAAATCACTGCAGATGATGACTGCAGCCATGAAATTAAAAGACGCTTCCTCTTTGGAAGAAAAGTTATGACCAACCTAGATAGCATATTCAAAAGCAGAGACATTACTTTGCCGACTAAGGTCCATCTAGTCAAGGCTATGGTTTTTCCTGTGGTCATGTATGGATGTGAGAGTTGGACTGTGAAGAAGGCTGAGCGCCTAAGAATTGATGGTTTTGAACTGTGGTGTTGGAGAAGACTCTTGAGAGTCCCTTGGACTGCAAGGAGATCCAACCAGTCCATTCTGAAGGAGATCAGCCCTGGGATATCTTTGGAAGGAATGATGCTAAAGCTGAAACTCCAGTACTTTGGCCACCTCATACAAAGAGTTGACTCATTGGAAAGGACTCTGATGCTGGGAAGGATTGGGGGCAGGAGGAGAGGTGGATGACAGAGGATGAGATGGCTGGATGGCATCATGGACTCAATGAACGTGAGTCTGAGTGAACTCCAGGAGATGATGATGGACAGGGAGGCCTGGTGTGCTGCGATTCATGGGGTCGCAAAAGAGTCGGACACAACTGAGCGACTGAAATGAACTGAACTGACACATTCTCTAAGATGTGCTAAACTGAAACTGAAACTTAGTCACTCAGTCATGTCCAACTCTTTGCAACCTCATGAACTGTAGCCTGCCAGGCTCCTCTGTCCTTGGGATTTCCCAGGGAGTAATACTGGAGTGTTACTTGACCTGCCTCTTGAGTAATTGATCTGTGGGGTTGGAGAAGACTCTTGAGAGTCCCTTGGACTGCAAGGAGATCCAACCAGTCCATTCTGAAAGAGATCAGCCCTGTGATTTCTTAGGAAGGAATGATGCTAAAGCTGAAACTCCAGTACTTTGGCCACCTCATGCAAAGAGCTGACTCATTGAAAAAGACTCTGATGCTGGGAAGGATTGGGGGCAGGAGGAGAAGGGGACAACAGAGGATGAGATGGCTGGATGGCATCACGGACTCGATGAACGTGAGTCTGAGTGAACTCTGGAAGGTGGTGATGGACAGGGAGGCCCGGCGTGCTGCAATTCATGGGGTCGCAAAGAGTCGGACATGACTGAGCAACTGAACGTAACTGAACTGATATATATATATCAGATTTTCCAGGCAAGAGTACTGGAGTGGGTTGCCATGTAATTAATAGTCATTTGATAAGACTTCTTAAACAATTTTGGTGTACTTTCCAGAAATTGAGAAAGCAAATGACTACTAACTGAAAAATAGCAAGACTTTGCAAATTATTCCATTTATTATTCTTAACATCCAATAGCATTGAAAAATAACCTAATCAAATTCTCAGCAGACCACCACAAATAATTTTTGGTACTGGAACACTGTATGATTTCTGGCAAATAACTCTGAAAATTTTCAAAGAATTGACTGACATCCTAACAAAGCACATTCTATGCTATCTACTTATTTAGGTAAGTAAGGTTTATCTAAAGTTTGTGTTGCTAAAGTGAAAAACAGGAGTAGAATTGACATTGAATTCTCTCCCATTCTAGTAATAATGTTAACCAAGAAGATACTGTCTGATTGCATTTTTCAAATCCGATTCATCTAACTTCCAATAGGATTTTGTTTTATTAGTAGTAACTTATCAATATTTAAAGTACATTTGTGATGTTTTGAACACAAGAAATTCATTACACTTAAAGCCCAGTGTTCCACAGAATATATATATTACTCCTCTAGATATAATAACTGCTTTTCAAAATCCTTTTAGGAGCTTGGCAAGCAGAACAGTTTAAATGTGACAGGTCGGGCTTCCTTGGTGGTCCACCAAGGAAGGTTAGGATTGCCTTGCAATGGAAATGACACCGGTCTGATCCCTGGTCCAGGAAGATTGCACATGCGGTGAAGCCACTAAGTTTATGTGCCACAACTACTGAGCCTGTGTGCCGCAACTATTATTACTGAAGACTGCACGCCAAAGACTGCGCTGCACAGCAAAAGAAGCCACAACAGTGAGGAGCCCATGCACTGTAACTAGAGAAAGCCCGCATGCAGCAAGGAAGACCCACCACAGGGGAAAAATAAAATAAATCTTTTTTAAGAAGAAAAGAAAAAAGAAAACAAGCCTAGGCAGAGCACAGGTCCACTGAAAAATCTCTGACTTTACCCATGCCTCTGAACTTTTCAACACCAGGACTGGGTGGGGGAAAAAATGGGAAAGATACAATATGGATTTCAATTAGGCTTTAACTTCAATCAAATGGGAATTTTGTGTTTGAACTTTCATTTTTCCTTTACATTGTCATAATAATTTGAAAAGTTATTGTTTAAAAATTGGGCATTTTTTGTTTGATGATATGGTATTACACAATATAATTTCATCCTATAAGTTTATCTGTAACTTAAATTGGTTGTGTTGAACACCCTGATTGGCCATAACATTAAGCTGGATAGATTTGGAGAGTGAATTTGAAGTTTCTTATGTCAGATGAATGTGGAGTTAATTTAATTAATATCCATCTGTTTTGTTCAATTCAGAGTATTCTGAAGGCAAAGGCTTCCAGAAAAGTATTCTTTAAAATTTCAGTAGTTATTGTTGGAGTGTCTCCAGAAGTCAGGAGGAAGACAATCCTGATAGACTTATGTTTTCCTCCCCAGAAGGGCCAGCTCTACAGCTGTTTGACAAAAAATAAAACTCCAATGTCACGACAAAACCATAGGTCAGAGAGAGTAAGGAAAATTACTCCTCAACACCCCCATGCACTACATTCTTGCCAAATACCAAAAGAAAGGGGGAATTTTCAACATCTTATAGAAATACAAAGAAACCTCTGCCCTCTTGTTACCTTTCGTAAGTTTCTTCATAAAAGCAGAGGAGGAAATATTTAGTTCCTGAAATAGCAGGAGTCTAATGTCTATTTGGATCTCATTACTTGGAAGGAGTCAAGTCATAATGACCACTGCAAACATGCATTTTGCCTTTCTTGGGCTTTTGTGAGTCAGACCGGTGTTGATTCTGAATTGAACTCAACCAATTCTCTCTGTGGCTCAGATGGTAAAGATTTTCAGCTGGTAAAGAATCCACCTGCAATGTGATTGGGAGACCTGGGTTTGACCCCTGGGTCAGGAAGATCCCCTGGAGAAAGGAATGGCTACCCACTCCAGTATTCTTGCCTGGAGAATCCCATGGACAGAGAAGCCTGGTGGGCTACAGTACACGACTGAGCAACTAACACTTTCACTTACTTTCAATTCTCCATATGCTAAGTTACCAGGGTTATGGTTTAGAGTAGGAGCAGTCTCATTGAGACAGGAAGACAGCAATACAGCCATTTTTGAAAGGACCGGGGAACAGCCTTGCACAAAACAGCCCTTGGAAGCTAAATAGGAGCTTGAGTCCCGGAGACAGGGTTGAAAAAAAGCAACAAAACAAAACCACACTTGCAGGAATAAAAGACTGACTTTGTCTCTGCTACACTAACGAGTATACCTAGTTGCCACAAGAAGCTCAACTAAATATTTTAACCTTATCTGTTTCTGTCCTTTCTTGCAGAAAATCGTCACGCATTCCTTTTCCTTCACACAAGCTCTTTTGTTCCCAACAGCCACCATGGACCCATCTGCCACTGATTTTAAAAGTTTGATGGACTTTCCTGGTGGGCCAGTGGTTAAGAATTCTCCTTACCATGCAGGGGACTTGGGTTTAACCCCTCATTAGGAAACTAAGATCCCACATGTGCTGTGCTTAGCCGCTCAGTCGTGTCTAACTCTTGCGACCCCATGGACTGACAACCCCATGTTCCTCTGTCCTTGGGATTTTTCAGGCAAGAATATTCAAGTGGGTTGCCATTTCCTCCTCCAGGGGCTCTTCGCCACACCCCCCGACCCACACCGCCCGCCCCAGGGATCGAATCCGTGTCTCCAGTGCCTCCTGCATTACAGGCAGATTTTTGGTAACTATGTGCTGCTGAAACCACAGAGCCTGTGCCGTTTAGAGCCTACGTGCCTCAATGAATACTCAGCACAGCCAAAATGCTAATTTTTTTTTTTTTTTTTATGTTTGACAGTTGTTGGAAACTATCAATGATCATGGGACAAACTCTCCTTATTGTTATAAAAGCAACTCACCCCCTACTACTTGAGGGCATTTTTCTCCCTGCCTTCTCTCTTGTGTACAACCTGTCTACTTTAATAAAACCCTTTGCCTGCCTAAGACTCTTGTGGAATCAATATTCATTTCTATGGTATCACTGTCCAAGAATCTGGAAAGGACGTGGTAACGCCATCCTGAGCCATGTTGTGAGATCCAAGTTGACCGTAATAAAACTGATTCTTAGAATGGATATGGGCATTATTTTTATTCATTTATTTTGGCTGTGCTGGGTCTCTTTTTGCTGTGTGTGGGCTTTTCTCTAGTTGTGACGAGTGGAGGCTACTCTCTATCCGCAGTGCATATGCCTCTCATTGCAGTGGCTTCTCTTGCTGCCAGGTGCAGGCTCTAGGGCACACAGGCTTCAGTAGTTGGGGCATGTGGGTTCAGCAGTTGCCACTCCTGAGCTCTAGAGCACAGGCTCAATAGTTGTAGTGCAGGAGCTTAGTTGCTTCACAGCATGTGAGATCTTCCCGGATCAGGGATCAAACCCACATTTACTGCTTGGCGGGTGGACTTTTTAAACACTGACCTGCCCTGAGCATCGATATGGGCATTATTAATTGGGCATTTTAGATATCAAAAAGATTTTATCCATTTGGTAGAGGGTGAGGGTAATGTGAAATAAGAACCGTTAGGAATAATTTCCAGGGTGGGCTTCAGCGAATTACTAGGGTATGTTGGTAGCACATATTGAGGTTAACAAGGCTGGAGGAGGCATTTTTTGAAGGCAAGCCTAGAACCTGATGTGAACAATGAAGTTCAGAGATACATTAATTATATCCACGCAGCAACTTTGCGTGCTGTGCTGTGCTTAATCGCTCAGTCATGGCTGACTCCTTGCAATCCCATGGACTGTAGCCCACCAGAAGCCTCTGTCCATGGGGATTCTCCAGGCAAGAATACTGGAGTGGGTTGCCATGCTCTCTTCCAGGGGTTCTTTCCCAACCCAGGGATCAAACCCAGGTCTCCCACATTTCACCAGATTCTTTACCATCTGAGCAACCAGGGAAGTCTGCAGCAAATTTTTTTTTAATAGAATAAACCAATCTTGAACTCAACCCTGACCTCTCTCTGAGAAAAGGGGTAGTCTAGTAAAACATTGCAACACCTTACCTGTCACCCTTGTCCCTTCACTGAAGCAGGTTAGATTTGAATGATGTGTGTGCAGTTCAGACAGCCTTTTGCCAGTGTTGCCATATGTAAAATAATAAGTCACTGTAAAAGGAGAAGAAGGATTAGTATCTTTCTGTTCTTTCACTATTGAGCCTTATGCTCTAAATCGGTGCCATGCTGGCTTACCTGCAACTGCCACCATTCTCTTCTTTCTAAGCCAGCTCAATAAGACCATGCTGATTGTATATGGAATCTAGGGGAAATGTACCGATGAACCTATATGCAGGGCAGAATAGAGACCTGGACATAGAGCCCGACTTGTGGACACAGGGTGAGAAGGGGAGTGTGGGGCGAATTGAGAGAGTAGCATTGACTTATCCACACTACCATGTGTAAAATGGATAGCTAGTGAGAAGCTGCCATACAGCACAGGGAGTTCAGCTGGGTGCTCTGTGATGGCCTGGAGGGGTGGGGTGGGGGCGTGGAATGAGACATAAGACGGAGAGGATATATGTATCCATATGGCTGATTCCACTGTTGCACAGCAGAAACTAATGCAATTATGTGTTGTGTGTTAGTCACTCAGTCATGTCTGACTCTTTGAGACCCCCTGGACTATAGCCCACCAGGCTCCTCTGTCCATGGAATTCTCCAGGCAAGAATACTGGAGTAGGTTGCCATTTATACTCCAATTAAAAGAAAAATTGTTTACTGCTTGCTTGTATGCATTATCATGTTTGTTTTTATGCCTACACATTTATTTTTGACTCTTTCCCCCATTAAAATTTAAGCTCTATGTTCTAGGGCAGAGATTCTGTTTTCTTTTTTTTTTTTTTTTCATTAATTTTTATAAGAGTATGGTTGCTTTACAATATTGTATTAGTTTCTACTGTCCAGCAAAGTGAATGAGCCATACATCTACATATATCCTCTCCCTTTTGGACTTTCTTCCCATTCAAGTCACCCTTGAGCATTAAATAGGGTTCCCGGTGCTATTATACAGTGTGTACTCATTAGCTGAGATTCTGTTTTCTATACCAGTTAATCACCTAGAGCTGTGATGATCACAATAATCAATAGACACTGTTCAGTCACTGGCTATCTGCTTCTCTTCAAATTGTTTTAACTCTTTATTTTGCATTGGTGTATAGCCGATCAACAATGTTGTGATAGTTTCATGTGGACAGGAAAGGGACTCAGCCGTACATATACATGTATCCATTCTCCCCCAAACTCCCCTCCCATCGAGGCTGCCACATAACATTAAGCAGAGTTCCATATTCTATACAGTAGGTTCCTTGTTGGTTATCCATTTTAAATATAGCAGTATGTACATGTCCATCCATAACCCCCTAACTATCTCTTTCCTCCATCCTTTCCCCACCCCCTGACCCAGCAACTATAAGTTCATTCTCTAAGTCTGTGAGTCTTTTCTGTTTTGCAAGTAAGTTCATTTTTATCATTTTTTTTAGATTCCACATATAAGGGATGTCATATGATATTTCTCCTTTTCTGTCTGAGTTACTTCACTTGTATGACAATATCTAGGTCTATCCATCTTCCTGCAAGTGGCATTATTTCATTTTTTACAGCTGAGTAATATCTCATTGTATACATGTAACATCTTTTATTATTCATTCACCTGCTGATGGACATCTAGGTTGTTCCATGTCTTAGCTATTGTAAACAATGCTGCAATGAACATTGGGGCACATGTATCCTTTGGATCATGTTTTGCTCCAGATATATACCCAGGAGTGGGATTGCAGGGTGTTATGGTAGCTCTCCTTCATGTTAATAATCCTGAAGTGAGTTTGCCGTTTATTCCAGTATTTTTAAAAATTTCTGATTGCTGGTAGCTACACTTAAACATAGAGGATAAATAACAACCAAGAGGAGACTTTAAACCCTTAGAGTCATTTTAAATGTTTCAAATGAATATAAACTTTTATGTTCAAGGTGTGCACATTGAGTAAGACCTGTTCTCTTTCAGGTCCTGACTTGATTCTTCACTCATATCCTTCTCGTCCTTCTGTTATTGAAACCCTGTACTGTNAGAAGAGAACTTAGGGGACTCTCCTGGTGATCCAGTGGTTAAGGATCTGCCTTGCAATGCAGGAGACATAGGTTCCATCCGTGGTCACAGACATAAGACCCCACATGCAACTGTGGGCAACTGAACCCACATGCCTCAACTAAGACCTAATACAGCCAAGTAAGTAAATAAGTATCTTTTTAAAAATAGAGAGAGAGCTTAGAAACACCCTCAAGATTAAATAACCAGGTAGTGGCTCTCAAAGGTGGAGCTAGTGGTGAAGAAGCCGCCTGCCAATGCAGGAGATATGAGACACGGGTCCAATCCTTGGGTCATGAAGGTCCCCTGGAAAAAAAATGGTAACCCCCTTGAGTATTCTTGCCTGGGAAACTCCATGGACAGAGGAGTCTGGCGGGCTACCGTCCATGGGGTCACAAAGAGTCGGACCTGACTGAAGCAACTTAGCAGCAGCTCTCAGGTCTTAAACAATCCAGGCAAAACTCATTCTCGGCCAAAAGTAATTTCCATTTCCTTCTTCTTTCTTCTTACTATTATAATCATCTGTTGATTTCCCCATCTTTCTCAAAATATCATTTCTGTCTCTTACTTCTCATAAACCTCTGTGGCATGTGGTTTCTTACACTTTCAAGTAAGTCTGGCTTCTGAGGAATTATTCTTTCAGTCTCCCATGACTCCACAATGTGGTCCAATCTCTTTCCCATCCATTTGTCTGTTGTCTGCCTCTTCTCTCCAGATGACTCATCATTTCATCACACACTTATACCTTCCTTTCTTGAATGGAGAAAAGGAATACTTACCTTCACGTACCATTCTGTGAGCTCCCTGTGCTCAGGAGGTCCAAGAGCCTCTTTCTCTCTCTCTGTCTCTGAAGATGTTACCCAGAGCTCTGGCTTCATTCAAAGAAGTCAGAGCTCAGAGATGAACTGCTGAACACTCTGATGTGACTAAGAGACATCCAATATAAAGGGCACCTTGAAAGAAGAAGTCGCGGTTTGGACTATAGATTCCAGAGATTTTTAAATAGTGGGTAAAATGAAAGAGAAACTAAGAAACCTAGCCTAAACTGTTCATGAGAACTTCAACAAGAATACTCACATCCTTTGTTCACTTTCTGACAGAAAGTGTCTCTCTCTAATTCTTACTCAGAACAAAGTAGGAATCTTTAAAGAAATTATTTGTAAGAGGTAATTAATTCAGTGGTCCTTAGCCAATTTGGTGGGCTTTCCTTGTGGCCGAGTGGTAAAGAATCTGCCTGCCAATGCAGAAGACTTGGGTATAATCCTTGGGTAAGGCAGATCCCTTGAAAAGGAAATGGCAACCCACTCCAGTATTCTAGTCTGGGAAATCCCATGGGCAGAGGAGCCTGGTAGGCTACAGTTCATGGGGTCGCAAGAGAGTCAGACATCATTTAGCAACTAAACAACAAGCCAATTTTTACACCTTTGTTCACTTTCTGACAGAAAGTGTCTCTCTCTAATTCTTACTCAGAACAAAGTAGGAATCTTTAAAGAAATTATTTGTAAGAGGTAATTAATTCAGTGGTCCTTAGCCAATTTGGGGGGCTTTCCTTGTGGCCGAGTGGTAAAGAATCTGCCTGCCAATGCAGAAGACTTGGGTATAATCCTTGGGTAAGGCAAATCCCTTGAAAAGGAAATGGCAACCCACTCCACTATTCTAGTCTGGGAAATCCCATGGGCAGAGGAGCCTGGTAGGCTACAGTTCATGGGGTCACAAGAGAGTCAGACATCATTTAGCAACTAAACAACAAGCCAATTTTTACATTGAGTTTTATGTAAGACTTAACCCATGTGTTTAATAGTGTCTTAGGAAGTGAGCAAAAGTCTGGTTGAATAGATATGACTTAGATAATAAGGGTTAATATAATAAATTACATAAAGAAACATGGACATTGTTTAGGAATATAATGCAAAGTGGAAGAGACTGGAATCTATCTGTAAAAGTGATAAAACATTCTTATTACATCAAGACCAAGACTGAAGAACATTTATTAATATATTATAATCTCCTTGATTAAGTAAGGAGGAGCTTGAAGTGGTATAACATCAAGGGTGAGCTTTATTAATTTCTTGTTATTACTCAAGGGCTTAGGGTCCTTCCTCACATACAGTTTCCAGAATGTAGAGTTTTCTGTTAACATTACATATATCTCCACAGTCTCAATTGAGCAACCACAAATACAAGAAACAAAAATCAAAACTACCATGGATGTATGACTATTGAACTCAGCAGGATTTGTTTATTTGTTTTTCTGGCTCTGCCATGCAGCATGTGGGATCTTTACTCCTGGACTAGGAATCAAAGCCATACCTCCTCACTGGGAGCTCAGAATCTTAACCACTGGACCACCAGGGAAGTCCCAACTCAGCAGGACTTTTTAAGTAATAGGATAGTTATCAATAATAATGAAAATAGACATTGAGACTAGGATTAAAAACCCACAAAAGTCTCCCCCCCCCATAAGTTTGGGATGCAACAAGTCATAATGGGAGAAGAAGTGATTATAAAATGTCACCATCTGTTTCCAGTTCCCCTCAGAGATGAAGAAACATAAACCCAAGGATGAAATCATTTCATAGTCCAGAAAAATAATGTTCTCCTCAAACATGGAGAAAAGGGAACTCCATACACGGAGTTTCACCAACTCATACACAGTTGGTGAAAATGTAAATTGGTATAGCCACTATGGAAAACAGTATGGAGATTCTCTAAAAAACTAAGAGTAGAACCATATGATCCAATAATTCCACTCCTGGGTATATATCCAGCAAAAATAAAAACTCTAATTTTAAAAGATGCACTGTCAATCAGCATTGGATCTGATTGACATTCATAGAATATTTTATCCAAAATGACAAAATACACATTTGTCCCCAACTCACGTAGACTACTACCAAGATAGCCCACATTCTGGTCCATAAAATACTCCTTAACAAATTTAAAATAATAGGAATTATACAATGTCTGCTCTCAGCCCACAGTGGTATTAAACTAAAAGTCAGTAATAGAAGAACAACTGGAAAATCCCAAAATACTTGGAGATTAAACAATACACCTCTAAAAGACACAAGAGTCAGAGAAGAATTTTTTTTTTTTTAGCCATGCCACAGGGCTTCTCCCCCACCAGGGATCAAACCAGGCCTACAGCAGTGAAAGAACTGAGTCCTAACCACTGAATCACCAGGGAATTCCCCCCAGTTTCTTAAATTTTAATTACATGAAATGAAATGTATCAAAATTTATGGGCTACAGCAAAGGAAATGCTTAAAGGAAAATTTTATACCATTGAAGCCCTATATCAGAAAAGATGAAAGACCTAAAATCAGTAACTTAAGCTTCCACCTTAGACAACTATAAAAACAGAGAAAATTAAATCCAAAGTAAGTAGAAGAAAAATAAATAATAAAAGTGAGAGTATAAATTAATGAAATTGAAAACAGCAAAACAATAAAGACAAGGAAACCAAAAGTTTGTTCTTTAAAAAATCAACAGAATTATTTTAAAAATCAACAAAATTGATAATCTCCTAGCCAGTTAATGAAGAAAAGAATGAGAGAAGACATAAATTACCAGAATTAGAAGTGAAAAAGAAGTTATAAAGGGAGTTATCATGAATGACCCACACAGACGTTAAAAGAATAACTAAGAAATATTATGGGAAAAGCCCAGTAACTACATGCATTATAGAATGTGGATCACTTCTATTCATTGCTATAACACTTCTCAAAGCAGCTTACAATTAGCATTCTTATAAACATCTTTGTTAGACATGCACTCCCCTGCATGCCATTTCAGGATAGTGATCACGTCCATTCACTGACATAACAGTGGTCTGAACTCAACTTGCAAGTTGCATTTTGGTTGTCATTGTTTAGTCACTAAGTCACGTCTGACTCTTTTGAGATCCCATGGACTGTAGCCCACCAGGCTCCTCTGTCCATGAAATTCTCTGGGCAAGAATATTGGAGCACGTTGCCATTCCCTTCTACAGGGGATCCTCCCGACCCAGGGATGGAACCCAGGTCAATCTGCCTGTAATGCAGGCAGATTCTTTACTGTCTGCAAAATGAGGTAGTCTCTTTGGAAGACAGTCTGGCAGTTTCTTACAAAGTCATGCATAATCTTAACATAAAATCCGCAACTGTGCTCTTAGATAGTTACCTAAATGAGCTGAAAGCATGTTCACACAAAAATCTGCACATGAATGCTTTGTTATTGTTGTTTAGTCCCTGACCCATACTCGACTCTTTTGGGATCCCATGGACTGTAACCCACTAGGTTCCTCTGTCCATGAAATTTCCCAGGCAAGAATACTAGAGTGGGCTGCCATTGCCTTCTCCGGAGGATCTTCCCAACCCAGGGATCAATCCAAGTCTGTATAAATGTTTACAGTAGCTTTATTCACAGTTGTCAAAAAATGGAAACAGCCATGATGCCCTTTGATAGGTAGGTAGATAAACTGTTGGATCTAACATCTGTTGGATCATTGAAAAAGTAAGAGAGTTCCAGAAAAATATCTACTTCTGCTTTATTGACTATGCCAAAGCCTTTGACTGTATGGATCACAACAAACAGTGGAAAATTCTTCAAGAGATGGGAATGCCAGATCACCTGATCTGCACCTGAGAAATATGTATGCAGGTCAAGAAGCAACGGTTAGAAGCGGACATGGAACAGACTGGTTCCAAATTGGGAAAGGAGTACATCAAGGCTACGTATTGTCACCCTGCTTACTTAACTTATATGCAGAGTATATCATGTGAAACGCCAGGCTGGATGAAGCACAAGCTGGAATGAATATTGCCAGGAGAAATATCAATAACCTCAGATAAGCAGATGACACCACTCCTATGGCAGAAAGCAAAAAGGAACTAAAGATCCTCTTGATGAAAGTGAAAGAGGAGAGTGAACAAGTTGGCTTAAAGCTCAACATTCAGAAAACTAAGATCACAGCATCTGGTTCCATCACTTCATGGCAAATAGATGGGGAAACAATGGAAACAGTGACAGACTTTATTTTGGGGGGGGCTTCAAAATTACTGCAGATGGTGACTGCAGCCATGAAATTAAAAGATGCCTGCTCCTTGGAAGAAAAGTTATGACCAACCCAGACAGCATATTAAAAAGCAGAGATGTTACTTTGCCAACAAAGGTCCATCAGTCAAAGCTATGATTTTTTCAGTAGTCATGCATGGATGTGAGAGATGGACTATAAAGAAAACTGAGCACTGAAGAATTTACGGTTTTGAACTGTGGTGTTGGAGAAGACCCTCGAGAGTCCCTTGGACTGCAAGGAGATCCAACCATTCCATTCTAAAAGAAATCAGTCCTGAATATTCACTGGAAGGACTGATGCTGAAGCTGAAGCTCCAATACTTTGGCCACCTGATTCAAAGAACTGACTCACTGGAAAAGACCCTGATGCTGGGAAAGATTGAAGGTGGAAGGAGAAGGGGATGACAGAGAATAAGCTGGTTGGATGGCATCGCCAACTTGATGGACATGAGTTTGAGTAAATTCCAGGAGGTGGTGATGGACAGAGAAGCCTGGGGTGCTGCAGTCCATGGGGTCACAAAGAGTTGGACACGACTGAGCAACTGAACTGAACTGAGATAAACTGTGGTATAGCCACATGATGAAAATTTTCCATGATAAAAAGAAAGGAGCTATCAAGCCACAAAAAGATGTGGAAGAATCTTAAATACATATTGCTAAGTTAAATAAGCCCGTGTAAAATGCCACATGACGTATGATTCCAACTATATGACAATCTAAATAAGGCAAAACTGTAGAAACATAAAAAGGTCAGAGGTGGCCAAGGGTCATGCAACAGTGGAAAAGGAATGAACAGGTGGGGCACAGGGGATTCCACTGCCTGTTTACCTTCCATGCAGAGGACATCGTGAGAAACGCTGGGCTGGAAGAAGCACAAGCTGGAATCAGGATTGCTGGGAGAAATATCAATAACCTCAGATATGCAGATGACACCACCCTTATGGCAGAAAGTGAAGAGGAGCTAAAAAGCCTCTTGATGAAAGTGAGAGAGGAGAGTGAAAAAGTTGACTTAAATCTCAACATTCAGAGAACGAAGATCATGGCATCTGGTCCCATCACTTCATGGGAAATAGATGGGAAACAGTGGAAACAGTGTCAGACTCTATTTTGGGGGGCTCCAAAATCATGCAGATGGTGACTGCAGCCATGAAATTAAAAAACACTTACTCCTTGGAAGGAAAGTTATGACCAACTATGCTCTTAGATAGCATATTCAAAATCAGAGATATTACTTTGCCAACAAAGGTCCGTCTAGTCAAGGCTATGGTTTTTCCTGTGGTCATGTATGGATGGGACAGTTGGACTGTGAAGAAAGCTGAGCACTGAAGAATTGATGCTTTTGAACTGTGGTGTTGGAGAAGACTCTTGAGAGTCCCTTGGACTGCAAGGAGATCCAACCAGTCCATTCTGAAGGAGATCAACCCTGGGATTTCTTTGGAAGGAATGATGCTAAAGCTGAAACTCCAGTCCTTTGGCCACCTCATGCGAAGAGATGACTCATATAACATACAGTTATATATCATATACTGACTCAACAGTAAAATTGAATGTAGAACTGAAAAAATACAAAACATGGATGAATATCACAAACACTGAGCAAAGGGAGGTAGAAACAAAACAGCATACTTTATTATTGCTCCTTTATGAAATTTTAGAGCTGGCAAAACAAATATGTGTGAAAATGAAAGTGTTAGTCACTCAGTTGTGTCTGACTCTTTGTGAACCCATGTCTGCGATGTCAGAGACCCAGGTTCGATCCCTGGGTCAGGAAGATCCCCTGGAGAAGGGAATGACTACCCACTCCAGTATTCTTGCCTGGAGAATTTCATGGACAGAGGAGCCTGGATGTCTCTCATCACAGACAAATTCTTTACCAAATGATCCACCGTTGATAGAAGTCAGATCACTGTTTTTCCAACGTAGAGACACAAGGAAATATTCCACAATGATGGAAAGGTTCTTTATATTGATTGACATGGTGGCTACAGGTTTGCACACCTTTGTCAAAATTATTCTACTGTACTCTGAAGATGTTAGTTTTTTACTGTATATAAATTAAACATTGATGATTTCTATATTGGTAAAGACAGATTGATTAATTGATGTTGCAGTCTTAAGATCATCTAAACAAAATTAACACTTAACAGACATAAAGAGTCATCAAGTGTCAGCAGATTTCCACCTTCAGAGAAGATATCCAGGTTGATCATTTTAATTCCAAAGGACAAAAGTTTTTTTCCCAGTACTGGACATTTCAGAGTTTCTGCATCCTCTTCCATTTATAAGTGACAAAAAAAGCTTAAAGTGTTGGTAGACTTTTTTTTGTTTATGTGTTGTTTTAAAGCAACTAGAAAGATGAATATAGAGGCTGAAATTCTAAGACATATTTCACTTACAGACTTAAATATATCTGCCAGATAAACCAATACATAAACACAATGTTCAAATAGTTCTGGATGTAGTCTATCTCTTTTTTAAATCAGTTTTTATTGGAGTAGCTGATTTAGAACATTGTGTTAATTTCTGGTATACAGCAAAGTGAATCAGTTATATATATACACATATCCACTCTTTTTTGGATTTTTTTCCCATAGACGTCATTACAGGGTATTGAGTAGAGTTCCTTGTATTGTATACTAGGTCCTTATTATCTATTTTATATTTACTAGTATACATATGTCAATCCCAGTCTCCCAATTCGTCCCACTCTCCTTTTCCCTCTAAATGTCCATACTTTTGTTTTCTACATCTGTGACTGTATTTGTTTCATAAATAAGTTCATTTGTAACCTATCTTTTTTTAACCTCAGAGAATATTTACCTAAATTTTAATCAAGAATTTTAAGGACTTCCCTGGTGGTGCAGTGGATAAGAATCCATCTGCCAATGCAGGAAACACAGGTTTGATCCCTGGTCTGGGAAGATCCCACATGCTACAGGGAAAATAATCCCATGCACCACAACTTCTGAGCCCACATGCTGCAACTACTGAAGCCCGAGCACCCTAGAACTCATGCTTTGCAGCAAGAGAAAGCACCACAATGAGAAGCCTGTGCACAGCAACACAGAGTAGCCCCTGCTGGTCTCGGCTAGAGAATGCCGACGCACTGCAACAGACTCGGCGCAGCAAAGATACATAAATAACTCTTTTAAAAAAAAATTTTAAGATTGTTTTCTACAATAGTGATCTCAGAGCAATTTTTATTACACATCCTTAACAAAATTTAGTGTATAAACACTTCATATTGAACATTTATTTATGTAAGAATTACATACCTATGATATCATACAATATGCCTACTACATAAGAATAAGGGTTTAAAATGATATAAAAAATAAACATTTTATTTTTGCATTTTATTCACTAATAGTAAAATTAAACTACTCTCACTTTTCAATTACTACTATTATTTTTAGAGAAAACAGTGTGCTATGATATGTTACATTATTTTGCAAATCTTAGCTCAAAACTGTTTTGAAAGTGTTTAAGTTACATATTGCTGAAGAATAAGCCACCCCAAAGCTTAGTGGTTTAAAACAGCTGTTTATTATTTTCACAGTCTGTTAATTGGTACACAGCTGGATACTTCTTCATTTTAATCTCATTCTTTAGAGACAAATCTTACATAAAATCTATAATACACAAATAATTGCTGGTACTCAAAGGAAGATGAAAGAAAATAGGCTATGAATGACATCTATAAAAAGATGGAAAGTAAAGTCTTAGCACTGACGAATATTTTCAGCTTGAAATAATGCACATGCCAAAAAGACATTTGGGAGTGGCAAATTTTGTTCCCCTTAAATTTCATGAATGAATAAATGAATGAATGTGTGCACAACCTTCTGGAAAATTCTATTAAGATCTTTAAACAAGACAAATGAATAACAAGAATATATTAGCTATCTCTATGATGTAGGATACCGATTCAACCTCATGGTCATGGAGAATGTTCCATTTTACAAGTAGATCTTCATCATCTTGCAAATAAACTTGTGAACCTCATCACAAGGACTATCATTCCAGCCCCATTTTCTTGAAACAATATTTAGCATAACACAACGCTCATTAGGATTGTTGGGTTCACCTCGATGCCAGAATCTGAGCACCAGAAAGGGGAGAAAAGGGATAAGAACGTTTCTTTAAACAGTGCTTTGAAAAGAGACACTAAGGGAAATGGCTAGGTATGAAATCAAAGTCAGATATGCCCAAATCATTCTTTCCCACTTCTCACGGAGTTTTTCCTCCTCTGTCTCTCTGTTATTTCCCTTGAAAATTGTTCTTACATCACCTAACACTGTGTCGTCTTATTGCATTAAGCAGCCTCCCAGCAGACATTCCAGAGGCTATCTTCTGTTTGTCTATTTTATGTCCTGTTACCAGGAAATTGTTAATCCACAGACTCTCTTAAAAGATGTAAAAGACTTCCTACTGGTCTCAGGTGTCAATGTAGTATGCTTCATTTTTTTTTTTTTTTTTGCACTGCTTTTCGAGTCTGAAGAGCTAGCTAAAATCTCTGAATCTGCTACTATCCCTGTTACCTTGGACAAGGAATTTAATTTCACAGATTCATAGGGACTAGATTAATATCTCTGTATGTTTCACACAGTGATATGAGGATCAAAGGTGGTAAGGTACTAAAACGTACTAAAATACTTAAGAGTTTCAAAAGAACTGCATAGATATAAGACTATCAGAATTTAACTTATTTTCTATATGAGAGATATTAAATTCTTGATAATTGGTCATGATCTTAATTGACATACATTTCTGTTATATTTAGAGGTAAAAATAGTAGCGGTTGAAAGCACAAGTTTTGATGTCAAACAGACCTGGGTTTGAGGACCATTGTAACCGCTGCTAGATAACCACTGAATTATCCAAACTCTTTAAACTCAGTTTCTTCATCTCTATAGTGAGAATAATAATAATGTGTGCCTCAGTGAGATAATAAGGAAAATTATTTAACCTAGTGCCCAAGAATTAAAAGAATGTGAGTATTTTCTTTTTTCAAGATATAGTTGATTTACAGTGTTGTGTAAGTTTTAAGTTTACAGCATGAGCTATTTTATATTTTAATAGCTGATCAATGGAACACCCTAAAATCCCTGTAGAATGGAGAACCTGGGTTTCTTTATTGAATTCTGTACTCACGTGGCACTTTCGTTGTATGGTGTCTGATCAACCCATTGCCAGTGTCTTTCTCCCATTGCCATGTCTTGTCTGACAGGCCCATATAATAAGCATAGCGAGTTTCCAGTTGCTGGGTGATGAAATCCTAAAGGAATAAAAGAAAGGAGTTATAGCCTTTAGAACAGTCAGATTGAATTGAGTTCCATAGGCTTTACAGAGAAAAGAAAAAGTAAATTCATAATGAACCACATGGGGACTCTGCAGAGGAGCCTTGGGTTTTTTTCTGGCAGAGCATAATAGAATCAAAGATATCACTTGTGAGCCTGAGGTTGGTCTTAGTCTGTTCAGGCTGGATTGCTTATAAGTGACAGAAATTTGTTTCTCACAGTTCTGAAGGCTAGAAATCCCAGGTCAGGGTACCATGTGGTAAGATAATGATTCCTGTTTTCTCATTGTGTGCATTCACACATGTAGGAGGAGAAGTTGCTCTGTAGGATCTCTTTTTTAAAAACATTAATCCCATCCACAGAGGCTTCACCCTCATGACTCACCCTCAGCTCCCCAAATCCATACTTCCTAATACGATCATCTTGGGAGGTTAGAATTTCAACGTATGGATTGGGGCGACAGGACACAAACATTCAGAACATAGCCGTGTTTGATACATATGGAGGCAATTTCTATTCACAATCATAATGAATTCTCATCTCAGACTCACTTCCCTTCGTTTCTTCTCTAAGAGAGGGTATTCTTCAAAGTTGTAAGTGAGAAAAAGTTTGCAAATTAAACAATTTTCCTTTTAACAACGTCAGATGGTTAGTGGTCATTTCTGATCATTGATTGTGACTCTTCATGATTGAACTTCATTTCCCAGTTGGACTTAATTCCTCTTCCCTGTTACATAGTTAATAATTTATAAAACATTTATGTGTTTTATATTTCAACAATGATAATTAATAATATTTATTATTTGAAATGAAATCATATTTCAAGCTGAAATATTTTCAGCCTTCCGCTTAACCCCTATGTAGTGTATTTTCAATGCCACAATTTATTTGGGACAGAGGTTAGTTTTATAGAAGAAGGAAAAAGGCATGGAGTGTAAATCTTAGGTAGCCTTTTCTATTTATTTTCTTAAGCCTTTAGACATAGCATCAATATACTAAGACAATAAAAATCTCCTTCTGAACTAAGAGAGATGTTAAAAAACCAGGCAACACTCTTGACTCTAATATCAATTAGAAACTAGTAGTACCTGCTCAGCTTTGGTGTTGATCACCAGCAGGTGAGCGTTCATTCTCAAGCATTCCGTCTCACTATCATTCCAAGAATTAGCTCCATTAGAAATAAAATAGCAGTTAGAACTAAATGGCCCCCAACTCTTTGGGCAGCAGCTCCAGTCTTTCCCTGTATTGAGAAGAAGGCTATATTAGTGCAATATAATAAAAGTAATTTTTAAAGTGTATAAATTATAAAAAATTAAGGACCAGAGGAGACTACATGGAAAACAGGACTCTTGCCAGGTGTCGAGGAGGTCAAGTCTGCCTACATCAGATAGTAAAAAGGTAGGACCCCCCTCTTTTTTGCCTGCGTGATATCTGGAAAAATCAGCTAAAACAGAAGTTTAAAGAAGATCCTCAGAACATAACACAAAAATACCCAGGTTTCAATGGAAAATTACCTTTCATACCAAGAACCACAAAGTTCTCAAAAATTAGCTTTAAAAAAAAAAAATATATATATATATATATGCCAATACCAAGATAAAAGAAATACTGAAGTTATCTGGCAAAGATTTTTTAAAAGCCATGGAAAGATGCTTCAACAAGTAAGTACAAATGTTTGAACCATATGAAAAAATAGGAAGCCTCAGCAAAGAAATAGATAATTCAGCAAACAAATTAAAGATATAAAAGAGAATCAAGTGAATAGTTGGAAAATATAATAACCAAATTAAAAGCACAGTAGATGGGCTCAACAGCAGAATAAAGAAGACAGAGAAATCAATGAATTAAAAGATAGAATAATGGAAATTATTCAATGAGCAAGTAATTCTAACAAGTGAAAAGCTGAACAAACTGAAAACCAGCAACTTTTCATACACAAAGCAAACCATCACCCCCAGTCTGGAGAGACACAAAAGCAATACGGAAAACCACAATGTATTGGAGCAGACACCTCTTTGGGAGCCCGTCCCAGAGTAGAGAAACCAGAACTGTAATTGTGGAATTGCTGGAAGCACAGTGCGGACAACTCTAAGAGATCAAAAGTCAAGGGTGACCCAGGCAATGTAGAGGCACCAACACTCCCTTGAGTTTCACATCCTGGAGTTCCACAAGGTTGTTGTTGTCATTGCTTGAACTGCTGTTGTCCAGGCTCCTGCAGTGGCAGGCGGATGCTTTACCACTGAGCCACCAGGGAAGCCCCGACGCTATTGACACTATGTATAAAACAGATAACTAATAAGAACCTACTGTGCAGCACAGGGAACTCTACTTGATGCACTCTGGTGTTACAAATGAGAGAGAAACCCAAGAGGGTGGAGTATTTATGTATGTATGGCTGATTCATTTTGTTAAGCAGTAGAAGCTAACACAACATTTTAAAGCAACTATAATGCAATAAAAATTAGTTTAAAAAAGAAAAAAATATTTCAAGATGCCTGCAACTGCAACATAATCTGTAAATGACTGTGATTTCTGCTGGTGAGACACATGCTATCAAGATTTGTTGCTTCCATTCATAATTTCCAGAGAGCAGTGCCATCCGCCAGGAGCTTGTCATGAACACAAACTCGAGATGGGCTGTATCTCTGGGTTGTCAGGAGAGCAGCCAGATCCATCCCCTCCCCATCACCAGGCAGAACCAGTTTTTCAATTAGAAATAATTTGATAAGTGGAAAGATATCTCAAATGAAAAAAAAAAAAGACCATGAAACATACTAGTATTTCATCTTTAAAAAAATGGATAAAAGTGTACCATACTAACACTAGACCACACAGTGGTAGCAGGAAGTAGCTATACATATATATATATATATCAGCAGATATATATATAGTACATATATATATATCAGTAGATATATATAGTATATATCAGCATATGTACTTCAGAGCAAGGAAAGATTTCAGAGTTAAGATACACATAGAATAAGGATAAAGGGAACTTTTTCTTGTTCAGTTCTCCAAGAAGCCATGTTATTGTTGTTATTGTTGTTCAGTCATGAAGTCGTGGCTCTTTGCAGCAGCGTGGATTGTAGCACGCCAAGCTCCTCCATCCATGGGGTTCTCCAGGCAAGAATACTGGAATGGGTTGCTATTTCCCTCTCCAGGGGATCTTCCTGAACCAGGGATCAAGCCCAAATCTCTTGTATTGGCAAGCAAATTCTGTATAGTACATATATATATATATCAGTAGATATATATAGTATATATCAGCATATGTACTTCAGAGCAAGGAAAGATTTCAGAGTTAAGATGCACATAGAATAAGGATAAAGGGAATTTTTTCTTGTTCAGTTCTCCAAGAAGCCATGTTATTGTTGTTATTGTTGTTCAGTCATGAAGTCGTGGCTCTTTGCAGCAGCGTGGATTGTAGCACGCCAAGCTCCTCCATCCATGGGGTTCTCCAGGCAAGAATACTGGAATGGGTTGCTATTTCCCTCTCCAGGGGATCTTCCTGAACCAGGGATCAAGCCCAAATCTCTTGTATTGGCAAGCAAATTCTGTACCACTGAGCTAGCAGGGAAACCCCCCCAAGAAACCGTAACGATCCTTAAACTGTATGTATCTAACAACAGACCATTAAAAGTGAAGCAAAACCATAGAACTGCTAACAGAGTTTAGATTTGGGATTTTTTAAAAAAGGACATTTTTAAAGCAGAGTATTTTCTGTTTTCTCCCAAAAATGTTTTATGTACATACAATATGATTTCTTAAAACATATATGAATTAAATCTCTCTTGACCAAATAAGTTTTAACTGGTATGTGAGCAAGTATGCACAGAAAGTTCAGAAAGAAGCAAAGACAAGAAACTGAAAAGCAATGTAATCTTTTTCATGATTAAGACTATTTCCTTGCACAAATGAATTAAAGATATGCATATTATAAAAATTTTAGGCCCTAAATATTTGTATACTTAAAACTTAAAATGTTCATAAGACTCAAATTCTTAGTATAATTCACTTATTGGAAATATTGACCTAAGACACAGTACTGTCAATAACTGAATCATAGGCACATTAATTTTTACCTTCTGGGGTTGAATTTTCTTTCACACATTCCAGTTCTGTGTGAGTGAGTTCTTGTGTAGCCTTTTCTTCTTTATGAACATAAGAACATTTTTGAAAAAAAACTGAAAAAGAGAATAAAATCATTCGTTTTCCTGGTAGCATTATAGCTTCATTCTTTTTTCTAATAGTATAAACATTTTAATTAAAAGAAAGAAGTTGTCTGAATAGAGAAACAAGACTCAAATATGTGCTCAATTCTATGCTTATAAGAAATTAACTTCAAAATTAAACACCGAATGAAAGTAAAGAAGGCTCGAGTGGTATACTGTCAGATAAAACAGATGTCTAGATAAAATGCAATAATTTTTTAAGATTTTTATTTTATATTGGTGTAGAGTTGATTAACAATGTTATGCTAGTTTCAGAGATACGGCAGTGACTCAGTTATATAGACATGTATCTATTCTTTTTCAAATTCTTTTCTCATTTAGTTTATGACAGAATATTAAGCAGAGTTCCCTATCCTCTACAGTATGTCCCTGTTGGTTATCCATATTAAATATAGAATAACTTCCCAATTGGTCCTTATTCCTCAGAGGCCAACACACAGATCTAAATATTCATCAAGCCCCCACCTCCTTGATTCTACCTCCTCATTTTCATTCAAAGGTATTCCCCTTCTCCTTCTTCACTACCTTAAATCAGATTCTCACTATTTCTCAATTGGACAATGAAGTGTCTTTCTGATTATTCTCTTTGCTTTCAATTCTCTCCTCATATATCCATTTTACACAGCTCCACCAAAAGCATATTCCTATAAATCAAATTTAGTTATATCACTTCCTTGCTTAAAATTCCATAATGGTTCTCCATGACTGTGACACATTGCAAAAATGGCCCACAGTTTTCAACTTTCCCTGTACCCACACCCCTTTGCAATATAACTTCTTAGTTTTTCCAGTCAACAAGTGGGGTCTATTTATTCACCACTTGAAACTGGACTGACTTTAAGACTTCCTTCAGCCAACAAATGTACAAAAGCAACTCTGTCTGCTGTTGTTGTTTAGTTGCTAAGTCATGTCTGACCCTTTGTGACCCCATGGACTGCAGCACGCCAGGCTCCCCTTTCCTTCACTATCTCCTGGAGTTTGCTCAAATTTATGTCCATTGAGTCAGTGATACTATCTAACCATATCATCCTCTGCCGTCTTCTTTTGCCTTCAATCTTTCCCAGCATCAGAGTCTTTTCCAATGAGTTGGTTTTTCGCATCATGGCCAAAGTATTGGAGCTTCAGCTTCAGCATGAGTCCTTCCAGTGAATATTCAGGGTTGATTTCCTTTAGGATTGTTTCAAGCTAAGGCTTCAAGAGGCTTTGCTCACAGCTGCTCTCACTCTGCCAGCCTACATGTTGCCATATCAACAAGCTCAAGCTCGCCTGATGAATTATAAAGAAGTGGAACCAATTTGTCCACATCATTCCAGTTTACATCCTCTTCCCCAGAAACTGGGTTACCTGCAGCTGGTACTTGACTATGTATGCATGAATGACTCTAGCCAGGACCAGTGAAACGGCTTAGTTGAGCCCAGTTCAGATTGACAAACCACAGAATCATGAGCAAAAGCAGTTTGTTTTAATCCACCAAGTTTTAGACTGGTTTATTAAATAACAGAAGATAATTGATAAAATAATCTGCAGGGGGGCAGGAGGAAGTCTGCTGTTTAGAATTGTACAGGACACTTTTCATGGTCTGAACCCTGCTTGTTTCTGCCATCTGCAACCTCACAGTTCACTTAGCACCATATGTCACAGTCATTTAACACATTTTCCCAAATTTTTTCAAGCTCTCCCACATGTGTCATGCTTGGTGCACACAGGAATAGCTGTCATCTCCTCCAGGAAGCCTATCTCAGCTCCCTGTGCTTCTTACTCACAGAACACTTACCAGACTTTGTTATAAACACTGATTCGTTCAACCAGTTGCCACCATCCTCCGAACTTCTCAAAACCAAGGGCTACAACTCTGCTGTCTCTATCTGGCACAGTGCCTGACATAGACTAGATGGCCACTGTTGCTTATTGAATGACCAAATGAATGAATAAAGTATCTACCCCAACTTATACTAGTTTCGTGATTTTAAAAAACTTGATGAATTCTTGATAGGAAGAAATCTACCTATTTGTCAACTGGATTTTAAGAGCTCATGCAGTCTTGAGAAAGACAAAAATAATTAAGATGAAAATTCAGTAAAATATTTTCCTGGGAGATTTATTCCCATTTCCTTCTTGTCCATCTGCTCGTCCCAAAATATGTGTCTATGTCCTCAACAGGCATAGCCTTATAAACAGTATTAAGAAAATACAGATTTGGTCTCATGTAAACAACTGTCTAGTGTAGCCCTATAGATTTCATTCTGCAAAACAGAAACACGTACACACATATACTCTTCTTTCAATTTCTCTAAAGAGAGGGCATGCCATTATTTCTATAAAAGAGTGACTAAATGCAAATAAAGAACCAAGCTTACAATGAATTCCCACTATCGATGTCTTCCCCCAGAGAAGACTTCTTTCCCAGATTTCTGAATAAACTTGTAGTTTATCTGTTTATTTGATGCCATCTCTTCATGTCAGGCAGACATTCTTACAGATCCATCTGGATACTTACAGATAAAAGCGATCAAAAATGACATTGCCAACAGTAGCAGAAGTATCAGCAATGATGTAAGAAGTAGCTTGGAAAACCTATGGCCACTTTGGTGAAGGTTGGTCTCTTCGGGAGCTGAAGAAGGAATCAAATTGATCAAATTATTATTATCATGAATAATAAATTCTGACCTTGACTTCCATTTGCTCCTTCTCTTCCTCCTCTCCCTTTACTTGTATAATACATTATTACTATTACATGACATTATTTCAAATATGAAGCTACAAAGGAAATAGTAATGTTAATTGTAAAAACGCTAGAAAATACATAAAAGCACAAATTCCTACCATTGAGGATGAAAGTGAAAGTGTTAGTCGCTCAATCATGTCCAACTCTTTGCAACTCCATGGGCTGTATCCTGCCAGGCTTCTCTGTCCATGGAATTCTCCAGGCAAAAATACTGGAGTGGGTAGCCATTCCCTTCTCCAAGGGATCTTCCTACCCAGGATAAAACCTAGGTCTCCTGCACTGAAGGCAGATTCTTTACTGTCTGAGCCACCAGGGAAACCCATTGGGGATAACTGTTAATATTTTGGTATACATTCTTCCAGCAATTTTTCAAGTGTATATACATGCATGCACATTTTGCCACATGACTGACATACCATATATATTGGGTTCTGACCTACTATTTTCTTGTATACTATAGCACCATATTTTCTTCTTTTACCCACTGTATTGTGGCTGCATAGTATTTCATTATATATTTAAATAATCTTCCAGATTATTTCTAACTTTAACTACTTTACATAATGCCATAGCAGATAACTCTTTATAATTGTCCCTCATTACATCCTTAAAATAAAATCACACTGTTTTATTAAATTTATTAATTTATTTTTAATTGTAGAATGATTGCTTTACAACACTGTGTTGGCTTCTGCCATATACACACCACATTGTTCATCACGGCACTATTTACAATACCTAGGACATGGAAGCAATCCAGATGTCCTTGAATGGATGAAGAAGTTGCGGTACATATACACAGTGGAATATTACTCAGCCATACTGCTTTTTAACTTTATTTTTTATGGAGGTATAGTTGAGTTACAATGTTGTGTTAAAAAGTCAGACATTTTTGGTCACCATTTCATGGTTGAGAATTATTTTATCAAGTGTCCATTGATGGGTGAATGGATAAAGGAAATGTGATAACTGTATGGAATGGGTATTCACCTAAGCACTATTTACAATACCTAGGACATGGAAGCAATCCAGATGTCCATGAATGGATGAAGAAGTTGCGGTACATATACACAGTGGAATATTACTCAGCCATACTGCTTTTTAACTTTATTTTTTATGGAGGTATAGTTGAGTTACAATGTTGTGTTAAAAAGTCAGACATTTTTGGTCACCATTTCATGGTTGAGAATTATTTTATCAAGTGTCCATTGATGGGTGAATGGATAAAGGAAATGTGATAACTGTATGGAATGGGTATTCACCTATAAAAAATAAGGAAATCTTGCCTTCAGGATGGATCTTGAGGGCATTATGCTAAGTGAAAAAAGTAATAAAGAGAAAGACAAATACCATATGATCTCATTTATCAGCATAATCTTTAAAAGATAATAACTCATAAATACAGAAAACAGAATGGTGGTTGCCAGAGGTGAAGGGTGATGAGGTCAGCAAAATGGGTGAAGGGGGTCAAGAGGTACAGACTTCCAGTTACAAAATAAATAAGTCCTGGGACATAAGGTAAAGTATAATGACTATAATTAATAATACTATAGGTTATAATATACATATATAAAATACTGCATATCTGAAGGTTGCTAAGTGAAAAAGTTGGCTTAAAGCTCAACATTCAGAAAACTAAGATCATGGCATCTGGTCCTATCACTCCATGGGAAATAGATGGGGAAATAGTGGAAACAGTGTCAGACTTTATTTTGGGGGGCTCCAAAATCACTGCAGATGGTGATTGCAGCCGTGAAATTAAAAGACGCTTATCCCTTGGGAGAAAAGTTATGACCAACTTAGACAGCGTATTCAAAAGCAGAGACATTACTTTGCCAATAAACATCCGTCTAGTCAAGGTTATGGTTTTTCCAGTGGTCATATATGGATGTGAGAGTTGGACTGTGAAGAAAGCTGAGCACTGAAGAATTGATGCTTTTGAGCTGTGGTATTGGAGAAGGCTCCTGAGAGTCCCTTGGACAGCTAGGAAATCCAACCAGCCTATCCTAAAGGAAATCAGTCCTGGGTGTTCATTGGAAGGACTGATGCTAAAGCTGAAACTCCAATACTTTGGCCACCTCATGCGAAGAGTTGACTCATTGGAAAAGACTCTGATGCTGGGAGGGATTGGGGGCAAGAGGAGAAGGTAACGACAGAGGATGAGATGGCTGGATGGCACCACCAACTCGATGGACATGAGTTTGAGTAAACTCTGGGAGTTGGTGATGGACAGGGAGGCCTGGCGTGCTGCGATTCATGGGGTCGCAAAGAGTCGGACACAACTGAGCAACTGAACTGAACTGAATTGAAGAGTACATTTTAAAAGCCTTCATCAGAAGAAAAAAAACTGTGAAACTATGTATGGTGGTGACAGATGTTAATTAGACATTGTGGTGACCATTTTGCCATATACATAAAAATCAAACCATTGTGTTTATATATCCGAAACTAATATAATTTTGTCAGTCATCTCTCAGTTGAAAAAAAATTATTTTCTCAGAGTTATAATATATTGCTAAGTGGGGGTGAAACCTGCAATAATGTATACTATGATCTCATTTTTAGAAAAACACATAAGAGATGGCTGGATGGCACCACCAACTCGATGGACATGAGTTTGAGTAAACTCTGGGAGTTGGTGATGGACAGGGAGGCCTGGCGTGCTGCTATTCATGGGGTCGCAAAGAGTCGGACACAACTGAGCAACTGAACTGAACTGAATTGAAGAGTACATTTTAAAAGCCTTCATCAGAAGAAAAAAAACTGTGAAACTATGTATGGTGGTGACAGATGTTAATTAGACATTGTGGTGACCATTTTGCCATATACATAAAAATCAAACCATTGTGTTTATATATCCGAAACTAATATAATTTTGTCAGTCATCTCTCAGTTGAAAAAAAATTATTTTCTCAGAGTTATAATATATTGCTAAGTGGGGGTGAAACCTGCAATAATGTATACTATGATCTCATTTTTAGAAAAACACATATGCACATTGATGTATATTTATATTTGGAAGGATGTACACAAAATGTAAACTATAGTTATCTCTAGATAGTAAGAATAAATACAGCAATTTAAATTTGTGTGTGGACCTAGAGACTGTCAAACAGAATGAAATAAGTCAGAAAGAGAAAAACAAGTATCATATATTAATGCATATATGTGAAATCTAGAAGAATGGTACAGATGAATCTATTTGCAAAGCAGAAATAGAGACACTGATGTAGAGAACAAATGTACAGACACCAAGGCAGGGAAATAGGGAGGTGGAATGAATTCAGAGATTGGAATTGACATATACACTCTACTATGTATAAAATAGATAACTAATGAGAACATATTGTGCAGCACAGGGAACTCTACTCAGTACTCTATAATGACCTATATGGGAAAAGAATCTAAACGAGTGGATATATGTACATGTGTAACTGATTCACTTTGCTGTACAGCAGAAACAGAGCACTGTAAAACAGCTAAACTAATAAAAATTTTAAAAATAAATAAATTTGTGTGTATCTCTGGTTTTTAATTTTTTCTATAATAAACATTGCAGGATATAATAACAAAGTTATATAAATTTTTTAATTTGTATTTATTTTTTTTAAGTTATCAAGTATTTATTTATTTATTTATTTTGGCTGTGCCTGGCAGCATGCAGAATCTTAATTCCCTGACCAGGGATTGACTTGTGCATTGGGAGTACAGAGTCTGAACTACTGGACCACCAGGGAAGTCCCTATAAATTTTCTAAGGGGAAAAAAACAGTTTTCTGAGCATTTCCATGTTTCCACAGACAGAAAACATAAGCAATCATAACTAACTTCCCTCTCACAGCTTCTCATAGTCTCCACGGTTTTTTCCCTCTTTTCCTCTGTATCTGAGATATCATACATGCTACCGAAATTACCTTTTATTTACTTCCAAACCTCATTGAATCCATCTCAGATACAGAGTGCAATGGATTTTCTGATCACAGAGCAACCGCCCTCAAAACATCAGACTTTCTGTATAAGACTTTCTAGGCTTTCATCTGCAATGGTTTGTTCCATGTTAGTCTGATACGAACCAATACACTCAAACACTCTGCACTCAAACTCTTCTCCTGTGACTGACTGAGAAACAAAACCCACCAATTCATCATTATTCCCTGCATCTGGACTGATGACTTCAAGACCTGAACGCACTCTCGACCCTGCAGTCTTAGTTCACCTCAGAAAGCACATAAGAACTTCTCAGCTTCATTACCATTCTCCTTAACTCAGGTCCATAGTGGATTTCTCACACCTCAGTTTTGTCATGGCATACTTGTACCATCCCTTAATGCTTTTCAGGCAACTCGATCTGAGAATCCTGTGTTTCCCAACCATGGCCAGAGAACCAGCAACCAACATTCCCTAGGCTTTACTTATAGTATTTTCTCTTCACCCTTCATCCCATCATTCACTCTGACCACTGGAAAGCGAGTCTTACCTGCAAGAGGCTCTGATTTGGTGCCTGAGGACTTGGGTTTATTAAATTTCACTTCAGCATAAGTGACCTCTGAAGTCATGCTGAGATCTTCCGTTCTTGTCAAAGAATCCTGTCCGTCTCTTCCTTAAAACCACTTAAAATGAAACGAAAGCACGGTGGTAACTTCTCATACATCCTGTCACACAACTAGCTGAGAACAGAGACCCTAGACAAACAAACAAACAAAAACCTTGAGAGAATTTCATGAAAATTAAAAACCTCAGGGGCCAAACCCCAAAACAGGCACAATGTTAATCGTACCTTTAAACATCACGCCAGCAAATAGCAATAGAAGTAGGAAGTCAAAGGGGAGGGGAGAGAAATAGGAAGGAAAGGAAAAGGGGAACAAAGCAGAGACATTCTCCCTGAGAACAGTGAACTTACCAGAAAGGATGAAATTAAAGCATTTATGAGCATCTACCTGCAAACAAAATCATCTGTAGACCCACCAACCTGAGTATATACTCATTCATGTTTGCATTCTCCTCATCTTCTGGGGTTGATCAGGCAACTTTGGGGACTACATTCCAACTGACAGAACAACTTTCTTGCCAGACTCCCCACTTCCAAAAGTCAGAGTCCTCTAAAGCGGTCGGAAGTCAAAGTGTAGATTATGTGCCTTCAGAAGTTGCTCTCCTGTGTTCTCTGCACGTCCCTGTTCTTGATTAAGTCCATCATGCCTCCGCATGCATTCTGCTCAAGTGCCTCCAGCAGCTCCTGAGAGCAGCTCTCTACTGGATGCTAGAGAAAGGTGTCCTTCTCTCTTTCATCCCCAATACACCACAACAAAAGGCTTATGGGTATACACGAGCTTTTAACAAATTAGGATAGTTTAATGGATTCACAGTTTAGAGGAGGAACTAAGCACTACATACAAGCCAAGAGGAAAGCACCCCCAAAATTAAATCCTTCATGCAGAATCTTTTTGCAGACATGCTCCCAGCTCACACTCAAGATTCAGCTCTCCCCAAATGAGTCTCCATTTTATTTTTTTTTCTTTTTCCAGTTTTTGGTGAACCACCCAGCTTACAGGACCTTAGTTCCCCTGCCAGGGCCCAGCAGTGAAGTACAGACTCTTAACCACTGGACTGCCAGGGAATTCCACTGATTCACCTCCTTTTAGTCCCCCCACCTAATTCCTCTCTCCCCTGCATAACACACACACACACACACACACACACACACACATGCGCGCGCGCGCGCGTGCGACAAGCATTTACTCTGTATTTATTTCTATGTCTAAATATATTGGAAACCATGAGTTCACACTAACGTCTCTAATCCCAATCCTACACACAGAGTTTATTCTATCTTTTTCTCTTTCTGCATCTCTAACTCTCTCTGTGACAGTAATAAAACTGCTTCCATTCTCCTTACTTATTTGATCAATGTTGTTGTTCAGTCACTAAGTTGTGTCCAGCTCTTTGCTACCCTATAGACTGCAACATGCCAGGCTTCCCCACCCTTCACCATCTCCTGGAGTGTGCTCAAATTCATGTCCATTAATACGGTCATGCCATCCAACCATTTCATTTTCTGTCGCCTCCTTCTCCTCCTGCCTTCAATCTTTTCCCAGCATTGAGGTCTTCTCCAATGAGTCAACTCTATGTATAAGGTGGCCAAAGTATTGGAGCTTCAGCTTCAGCATCAGTCCTTCCAATGAATATCCAGGGTTGATTTCCACTACGATTGACTGGTTTGACCTCCTTGCCATTAAAGGGAGTCTCAAGAGTTTTCTCCAACACCACAGTTCAAAGGCATTAATTTCCTAGATTTAATCCATTTTCTACCTTGGCTGCCCCTCCCTCCTTAACTAAGATGCTCTTCTCTCCTCCACTGGGCTCCTTTCTCCATCCAGGCCCTACCGCTGTTGACACCACTTCCGTTCTGCAGGAGCGTCCTGCACTGAGGCAGCCAATCCCCACAGCCATTTCTCCTCACCCTGCCCAGGTCTGCCACCTTCCACAGCACAGCTCTCCTTACTCTGCCTGGACTCTGATTCCTGAAACCAGTGCCCTGACCCTAACGTGGAATCCGTTCTCACCCCACTCAGGCTCTGACACCCTGTCCAAGGTCATCCTCCTGTGTGAAAGCCCTCCTCACCCTGCCTGGGCTCTGAGTTTCCACGCTGTGCTCCCATCATGTGGACAGCCTCTAAAACCCACACCTGCATGGACGCCTTCCTCCCTCTGCTTGGGCTCAGACACCTCCCCGCAAGGATGCCCTGGTAACTGCATGAGCCCCTGCACCAACCCCCACTCTGCCACAGATGCCCTGTTCACCTCTCAGGCATTGGTACCCAGACCAGGCTGCTTATGACACCCTATAACAGGCCACAGACACGTGTGGACACGCTCTTCAGCCTGGACAGGCTCTGATGTCAGAACGGTTTCCCCACCCCTACAGAGATGGTCTCTTTACTCATCTTGGGCTCCAACACCACTGCCAAGCCAGCCCCTTGCACAGTCACCCTGCTCACCCTGCGTGAGCTCTGACTGCCTGCACCAGCCCACTCGCTCCTCCCCCATCCCACCATTCAACAAACACCCTCCTTGTTCTACCCACCTAATGCTTCATTTAAGACTGAATCATTTAGTAAAGACAGGAAAGAGGGTACAAAAAACAGTAAGGGAAGAAAAAGAGCTAACTTTCATAAATTTCTCCAGCAAATAACTTCTGGACCTAATAAGCACTACTGGACCTTAACTATCTAAGCTGGTTTCTGGATTCAGGGGCAGTTCACCAGCTGCCCTTGTGGCCTCAGACCACAGGGCTCACTGTCCCCATCACTACATGTGTGTCTGCAACTGACCCCAGCCACTTCACAGGTACCTGCAGCTCAGTACACACAGAAAAGATGTAAATAGTGACATGAAAGAACACACAAGGGGGAATAAAAGGGCGAAATTTTTGCATCAAATCAAAGTTAAATTGTTATCAGCCCACAGTACCATGATAGAAGGAAGGAAGGAAGGAAAAAGAAAGATATGATGTTTTATGGAAGCTTCAGGGTAAAAATCCTGACGCATAAACCTACAGCAGAGTCACAAAAGACTAAGAGAAGGGAATCAAAATATACCACTACAGAAAATCATCAATTCACAAAGGAAGACAGCAAGAAAGGAACAGCGGAACAACAAAACACAACAAACAATTAGAAAGATGACATAGTAAGTGCTTATCTGTCAATAATTACCCTAAATGTAAATGGATTGAATTCTCCAATGAAAAGACAGAGTGGCTGAAAAAAAGCAAGACTCAACATATATATTCTACAAGAAACTCAGCTCAGCTTCAAGAACACACATAGGTTAAAAGTGAAGGGATGGAAACAGATACTCCATACAAGCGGAAACCAAAAGATAGTAGGGATAACTATACATATGTCAGCAAAATAAGTTAAGACAAATATGGTAGTGAAAAGCAAAGAAGGTCATTATATAATGATCAGAAAGATAACAATCATAAATATATATGCATTCAACTTCAGAGCACCTAAATATATTAAGCAAATACTGACAGATCGGAAGGGAGAAATAGACAATAAATAACAGCAGGATACTTCAATACTTATTTTCAACAATGGATCGATTATCCAGATGAAAATCAACAAGGATATGTTGGACTTCAACCATACTATAGACCAAGTGGACCTAAAACAGACATCTACAGAACAGTCTTCCAAAAAAGCAGAATACACATTCTTCTCAAGCACAGAATATTCTTCAGAATACGCCAAATGTTAGATCAAAACACAATCTTAGCAAACTTAAGAACACTAAAGTTGTACCAAGTATCTTCTCCAATCACAGTAGTGTGAAACTAGAAATTAAGACCAGAAGGAAAGCTAGAAAGTTTACAAATATATGGAAATTAAACAACACAATCCTAAACAGTCAATAGCTCAAGGAAATTAAGAGGAAATTTTTTAAATGTCTTGAAACAAACAAACAAAAAAATGGAATACAACATACCAAAACCTATGCAAGGCTGCTAAAGCAGTTCTAAAACGGAAGCTTATAGTGATAGATAAAAGCCTACATTAAGTAAAAAGAAATATCTCAAATAAACAATCTCACTTTATACCTCAAGGAACTGAAAAAAGAAAAACAAATTAAGCCCAAAGTTAGTAGAACAAATGAAATATCTAAAGTCAAAGTGAAAAAAAGAAACCATAGGAAAGATCAACAAAACTAAGAGCTGATATTTCAAAAAAATAAACAAAACTGACTAAGAAAAGAAGAGGGAAGACTCAAATAAATAAAATCAGTAATGAAACTTCGGAATTACAATTTATCATAGAGAAATGCAAAGGATCATGAGAGACTACTATAAACAACTGCACACCAACAAATTGGATAACCTGCAAAAATAGAAAAATTCCTAGAAACATTTAGCCTCAGTTCAGTTCAGTTCAGTTGCTCAGTCGTGTCTGACTCTTTGCGACTCCATGAATCGCAGCACGCCAGGCCTCCCTGTCCATCACCAACTCCCAGAGTTCAACCAGACCCACGCTGAAACAGGAAGTAACAGAAAATCTGAAGAAACCAATAACAAATAAGTAGACTGAATCAGTAATCATAAACTTACCAAAAAGAAAAGGCTCGAACCAGATGGTTTCCCAAATACCCACCCAACTTTTTTTTTTAAATTAGCAGCAATCCTTCTCAAACTCTTCCCAAAAATTCAAGAGGAGGCAACACTCTAGAACCCATTTTATAAGGCCAGCATTACTTTGATACCAAAGATGAGGATGCTACAAGAAAATGTCAACGTCACTGATGTATATGAAGACGCTACAAGAAAATGCCAGTGTCACTGATGTATGTGGATACAAAATTCTCAACAAAATACTAGCAAGCCAAATTCAATAACACATTTAAAGGTCTGAACATCATGATCAAGTGTGATTCATCCCTAGGGTAAAAGATGGTTCAATATATACAAATTATTATCTGTGACACACTGCATTAATCAAATAAAAGGTGAAAATCACAGGATTATCTCAATGCATACAGGAAAAGCATTTGACTAATTACAACATCCTTTCAGGATAAAAACTCAACAAATTGGGTATGAAGGAACACACTTAAACATGATAAAGGTCATGTATGACAGGACCACAGCTAACATCATACTCAATGATTAAAGGCTGAAAGCTTTTCGTCTAAGATCAGGAACAAGACAAGGGGGCCCACTCTTACCATTTCTACTCAACAGAGTACTAGAAGTCTTAGACAGAGAAATTGGGCAAGAAAAGAAAATAAAGGTCATTCAAATCAGAAAAGAAGAAGCAAAATTTTCTCTCAGATGGTATGATCTTATATATAGAAAATCCTAAGAACTCCACCAAAACAAACTGTTGAACTAATAAATCATTTCAGTAAAGTTGCAAGTTATAAAATAAACATATAAAAATCAGTTTCCTTTCCATATAACCATAAAAACAGCCAAAAAAGAAATAAAAAATCCCATTCACAATAACTCCAAAAACAATAAAATACTTAGGAATAAATTCAACTAAGGGGGTGAAATTTCTACATACCAAAAACTACAACTTTGATTAAAGAAACTGAAGACACACACAAAAATTGAAAGCTATCTTGTGTTCATGGATTGGAAGAATTAATATTGTTAAGACATCCATACTACCCAAACCAATTATAGATTCAACACAACCTCTATCAAAATCCCAATGGCATTCTTCACAGAAATAGAAAAACTTATATGCAGAGTACATCATGAGAAACGCTGGGCTGGAAGAAGCACAAGCCGGAATCAAGACTGCCAGGAGAAATATCAATAATCTCAGATATGCAGATGACACCACCCTTATGGCAGAAAGTGAAGAGGACCTAAAGAGCCTCTTGATGAAAGTGAAAGAGGAGAGTGAAAAAGTTGGCTTAAAGCTCAACATTCAGAAAACGAACATCATGGCATCTGGTCCCATCACTTCATGGGAAATAGATGGGGAAACAGTGGAAACAGTATCAAACTTTATTTTTCTGGGCTCCAAAATCACTGCAGATGGTGACTGCAGCCATGAAATTAAAAGACGCTTACTCCTTGGAAGAAAAGTTGTGATCAACCTAGACAGCATATTCAAAAGCAGAGACATTATTTTGCCAACAAAGGTCCGTCTAGTCAAGGCTATGGTTTTTCCTGTGGTCATGTAGGGATGTGAGAGTTGGACTGTGAAGAAAGCTGAGCACCAAAGAGTTGATGCTTTTGAATTGTCGTGTTGGAAAAGACTCTTGAGAGTCCCTTGCACTGCAAGGAGATCCACCCAGTCCATTCTGAAGGAGATCGGCCCTGGGATTTCTTTGGAGGGATGATGCTAAAGCTGAAACTCCAGTACTTTGGCCACCTCATGCAAAGAGTTGACTCATTGGAAAAGACTCTGATGCTGGGAAGGATTGGGGGCAGGAGGAGAAGGGGACGACAGGATGAGATGGCTGGATGGCATCACTGACTTGATGGACGTGAGTCTAAGTGAACTCTGGGAGTTGGTGATGGACAGGGAGGCCTGGCGTGCTGTGATTCATGGGGTCGCAAAGAGTCAGACATGACTGAGCAACTGAATTGAACTGAAGATTTGTGTAAAATCACAAAACACTACAAAAAAGTAATAGCCAAAGCAATCATGAGGGAAAAAAAAAACACAAAGCCAGCAGTGTCACACTTCCTAATTTCAAATTATACTACAAAGCTATCATAATTAAAAGAGTATAGTACTGGCATAAAAAGAGACACATAGAACAATGGAACTAAGAAGAACTTCCAGAAATAAACTTCTGCGTTTACAGTCAACCTATATTTAACAAGGGAGCCAAGAATACTAAATGGGAAAGGACAGTCTTTTCAACAAAACTCTTTAGTAGGAAAACCGATAATCACATGCAGAAAATGAAACTGGACCACTGACACCACTCCCTAAAATTAACTTGAAATAGATTAAAGACTTAAACATAAGATGCGATATCATAAAACTTCTAGAAGAAACCACAGGGAAGAAGTTTCTTAACATTGGTTTTGACCACAGTTTTTCAGATATCACACCAAAAGCACAAGCAACAGAAGTAAAAATCAATAAGTTGGGACTACATCAAATTAAAAAGCTTCTGCACAGCAAAAGGCACAATCTACAAAAGAAAAGACAACCTACAGATGAGGAGAAAATATTTGCAAACCATATATCTGATAAGAAGTTAATATCCAAAATATTTAAAGAATTCATACAACTCAATAACAAAAACAACATACAAAAAAACTAAAAACAATTTGATTTTTTTAAATGGGCAGAAGCACTAAATAGACATTTTTCTAAAGAAGACATACAGATGACCAACAGTTTTTTTTTTTTTAGAGTCACAAGCAACTGACTAACTCTGTATGACTCAAGACCACAAAGAAACCACTTCCATTTCATGCTGTTCTGATACCTATGGTTGGAGCCCAGACTGCAAGGGTGATGCTTAAGACATACATGAAATGATGCTCAACATCACTAATCACCAGGGAAATGCAAATTAAAGCCACAAGGAGATATCACTGCACATCTGTTAGAATAGCCAAAATCCAAAAGATAAAAGATAACAAATGTTGGGGAGATGTGGATCAAGGGGAACCCCTTGCACACTCTTGGTGGAAATGCAAATTGGTACAGTCACTATGGAAAACAGTATGGAAGTTCCTTAAAAGATTAAAAATAGAACTACCATGTGAGTCAGGAATTCTACTTCTGGGTATATACCCAAAGGAAATGAAAACAGGATATTGAACAGATATTTGCACTCCCTTGCTTATAGCAGCATTATTCACAATAGCAAGATATGGAACAAGCATAGAGTCCATTTGCAGTGAATAAATAAAGAAGATGTGGTATACATATGCAAAAAAATACTGTTTGGCCGTGAGAAAGAAGGAAATTCTGCCATTTGTAACAACATGGATAGAACTTGAAATTGTTATGCTGGGTGAGAAAAGTTTGAGAAAGAGTAATACTGTATTTCATGATACCACTTATACATGTAATCTAAAAAAGCCAAACTTGTAGAAACAGAGAATAGACTGGTGGCTACCAGAAGCTAGCAGGTGGAGCAACTGGGGAGATGCAGTTGAAAGGTGTAAACTTTCAATCAGTAGATAAATTAAGTTCTGGAAATCTAATGCCCAGCACAATCATTAAAGGCATATCTTGGAGAAATCAGTTCCAGTTTCAGAAACCAGCTTCAGTTCCAGATAAACAGAATAAATGAATATCGCAACAAAGTTACAAGAATTTTTGGTTTCCCAATACATATAGAAGTTATATGTGCACTGTACATGTGTACTAAGTCACTTTAGTCATGTCTGACTCTTTGCAACTCCATGATTGTACCCTCTAGGCTCCTCTGTCCATGGGACTCTCCAGGCAAGAATACTGGATGGGTTGCCATGCCCTCTTCCAAGGGATCTTCCCAACCCAGAGATCAAGCTGTGTCTCTTATGTTTCCTACATTGGTAGGCAGGTTCTTTACCACTGAGCCACCAGGGAAGCCCAAAGTCTACACTGTACTGTACTCTAGTGAAAAACACCTTGAAAAACAATATACACACCTTAATTTTAGAATAATTCATTGCTAAAAAAATATTAACTATCATCTGAGCCTACAGTGAGTCACAGTAGTAATATCACACAGATGCTATAACAAATACAATAATGACGAAAAAGTTTAAAATATTGTAAATATTACCAAAACATGACACAGAGACACCAAGTGAGCAAATCATCACAGTGCTATTGAAAAATGGCACTGATAGACTTCCTAGATGAATGGATGCTACAAATCTTCAATTCATAAAAAACATAGTATCTGCAAGTGTGATAAAAGGAGGTAAGCCTGTAAAGACAATATTATAAACTTCACAGTTGCTAACAGATTAGGTCTTAATTGTTCTCACTACAAAAAAAAAAGAAATGACAACTATATGACATGATAGAAGTATTAGCTAACACTAGCTAGTGCAAAAAAATGTATCAAATCAACATTTTTTATATCTAAACATTTAGTTAATTAAATGTCAAATAAATGCCAATAATTTTTTTATTTATTTATTTTAATTGGTGGCTAATTATTTTACAATATTGTGGTGGTTTTTGCCATACATTGACAGGACTCAGGCATGGTTGTACATGTGTCCCCCATCCTGAACCCCCCCTCCCACCTCCCTCCCTATCCCATCCCTCTGGGTTGTCCCAGTGCACTAGGTTTAAGTGCCCTGATTCATACATTGAACTTGGACTGGTCATCTATTTCACATACGGTAATATACATATTTCATTGCTATTCTCTCAAATCATCCCACCCTTGCCTTCTCCCACAGAGTCCAAAAGTCTGTTCTTTACATCTGTGCTCTTTTGCTGTCTCACATACAAGGTTGTCATTGCCATCTTTCTAAATTCCATATACATGTGTTAATATACTGTATTGGTGTTTTTTTTTTTCTGACTTCACCCTGTGTAATAGGCTCCAGTTTCATCTACGTCATTAGAACTGACTCAAATGCATTCTTTTTAACAGCTATAATTTTTTTATTTATTTATTTTAATTGGTGGCTAATTATTTTACAATATTGTGGTGGTTTTTGCCATACATTGACAGGACTCAGGCATGGTTGTACATGTGTCCCCCATCCTGAACCCCCCCTCCCACCTCCCTCCCTATCCCATCCCTCTGGGTTGTCCCAGTGCACTAGGTTTAAGTGCCCTGATTCATACATAGAACTTGGACTGGTCATCTATTTCACATACGGTAATATACATATTTCATTGCTATTCTCTCAAATCATCCCACCCTTGCCTTCTCCCACAGAGTCCAAAAGTCTGTTCTTTACATCTGTGTCTCTTTTGCTGTCTCACATACAAGGTTGTCATTGCCATCTTTCTAAATTCCATATACATGTGTTAATATACTGTATTGGTGTTTTTTTTTTTCTGACTTCACCCTGTGTAATAGGCTCCAGTTTCATCTACGTCATTAGAACTGACTCAAATGCATTCTTTTTAACAGCTGAGTAATATTCCATTGTGTATATGTCGCAAGACTTTCTTTTCCATTCATCTGCCAATGGACATCTAAGTTGCTTCCATGTCCTAGCTGTTGTAAACAGTGCTGCAATGAACATTGGGGTACACGTGTCTCTTTCAATTCTGGTTTCCTTGGTGTGTATGCCCAAGAATTGGATTGCTGGGTTCTATTTTTAATTAATTTTTTTAAAGGAAAGGGATTCTCATCATTTTGCCCTTATAATTACTATCTTATTGCACATGTTGATAGCCAGGATTAGAATAGCCAGCCAATTGAAAAGAGGTAATATATGTATATGTATGGTTGATTCACTTTGCTGTGCAGCAGAAACTGACACAACAGTATAAAGCAACTCTGCTGCTACTGCTGCTGCTAAGTCGCTTCAGTCATGTCCGACTCTGTGTGACCCCATAGACGGCAGCCCATCAGGCTCCCCCATTCCTGGGATTCTCCAGGCAAGATCTACTCCAATAAAAAATAAATTAAAAGAAGAGCCAGCCAAGTAGCAGTAGCAGAAAAGTAACAGAGTTTACCATACACCAGGCCTTGTTCTAAGCACTTTAAGTTTTTAACTTACTCTTTTGAACTGTGGTGTTGGAGAAAACACTTGAGAGTCCCTTGGTCTGCAAGGAGATCAAACCAGTCAGTCCTAAAGGAAATCAGTCCTGAATATACATTGGGAGGACTAATGCTGAAACTGATTCTCCAATATTTTGGCCACCTGATGCCAAGAGCCAACTCATTGGAAGAGATGCTGATGCTGGGAAAGATTGAGGTAGGAGAAGAAGGGGACAACAGAGTATTAGATGGTTGGATGGCATCACCGACTTGATGGACATGAGTTTGAGCAAGCTCCGTGAGTTGGTAATGGACAGGGAACCCTGGCGTGCTGCAGTCCATAGGGTCACAAAGAGTCGGACATGACTGAGTGACTGAACTGAACTGAACAGATTCTTATAAAGTATGAACTATTATCCTCATTTTGCATATAAGAAAACTGAGGCAAACGAGAGGTAACTTGTCTAAGATCAAAAAGCCAGTAAGTGGCAGACAAAATTTTGTGCCAAGGCAATCTGTCTCAAGTTCATATTTGTTACCAGTACTGTTTGCTACCCATTATTCACCTATTTTGGTGGGACTGAGGAGAGGGAAAAGAAAAGTGTTAGCTGCTCAGTCGTGTCTGACTCTTGGCAACCCCGTGGACACTGTAGCCCCCGCCAGGCTCCTCCATCTGTGAGAGGTGGGGGCAGGGTCATCCAAATTAATATGTATATCCCCCATTCAAAGACTTATTTGGACTTGCCTGGTGTCTCAAATGGTAAAGAATCCACCTGCAATGCAGGAGACCTGGGTTTGATTCCTGGGTTGGGAATATTCCAGTATTCTTGCCTGGAGAATCCCACGGACAGAGGAGCCGGATGGGTACAGTCTCTGGGGTCGCAAAGAGTCGGAAACAACTGAGCAACTAAGCACAAAAAAGATTTATTTAAGTATTAAAATTTGAAGAAAGTATTACTCTGTTCTTCATTTTCTGCCTACCAAACAGCTATTTTTCTACAATCCCAAAAATCTTTGTATTGGGTATATATTTAGACTCTTTAACTGCAACGTTCCTTGATTGTCTTCATTTATGTCTTTTAAGTGCCTCTCTGGCTACTAGGCGGAGAAGGCAATGGCAACCCACTCCGGTATTCTTGCCTGGAGAATCCCAGGGACGGTGAGCCTGGTGGGCTGCCGTCTATGGGGTCTCACAGAGTCGGACACGACTGAAGCAAGTTAGCAGTAGCAGCAGCTGGCTACTGGAAAATCTGAGCAGTAGTTCCTAGAAGAGCCCCGCCCTCTAGTGGTCCCATGCTGCTATGCAGCCAGATAAAGCATTTACAGAAATGCTTCAATGCCTTTTTTTCCTATAACAGTTGCCATGGAAGAATACATATAAGAAAAAAATTAAAAAGCAAACAAAACTTATGATAATGTGGGGGGAGGGAGGGAGGGATAAACTGGGAGATTGGGATTGACATATACACACTACTAAATATAAAATAGATAATAAGGACCTTCTGTAGAGCACAGGGAACTTGACTCAATACTCTGTGATGACCTACATGGGGAAAGAATCTAAAAGAGTAGATATATGTATAACTGATTCTCTTTGTCATACACCTGAAACTAACACAACATGGTTAATCAATTATACTTCAATAAAAACTTTAAAATTTTTAATTTAATGTAAAGAGCAAACAAAAGCATTCACAATGGGTCTTAATGCACTGTTGTGTTTAACAGAGCGGGTAACACTGATCCGAGAGAAGACCATTGTCTCAATGGACAATTATTTTCATCCTGACTCAGATGTAGTCTTTAGTATACTAGTGCTTTTTAAAAAAGAACATATCACCCCCATATCTTGATAATCTTCAAAAAGGGACTGAAAATAACAATTCTCATTCTGAAATAAATGCTACTCCACATGATTTCAACCATGCTTGCTATGAAAACTCTACCAGACTTGAGGGACTTCCAAGTAAATGTAACTCTCTTCCTATTTCTTTTATATATATAGTGCTACTTATTTACTTATTTTTGGCCATGCTGGGTTTTCATTCCTGCACGCAGGCTTTCTCTGGTTGCAGTTGAGCAGGGGATACTCCCCAGTTGGGGTGAACGGGCTTCTCATTGTGGTGGCTTCCTTGTTGCAGAGCATGGGCTCAGTAGCTGTGGTGCATGGACTTAGTGGCCCAGTGACATGTGGGGTTCTTCCCAGACCAAGGATTTAACTCCCGTCCCCTGCATTGGCAGGCAGATTCTTAACCACTGGATCATCAGGGAAGTCCTTTCTATTTCCTTTCTTTCTCAAGAGAATATGTAATTGATGGGGAGCTCATAAGTATGAGTTCTAGTCACAAGCCATATGTATTTTCCTTATGTATAGTTAAAAAGCAATAACAGAAATGATTTTTCTTAAAATCTAGAGAAAAAGCTAAACATAACTGAGGGAGTGAAGTCGCTCAGTCGTGTCCGACTCTTTGCGATAGCCCACCAGGCTCCTCTGTCCATGGGATTTCCCAGGCAAGAATACTGGAGTGGGTTGCCATTTCCTTCTCCAGGGGAATCTTCCCAACCCAGGGATTGAACCCAGGTCTCCCGCATTGCAAGCAGACGCTTTAACCTCTAAGCCAAAGTGCAATGTAATCTTAGCCAGTTGTGATATCTGAGATAGTAAGCCACCAAATTCATCAGCCCTGGGCTACATGATATCCAGATTTCCTTTTCCCAGGCCATGGAGTCTATGTACTAAAGGAAAATTCATCTTCAACACTACTTTCTTGGGCCCTAACATTAACTGACTCTGGAGCATACAAATGAGACTTTCTGCAACTATGACAAAGCATTCAAGGAACACTGAAGGGCATGTACCTAGTAATAGCCAAAGTGAGAGTGAATCATAAAAAGAAAAGCCCAACTTACTGATTCCTAGTCACACTTCTCTAAAATCACCATTGAGTATTTAATGAGTATCTACTACCTTGAAAGGCATATGCAAAGTACTGAGTAGATAAAAATGAAGATATGATCTTTATACCAAGAGCTTACAAACTAGTTAAGAGAATTTCAATAGCAACTCTCCAAAACAAGGAGCATCATCTTTCAGACTGAGAGGATAACTAACATTCCATGAGCAGCACTTGAGCCATCCTTCCAGTTCAGGGTGTTTCACCAAGCAGGTGGAGAAGGGAAGGAATTCTAGGCAAAGGGAACTGTAAGCAGGCAATGCCCACGGTGCTGATAGCATATGAAGAATCAGTGTGCTGAAGTCGACTCACTGCGAGGGAAACCTGAGAGCTGAGGATGAAACGGTACTTTGGACATTAATCTGGAAGTGAAGGAAAATCATTAAAGGCAATCAATGAGTAGGGGAGGAAGGGGCACGAGCAGGGCTTGGTTTCAGCCAGTCCTGGTGTTCTGGTGGCAAAACGGAAGCTGAATGGAGCTGAGGCAGCTAGAAGCAATCTAGGTTATGAGAAAGGAGGAAGTGAGCGCTAAGAAAAGCTCACCTGACAACCCTGAAGGCAGATGTCAATGTCTGAAGGGGGTTGAGCTGGAAAAAGGATGGTCCATTTTCTGCCCCATAACCCCCTTAAGTTCAGGATAAAGTTTTTTCTATCCATGATGTGCGTGCTCTCACTTCAGTCATGTCCAACTCTTTGTGACCTTATGGACTATAGCCCACCAGGCTCCTCTGTCCTTAGGAATTCTCCAGGCAAGAATGCTAGAGTCAGTTGCCATGCCCTCCTCCAGAGGATCTTCCCAACCCAGGGATCGAAACGTCTCCTGCACTGAAGGCATAGAACTGAACTCCGGTTCAATTTCTGGGTCAGGAAGATCCACTGGCGAAGGGATATGCTACCCACTCCAGTATTCTTACGCTTCCCTTGCGGCTCAGCTGGTATAGAATGGGCGTGCAACGCGGGAGACCTGGGTTCCATCCCTGGGTTGGGAAGATCCCCTGGAGAACTTGTACCCCTTTCATTGAAAGCATGGAGTCTGAAACCACTGGACCACCAGGGAAGTCCCATTATGAGTTAAATTGAAAAAGAAAAAAAGCGCACCAATATCATTCTGATTCATCTCCTGTGACAATCACTAAATGACAACTCCAAAATCCTGGCTTCCAAAGTCTGTGACTCTCACTTTAGTTCTATCTCGAGCATTGATTCTCTTTATTTTTGCCAATCATAGTTCTGGAATATGAAAAGTGGCCTAGAACACAAAGATAACTTGAAGCAAATGAAATTAACTGTACCAGCAAATAATAAAAACAGTCTCTACAACCAGCCTCCGTGGGTTGAGAGCCATGAGGACAGAGGTCGAGCCTTCAACTCTTAAAGGCTCCATCTCTTGAAAAAGAGTTAATAGTGTCCTTTTATTACCTATTGGCCCACCTATATTGGGTCAATTAAATTAAAAAGAAAACAAGCAAATGAAAAGACAAAAGAGACACTACCTTTTTCCGTACTTTTAATTACCATTATTGCACCAATACAGCATACATATGCTTTATATACATATATCTTAAACATCATTTTCAATTTTTCAGCAATTCAAATACATAATATATTATCATCTTGAGAATACAAAGAACACAACATACAGGAAGATTGAGAAAATAGGTTCCCAGTAGTTATTAGTCACTAGTGATTCTATAGACTTTCCTTCTAGTGTTTTCTATTGGAATTTTTAAATGTCCTGCCATGGCTCTTTAAGAATAGAGCTGCCTGGAACGGGAAGCAATGAAAACAAAATGGACCCAAAGTTAAAAAAGAGTCAAGAAGGAAATCTAAGAGAGAATCTATTTAAAAACTAAACGTTAAGGACTCCCTTCAGCCAGTAATATCCAAACAGGTACTAAGGGAAGAGGTGAGATCCTCACATTCACTCTCAAAATCGCCCCTTGACAAATCAGATAGCTGGAGCCCGTGCACCGAAGAGCGGGACCCCTTCACAGCATTGTAAAAGGAATGGTAGGTGGACAGAGAAAGTAGCAGGGGAGCTACTTGCTTCTCACATACCCCTGGTGACAAGAATCACAGCCGTCATCCAGGCAAAATCTATCATAGCTAAAGCCATGCTCTCCAGCTTCCTTCATCAATGACAATACATGTAATATAGCAGCCTTCTGCTGAACAGCTGGTGGATTCACAAAATAAAGTGTTTATGAAAAGGGGCCAGATACCCAGGCAGCAAGGCAATGTGGGTACTGACCAACAGTTAAGTGCATTCAGCCTCTCTACTCTACAAATGAGGTTAAAAACCCCAAACCCTTTAAGCTTTCAGTCAAATAATGGGGCCATTACAAAGTAATGCCGGGCTTCAGAGGCAGCAGCAAGATGGAGCTGCAAGAAAGTGACTGCTTCTCTAGAATATAACTAGGAAAACACAGTCCCTTGAGCCTCCTTCATCCAAAAGACAACCACTGATCAAAGATGCTGCACTGTTCAACAGACACAAGAGTGGAAACGCCACCAACGCAACCCTCTTATCACAGGAAGGGATGTGTAAACGCGCTAGAGGGTAAGGGGGCTGCACCCACACTGGATGTTCACTCAACAGGACAAGCCTGGGGGAGGGTACCCAGCAGAGACCCAGGATGCATGTCTTTCTTCACACCTACCCCCTATCAAAATTCTGAATCTGTAAACACTGAGGTCAGTCTGTCCATTTTTAGAGTCTTCAGCTAATGAAAAAGAAGTTCCAAGGTTTTTGTCTCCCCTGAAATTGCTAGAAAGGGCTTCACAAAGAGGCACGCCAGGGTCTTGAGATGATTCTGAAATAAGAATTTAAAGATGGGGAAAGTTTTTAGAGATGGTAGGGACTATTTCCCCCTCAGAGACCCTGGCCTTTTGAGCCCTGTAGAGCCAGCCACAAGCATCATTAAGACCCACTACTTCCCTGCCTTGACAGGGAAGAAGAGCCAGGAAATACTTTCTTGGCTGCACTCCAAGTAACAGCACAGGAGGGTGACACCACCAGCCTCAATGCCATGGAGAAGCTATGAGAACGATTGTCCAGGATTTTGGTTCTGGGGAGGGAAGTGGCTCCGAGACCCCCCTCTCAAATTGGTGCCCTCAAAGTCATTGTTATTCTTCACGCTCTCTTGAACATCTTGCCAGTGCTCTTCAGAACTGGACCCAGTTGGATGGCTGTGGTGCCTGGTTCGGAACAGAGCTGCAAGAGAGGAGAACAGAGACAGCCAGAAGCATATTAGGATAGGGACTCCATTCTTAACAGTTTCCAAGAAATCTCTGCCCAGAATTCCTGAAACTGTACTTCAGAGCAATTCTGCTCACCAAGCCCTGCACCAGGCTACTCAAGTTCCATCGTGCCTGTGTGCATGCGTGCTAAGTAGCTTCAGTCGTTTCCAACGATTTGTCACCCCTGGACTGTAGCCCGCCAGGCTCCTCTGTCCATGGGATTCTCCAGGCAAGAATACTGGAATAGGTTGTCATTTCCTTCTCCAAAGGATCTTCCCAACCCAGGGATCGAACGCACGTCTCCTGTGTCTTCAGCACTGCAAGCAAATTCTTTACCACTGAGCCACCAGGGAAGCCCAAGCTCCATCCCATAGTGATCTTATGCCACCATCCCAGCACTCCTGCACTCCTTACCTAGACTTCCTGCCAAACACCAGGTGTGACCTACAGATGCCCTGCTTTCCCAAATCAGAGATATCAGACTGGCACACATCACTGATGGCCCAGTTGAGAGGATGTGGTCTCCCTACACGAATACCTGGGTGCAGTGCTGAAGTCTCCCCACAAGTCACTGCTTGCAGGAACTGGAGCTGGTGCTGGTGTTGTGATAGGAGCAGGAGAATCCAAATCTAGAAGGATACCTGAGTACAAGGTAAGAGAAGAAATAGAAACAGGGAAACATAAACTTATATTCACACAAAAACCTACACAACAGTTTATGGCAACTTTACCTGTAATAGCCAAAAATGCAGTCAACCCAAATGTTCTTCAGTGGGTGAAACATACTGTGGTACATCCATATGATGGACTACTATTCAGCAATAAACAGACTATTGATATATATCAAAACAATCTGATGAATCTCAAGGGAATCATGCTGAGTGGCAAAAGTCAATCCCAAAAGTTATATACTGCATGATCCATTAACATTCCTGAAGTGACAAAATTAAGAGATGGAGGACAGATTAGTGACTGACTGCCAAGGATTAGGAACAGGGGTGGGGGTGAAGAGGGAGGAAGGTGCGGTTAAAAATGAGGGACACAAGGGGTCCTTGTCCTGGTGGAACTGTTTGGTGTCCTGAGCCTGGTGGTGGATCCAGGAACCTACAGCTGATAAAACTGCACAGAACTAGAGCTGACCCTTGAACAATGTGGATTTGAACCACATGGGTACACTTATGTGTGGACTTTTTTCAATAAACACTCAGCACAATACTATATGATCAGTAGTTCATTTAATCTACAGATGTGGAACCACAGATATGTAGAGTTGACTGTGAAATTATACACAGATTTTCTACTGCACGGAACAGGGATAGGCAAGAGGTCAGTGCACAAAAGCTGTGCATTGTTCAAGGGTCAACTGCACACACAAATAAGGATACCTAACCAAGAAGAAATCTAAGGAAGGTCGGTAGACAGTCTCACTGTCAATTCTGCAAAATGTTACCACTGAGGTTAACTGGATAAACAGTACATGGGATTTCTTATTTTTTACAGTTGCATGTGAAACTAGAATTATCTCAAAACAAAAGGTTTAGTTTTAAAAAATAAAAATAAATAAATCTTAGATATTATCCTCAGTGCCTTCTGGCAACACTTAGCGAAAGAAGTAGCCTAGAACCACTTTTACCTCAAAAATTCCAGAAAGAGAAAGTCTGCTCCTATAAGCAATCGCTTATAATTGATTAATGATATAATTTTAAACAAATAATATTGTTATAATTAATGATATAAGTTATAACTCTCAGATTCTAACACTAGGTTCTCTAATCTCGGAAAATTCCTTTTCGAATTCTAATTTCTCATCTTTTAAATGGAAGTGACTATATTTCTTCTTGTTTCCCACCAGACTGTAAGGAAGAACAAAAATGTACTCATAAACCCAGATGTTGTCTAATTTCCTCTCAACTGCCCTGTGAAGAAATGCAAAGGATTGAGAATAACATTCACTGAATGATAACTACATGCCAAGTACTGAGCTAGGTGACATCACATCCTTTTACCCTCAGAGTCTTCGGCTAAGTTCTACATCGCCATCTTACAGGTAAGGATACTGAGACTCACAGAACCTAAATGTTACCAAACACATCCAGATAAAAACTAACAGAGCTATGACCAAAATCTTGGTCCATCTGACTCCTGGGCCTACTAGTATTTCACCAAGGTCCAATGAAGGAAACAGGCTTTTTAATATCTACCCATTTTTAGCCAAAAAATCAACCAGATACCATGACTCTCAGCTCACTAGAAAAGCTTTAATCCCTTGCTGGAGGCTGCCAGAGTCAACTTGTCAGTGCCAAGTGCCTTTAATAGCAAAACCGCTGACACTCTCTTTGGCAAACAGGTTATTACCAATAAAACCCTAAGCTAGGATTTCTCAAAGTTAAAAGTACTAGAGAGATTTACCTGCATCACTACCTCCATGAGTGGATTTTGGTATGGGTGGTGGAGTGACATGATTGCTGATGGCAACTGAGGAGGATGGAGGGGGAATTGTGACTTTGCCTCCAGGTGGGGGTGGGAGTAAGCTGAGGCCCCCAGTCCCTGCAGTCTTGGGCTTAGAAGCACCTCCTTTCTTGGTTGTAATGTTCTACAAAAGAAAAAAAGGAGGGTAAGAAAAAAAAAGAGAAGTCATAGGCTTATGGAAATACAAGGAGAAGTGAGGGGAACCATACTCACCCCAATACTCAACTTGATGGTCTGCCCTTCCTTGAAGCCCAGATCCAACTTGGGACGACTATCCATTTCCTGAGATTCTTTGGAAATCTCAGATTCCTGTTTTACCCACCTTCAATAAAAGGGCACATTATTTTAACTGGGATTCCCTGAGAGCAGAGTTTGACAAACCAATCTGCGGCTAACTTAGGTGAAATATGATTCCAGAAAGCAGAGTAAGGGAACATCAGACGTAGAACAGAAAGAAAGAAAAGCCAAGGAAGAGAGCAACTGGGGTTCAATACCCTGGGAAACTATACACAATGGCAGATTAAACATGTCCCTCCATGAAAGGGCACCTGGCCACCAATTCCCATCCCCGTGATTGAGGGCCACCCCTGACGGGGCAGGCCGGTTGCCCCACTCCCTGACTGGGTGGCTTTCCACAACTTCAGAAAGTTCTGAGGCAGAAAAACCTGCCCTTTTCTACCAGTGTGCATGGTGCTATTCACCACAGCTAAGCCAAAAGCAAATGGGCTGAAGAAATATAGCAAAAGGCACAAAACCTGTCAGTTACATGGAATGACAAATCTGGCACGTAACTCCCCACTCTCTCACAGAAAGCCCTGCTGTTACTGTTATGCCCCTCCTCAGCCCCCTAAGAGCTACGGGCAACTTCCCCAGAGGCATAAACAGCAGCATCTTCCCAAACCAGTGTACAGTGGATTAAAAACACATTCCAGCTATAAGGATAGAATAGATACAAAGATAATGGGAGAAAACAGTGAACAGACGATCACAGTCACAAGACCTAGTCTACCAAGTAAAGAAAGCAGGAGGTAAGAGACCGTGCCCACTCAATGGAGGGGCAGCATTCTCCACACACTCAACCTGGTAACTCAGGACACGCTTCACTCACTTGAAGTGATCTTGCAGAGAGACATTGAAGTCAAAGGCATCACCCCGATCTGAGAAGCCAATGCCAATGAAAGCGCTTCGCCCTGTGAAAAGGATAAGAATCCTCCCAACAAGAAGCATACCTGGGGCAAATGCTACCCAATGAAAATATAATAGTTACCATAACTAGACAACCTGTGTGAATGTGAAAGATTCTCTCAGGACTGGCAAACTGCATGCAGCCCATGGGCCAAATACTGCCAGAGCTTGTTTTTTTTAAATAAAATTTCACTAGAACAAAGCCATGCCAATTTGTCTACATACTATCCACAGCAGCTTTCACACCATGATGACAGAACTGAGTAGCTGCGAGAGACCATGTGGCCCAGTTTATTATCTTGTGTCTTTAAAAAAAGTCTGCAAGCCTCTGATGGAGAAAAGATGCCATAAACACAGATGACGTAAAGTAGTCCCACAAAAAACCCTGCAACAATGAACAGGCAGTATTTGCCAGTTCTTTGGTTCGACATATATTCTGATTTATTCAAGTCTACTTTTAATCACCTCTTGAACCTGTGTTTATAACTATTACAAATAACATGTTAATCCTTTTCCTCTAGCAACTGGAAACTTTGAACAGAGAAGAAAAATTTTAGTAAACTGAAGTAAGATAAATACACTGGGACACACTTCCATTGATGTGCATTAACTATTTTCCGAATCTTGATTCATTCAAAAGCCCCAATCCCTTACCAGTTCCATCCTGGATCCGGATTACAAAGTAGCGGCTGGAATCGGTCACTGTCTCCACGGCAATACCAGGATATTGTTCTACTGGTGCCTGAGCAAAGAGTTCCCCTGACAGGTAAGAAAAAGACTTCTTTAAGCAAAGGAAGCAAAAAGTCTGAAATTCAATTAGCAAGTATTTCCACTCCAATCCCCAATCTGAAGATATTTATAAAAGAACACCATACCAATATCCTTAATATGGTAGAGGGTCACCAGTGGATTACCTGAAACTTTATCCTCGAGTTTGATATAAGCAACCTTCCCTTTTGAAGTGATTCGGAGGCGACCAGTCCAATCGGGCTGATCTAATTTCCAGTCAGATGCCCTAGGATAGAAAAATGGAAAGTCTCAGGCCTCGGGTCTATGTCTTTAATATACCAAAAACCTACACACAATAATTTGCCATATTTCTATTTCCCTGTTCTGAATTACTTACTCTTTCTGCCTATTAAATAATCAAAAGACTAATTCATGATTCTCTCTACAAAGATGCCTCAGGTTACACACAGTCCAAAGCAAATAGAAGAAATGTTACTACTTAAGTCCAATAAATATGAATAAAAATATGTAAAATTACCAAAAAAAGCAATTTAAAAATTTATCACAATGACACTATTTTCATTCTGAGGATAGTACTTTATATAATAGTATTTTGCTGATCAAGAACAACAAAGCCTACTAAATGAAATATACTGGGTAACAGAAGCCTCCCAAATCCCTAATGTATTATCTTTCACTGAATTCAATCAATATTTACAGAGTGTGTATTAAGTCACAGGCACTATTTTAAGTATTTGGGATACAAAAGGGAACAAAGTTTAAAGCCATCAGGAAGCTTACAGTCTAACAGGAGATAGATAATAAAAAAGAAACAATAAATATGTAAAATCATTAATAGCTCAGAGAGTGCTAAATGCTAAGGTAAAAAGAAAATGCCAGGGCAGAAAAAAGAGCTCAGCAAGATAGTGGGAGAATGAATAGGTTGCACCTTCCAAAAGGGTGGTCAGGGCAAGCTTGACTAACAAGGTGAAATGCGAGCAAAATGTGAAGTGAGAGTTACCCATGCAGATATCTGGAGGAAAAGCATTCCAGGTGTAGGAAACAGCTGGTGCAAAGATGCTAACATGGGAGCAGGCCTGCTATATTGCCCTCAAGCAAGGAAGTGGCTGTGATTAGAATACAGAAAGATGAGGTGGGAGAACTAACTGAGGGACAGATCACGGAAAGTCTCACAGGCCACTGTAAGAACTCTAGCTTTTAGTCTGAGTGAAGGAGAAGCCATTAAAGCAGAGATGTGACATGATCTGCCTTTTATTTCAAAAGGATTACTTTGCTGCGCAGAGCAGAGATGCAGCATTATGAACGCTAAAGCTGGGGATTAGCTAAGAGACTACTGTAGTAATCTGAGGGAGTCACCATGGTGACTAGGAAGAGGAAGGAGCAGAAGTGACTAGACGACGGATATATTTAAAGCAAAGGCAGCAGGATTTTCTAATGAATGGATGCAAGGTAGAAGAGAAAGAGAGACAACAAAGACAAAGTCAAGGATGACGCCAAGGTTTTTAGCCTCAACAGAGGAGTTGCCAATAATTGAGATGAGAAAGACTACAGGTAGAACATCTCTGGAAAGAAAGATTAGTAGTTCAGCATTGGCTCTGTTAAGTCTGAGATGTCTAATAGATTTTCAGAGGAGATACAGAGTATACACGTGAATATATGAAGCTGGACTTCAGGAAGACATGTAGATTAGAGATACATATGGAAACATTACAAAACACTGAATACTTACAATCTGTGTTCTAGATCAATCTGAATGAAATCTAAGACATTTAAACATGAACCAATTTTACAAAACACTGCATTTGTGATTCTGTTTTGCAAGCAGTGTGGAAAAGGGAGGGCAAGTTAAAAGTTAATAACTCATCCCCTGGGAACCTAGAGACTAACACCTGCAGTTAAGAAGGTAACAATAAAGTATACCTGGGTAAACATATATTTAACAAGATGGTAAGCAACTTAGATAGCATACTGAAAAGCAGAGACATTACTTTGCCAACAAAGGTCCGTCTAGTCAAGGCTACGGCTTTTCCAGTAGTCATGTATGGATGTGAGAGTTGGACTGTGAAGAAGGCTGAGCGCCAAAGAATTGATGCTTTTGAACTGTGGTGTTGGAGAAGACTCTTGAGAGTCCCTTGGACTGCAAGGAAATCCAACCAGTCCATTCTAAAGGAGATCAGCCCTGGGTGTTCTTTGGAAGGAATGATGCTGAAGAGTTGACTCACTGGAAAAGACTCTGATGCTGAGAGGTACTGGGGGCAGGAGGAAGAGGGGATGACAGAGGATGACATGGCTGGATGGCATCACTGACTCGATGGACGTGAGTCTGAGTGAACTTCAGGAGATGGTGATGGACAGGGAGGCCTGGCGTGCTGTGATTCATGGGGTCACAAAGAGTCAGACATGACTGAGCGACTCAACTGAAGCAAATGGTAGACAGGAAGATATGAAAATTTAAATTAAGACAAATTCTGAACAGGATTTTACAACATACATCTTTGTCATGCCCTTCTCTCTTGATGTCCTGTCTCAAAGACCCCCAAGTACCTGAATCTGATCCAGTTCAGAGCATGCTCTAGAAGTCCTTGTGTATTAAATTTTTTTAATAAGTCATTACTTACTCCACTCTTCTGTCATGAGGTAGGCATAGTTGAATGGGCTACTGAAAATACTAGGAACAAGTTCACCAGATCCACTTCTTTGGACAGGTTCCTTGGTTAATTTGTATGTCTGGTGGCCAATATTTAACAAATTCTCAGTAAGTGAGTGGATATTCACGCAGCAGCTTCCCTCAGCCCTGAACCTTAACTTCTCTCCAACTCCCCAGACCTAGCCAGGGGTACTCTTGGTTTTTACTGGTCTTCGAAACCGACTTCACATATTTTCATCTACCTTAGCAATAAATCTTACAGCAGCTATATGGAATAGGCAAGAAAGCCTACTGTGTTGTTGCTGTTCATTCACTCAGTCGTGTCTGACTCTTTTGGGACCCCATAGACTGTAGCCCAACAGGCTTCTCTGTCCATGGGACTTCCCAAGCAAGAATACTGGAGTGGGTTGCCATTTCCTTCTCCAAGGGATCTTTCCAACCCAGGGATCAAACTTGCATCTCCTGTACTGGCAGGGGGATTCTTTACCACTGAGACACCAGGGAAGCTCACTAAGACTGCTGGAAGTTAAAACAACTACTCTCTCTCAAATGAAGAAAAGGACAATAGCACAGTAACAATCCTTAACTTCAAAGTCCAGTATTCTTTTCATTACATTAAAACACAGTGTAGGGTCAGTACTGATTTAGTTGAGGAAAAAGGTAATGATAAATAAAAAAAGGTTTTATAGGTTAAGAACCATTTTCTAATCATTTATATGTTTCCCATCAACCCAAATTCTCCTTCTATAAGTCTGGTCAGTGGAAGTCCAAGAAGTGACAGCTTTACAGGTGAATCAACAGTTTATACAGGTGAATCAAAGTCAATTATTCCCTCTCATCTCAAAGAAAGCATTTCTCCTGGCTCCTATAAAGTCCAGTTTTTCCCTTGACAGCAACCTAGAGAATCAATCATGCTCATAATATAAAATGAGTTCTGGTAAACAACAAAAAAGATTACACAAAGATAGTAAAGCACTATTTATCAAGCACCTGTTCCAGGAGTTATTATGCCCATTCTTGTGAAACTGAAAGAATCTCACAAAGTAAATAATATTATACCCATCTTTATAGATGAGAAAACTAAAGTTCAAAAGATTTAAGTGACTTGCCAGAGATAACCCAGCAAATAAATGAGACTCATGATTCAAATTTAATTCTGCTCTCTTCACTAACAGTGGTTAACTTTAAAGGTCTCTTGTAGGATAAAATGTCAGTAATAAGTATGGAAAACATAGAATGACAAGGAAAAGGGTAAAAGAGGAAAACTTAAGAAATTGCTTTGATGGCTCAGTGCAGTTAACTGACGTAAGAATAAAGGATAAAGTAAAAGTGAAGACAGAATGCAGATGGGTAAAAGGTGTTTTTAAAAGTGTGAAGCAAAAGAAGAAGGCTTCCCTGGTGGCTCAGTTAGTAAAGAATCTGCCTGCAATGCAGGAGACCTGGGTTCAATCCATGGGTAGGGAAGATTCACTGGAGAAGGGAATCGCAAGTCACTCCAGTATTCTTGCCTGGAGAATTCCATGAGCCTGGCAGGTTCATGGAGTCACAAAAAGTCGGACTGAAAAAGAACTGAAACCCACTTCAATGTGTATCATATCTTTTAGGAAGTCTTAATACCTAAAATTAGAGGTCATCAGCTATTTTACCTTATTTAACAGATCAATCAATGCTTATTTAAGTGTAACCTATTAATTCTTTTCATCCAACATTTACAGTCTCCACTATGTGGAAGAAACTGTGCTAGATCCTAGGAAATGTTTAAAAGATCTAAGTTTAAGAAGACCTCAAATTGTTCATGGTCTAGTCTGGAGAACTGGGAGACCAACTAACCAACGACAACGTAGAAGGCAGGCAAGTGATAGAGTCAAGAACAAGTACTATGGAGGGACGCAGAGCACACCTAAGTCAGAACAGAAAGGTCAAGGAAGGCTGGCCAAAGGAGAAGAGGTCTCAGCTGACTCACAGGTATTAGTCCCTGTGACTATCATCAAAAAGGACGTAGTCTTATTCACCGTCAGTTGGGGTCTGATTGAAAGCCTGAAATTGGATTACCTTTTAGGGTACAACCCACAGGATCCAGTGCACAGGTCAGCAAGCACAAAGATACCGATTCAGGATGAACGAACCTCTGATAAGGAAGTACAACATAAGACACGGGGAGAGGGTAATTTTTAAGCCGAGGTAACAAATGCCAAGAGGAAAATCATGCTGGTGATGTGAGTCAGAGAGAGAAATCAAAATACTATATTTATAGACTGCTTTACTGTTTACTATTTTTAGGAAATTCATTTTTAATTATTTTTCACATTTATTATGATTTCATTTAACCCTCCAAAAACTTCTAAAGGTACATAGCTAGAGCAGGTTTTATTATCACCCCCTTCCCTCCCCCCCCCCTTTTTTTTTTCTATTTTACAGATGAGAAAACTTAGGCTTGGAGAGGCTAAAAGATTTGTATCAATCACATAGCTGTTAAATTGCCAGGGCTCACACTCATATTTTTTAACAGGTAACCCAGTGAGTTGCAAGTTAATTCTTTGGACTGCATGTCCATAACTTTAGACAGCATCCACAGGCCCTCATAGTCATTGGGTTACAAGATGGTTAGTTAGCCCTCCAGATAAAATGCTGTGTTAACTCTGAAAGTAAAAGCTATATGAGAAGTTAAGAGGGAAGGAAGGCTTGAAAATACTATAGTATCACCTATACTATAGTATAGTATATGGTGGAAGGTGGTATTTGGTGGCAAGACTGAATGGCACAAAAGAGAAATTATCTCATCCAGAGAGGGGCCTAAGACACAATAATCACCAACAAATGCGCACCGGGTATTGGAAAGGGGGGGTGCGGGGGGAGGGAGGTAGGGATGGGACGATAAGGGTGACAACTTGAAGGACGCAGGGATGGACGAAGGAAAGGTGACTGGCCAAGCCGCAGACACGACACAGGAGAATAATGGAGACCAGATGGGTAACCCAGAGGGGTCCGGGGGGAGAGCGGTGGGAGGGTACAGGATGGTAATTTTTTTTTTTTTTTAAGATGCGGAAACAAGGATGTCGGCAGTCCAAGTGGGGAAACAGCAGGGGGAAAGGTGACAAAAACCCAGGTGGCCAGGCTAGCAAGGTAACAGTCCAGAGGCGGTAATGGCAGGGACGGGCGGCCTGCTACCTGAGAAACAAAGTGTCAAGCCCGACCGGGTGAGCGCGTGCCGCAATGACTCGAAGTTAGTACCTGTAACCGCGGTTGGAGGCCCGAGGAGGAATCCGGTAGACGCTGACGTCAGGCTTCACACACAGTACAGACTCGTACTCCAACTCGGACGCCATCTTGGCTCTGCTCGCAGGGCCGCTGGGGGCGGGGCGGCAGCGCGGGGGCGGGCGTACAGCAGGGGACTTGAGTTCTAAAACAACTTCCGCTTACGCACTTCCGCTGACGCCACTTCCTCGAGAGTTCGCAGGCGTCCTGAGATTAACCTCCGTTGGCGCGGGTTGCGGAAGCCATGTTGAAACCTGGAAACGGTGAGGTTGCGGGAATCACCATTTTGGGTAATGGCAAGGATGCCCTCCAAGTGCTTGATTCACGTTAAGGAGATCTCCACCCCCGAAAGGCGAGAAGGGAAAGCGCCATCTTGCTATCGGCAGGTACCAGCAGTGCTCTGGTAGAACGACGACCATCTTGAAGCCTGGCGAATTTTTTTTCTTCCAAGAGTCACTTCTTAACCGTAGTTTCCAAGAGAAAAGAGGTATCCGCGGGTCCATAATCCCAAATTGGATACCTAAAGAAAGAGGAGAGTGAAAAAGTTGGCTTAAAGCTCAACATTCAGAAAACGAAGATCATGGCTTCTGGTCTCATCACTTCATGGCAAATAGATGGGGAAACAGTGGAAACAGTGTCAGACTTTATTTTGGCGGGGAGGGGGGCTCCAAAATCACTGCAGATGATGATTGCAGCCATGAAATTAAAAGTAGCTTACTCCTTGGAAGGAAAGTTATGATCAACCTAAATAGCATATTCAAAAGCAGAGACATTACTTTGCCAACAAAGGTCCATCTAGTCAAGGCTATGGTTTTTCCAGGAGTCATGTATGGAGTGAGAGTTGGACTGTGAAGAAAGCTGAGCACCAAAGAACTGATGCTTTTGAACTGTGGTGTTGGAGAAGACTCTTGAGCGTCCCTTGGACTGCAAGGAGATCCAACCAGTCCATTCTAAATGAGATCAGTCCTGGGTGTTCTTGGAAGGAATGATGCTGAAACTCCAATATTTTGGCCACCTCATGTGAAGAGTTGACTCATTGGAAAAGACTCTGATTCTGGGAGGGATTTGAGGCAAGAGGAGAAGGGGGCGACAGAGGATGAAATGGCTGGATGGCATCACCCCCTCAATGGACATGAGTTTTAGTGAAGTCTGCAAGTTAGTGATGGACAGGGAGGCCTGGCATGCTGCAATTCATGGGGTCACAAAGAGTCGGACACAACTGAGCAACTGAACTGAACTGAACTTAAAGACAGTGTATGACCCTGAGGAACCTAGGTTAAAATTTTAAGTCCCCTTTTTTGTTAAAACCCCGGAGGCAGGCCATGCCTCACAGGAGATAACTTACTCCTTATCTGGTGACTCAGAGTCTCCTGGTCCTTAACAAAGCCCCATTCTATTAATTCTTAACTGATGACTTATAACCTAGTTTCCTGACCTTTCGAAGAGACCCCCTCTCAAAGATGTATTTTCTGTCAGGCTTTTCCGGGTAATTGTTCTTCTAAGAACTGGCCAAACACCGCAGGTGGTCAGTCAACTGTTTCGACTTAATTATCTGCAGACCTATCCCACCAATCAAACGTCCTCACCCCACCTACCCCTGCCTATGGCCCCCTACCACATTGTTCCCAATATCCTGACCCCCTCCCACACCTGCCTGTGATTTTTCGGTATAAAAGTTCCTCACAATTGATGTTCGGGGTTCATCTCCTTGAGTGGAGACTGAACCCCGGCGCGTCGGCCTAATAAATCCTCTTGCTGATTGCATCGAATTCGAGTCACTGTGGTCTTTGGAGCGTCAGATTCTGAGAAAAGGCCGCGAGGTCTTACAACCCAGGCCTAAACATGGTGGATTTTAACTTCCAGGGTCCAAACTTTGAAAATGCCAGGTCTGATCCATTGCCTTATAATAATTCCTTTTTATCTCAGAGTTTCAAGAATGGCAACTGTTGAAATAGTCTGCTACACTTTAAATGTGTACTTTTCTTATTTGGAAATTTTGCCCATGTTAAGCTGTAAATGGGCTTCCTTGGTGGCTCAGATGGTAAAGAATCTGCCTTTAATGCAGAAGACCTGAGCTCTATCCCTGGGTCTGGAAGATCCCTTAGAGAAGGAAATGGCAACCCATTCTGTATTCTTGCCTGGAAAATCCCATGAACAGAGTTGCCTGGCGGGATACAGTCCATGGGGGTCACAAAAGTCAGACACGACAGAGTGACTAACACACTAAGCTATAAATGGAATCAATTCAATTCCTGACCAGTTGAGACAGCATTATGAATTATTTAATAGCCGCTGTTTGCTCTCAGTTTTATTATAATGGTAAATTCTATTACAGTGTCTCCATAAACACCTCCTTTGTACACTCCAAATTTAAACTTGCCACAACAGTCACCTAATTGATTTAATTAGCACAGAGGGCAAGTGGAAAACCAATATACCAACTCAAGTCTGTCTGACTACAACAGTGATCTAGTCACCACTTCATCATGTTGACTGGTTGAAAACCTGTCTAATTTGTCTGTTCTGCATAACAAAGTAATATCTTTGAGTAAAACTCAAAATGAATCATAATATCTAGCCATTATAAGGATGTGGGGAATCAACTACTCAGTGTTTGCTGGAAGGTAGTGGTATAGCATTTCTGAAGGTAAATTTCGAATTAATATCCTGTATGTAACATTCGATGTAGCAAATCCACTAATAGCTGCTTTAGGGCAATAATTTTATGTGTGCGAAATAATATATACAATGATTGTTTATTACAGCATTGTTTGTAATAGTGAAAAATGGAAACTAGGTAAATGAATATAAACAGAAAATGGTTAATGGCATATCTATTACTATAGAATGCTTTGAGATTGTGTGTGTGTGTGTGTGTTGTGTGTGTATGCTGTGCTCAGTCATGTCTGACTCTTTGCTACCCCGAGAACTGTAGCCGGTCAGCCTCATTTGTCCATGGGTTTTCCAGGCAGGGAAATTGGAGTGGGGTGCCTCCTGCTCCAGGGAATCTTTCTGACTCAGGGATCAAACTCAGGTCTCCTGGATTACAGGCAGATTCTTTACCATCTAAGCCACCAGGGAAGTCCTTGTGAGTGTATAATACAGGCTTCCCTCATAGCTCAGTTGGTAAAGAATCTGCCTGCAATACAGGAGCCCCCAGTTCGATTCCTGGGTTGGGAAGATCCCCTGGAGAAGGAAATGGCAGCCCACTCCAGTATTCTTGCCTGGAAAATCCCATGGCTGGAGGAGCCTGGTAGGCTACAGTCCATGGGCTCGGGAGGAGTCGGAAACGACTGAGCGACTTCACTTTCACTTTGCATTTTCATGCATTGGAAAAGGAAATGGCAACCCACTCCAGTATTTTTGCCTGGAGAATCCCAGGGACAGAGGAGCCTGGTGGGCTGCCGTCTGTGGGGCCACACAGAGTCGGACACGACTGACGCGGCTTAGCAGCAGCAAGGTGTTATTATTCTTCAAATAGCTCCCGCTAAACTATCAGCTACATAAGGCAAGAACTTTGCCTTTTCAGTACCTAGCACGATGCCCTTCACACAGTAGGTAATAATAGTTGAATAATACAAGATTTCTACTTAAGTACAGTCATTTAGCTTATTTAACTTGGCCATTTCTCCCAAATTCCTCAATTTCAGGGTCCTATGTATACTTTGCAAAAAATTCAAAGACTATGAAGGAGGCTTTTGGAGGGAAGGGAGTGATGGAGATACACTGTATCTTGATTGTGGTGTTAGTTGCACAAAATGTATATGTTAGTCAAGACTAAAGAAAATGTGCACTTAAAATGTATGCATTATGTTATATGTAAATTATAACTAAAATGTATTTTTAAAACTTTAAAGTCCATCTCCGTGCTTCTCAAGATCCATCCTTCTGTCGTTCTCCTTGAGTTGACTACTATAAACAATTTTTTGTAAGTTCTCTCTGGTATTTTCTATGCATTATGCATTTGTAAGTGTATGTGAGTCTATGAATTGTCACAAATGGAATCATACATGCTGTCCACATTTTGAGTTTTACCTGACACTATATCAAGATACCGTTTTATATCAGTACATATAGATAGAGCTCAAACTTTTTAACATTTCATACATTCCATTGAAAGACTACCTATAGGTTCTTTTCAAGCTACCTGTGAATTAGATTAATGACATTTACTTTCAAAGAATCAGCCTATTATTAGAAGGTAGAAGTACATGTGTGCATGCGTGCTAGGTCACTTCAGTCATGTCTGACTCTGCAACCCCATGGACTGTAGCCTGCCAGGCTTCTCTGTCTGTGGGATACTCCAGGCAAGAATGCTGGACTGGATTACCATGCTCTCCTCCAGGGGATCTTCCCGACACAAGGATGGAACCATAGTCTCTTGTGTCTCCTGCACTGGTAGGCGGGTTCTTTACTACTAGTGCCACCTGGGAAGCCCAATACGCTTTGCTAACCCATGAACTGTAGCCTGCCAGGCTCCTCTAACCATGGAATTCTCAGGTAAGAACACTTGAGTGGGTAGCCATTCCCTTCTCCAGGGGATCTTCCCAACCCAGCGATTGAACCCATGTCTCCTGCATTGCAGGTGATTCTTTACTCTCTGAGCCACCAGGGAAGCCCCAATAAAAGTGCAGGAACTTTAAATTAGGAGAGACCTTTAGACATACTGCCCTCAGTCGGGAAGGTCCCCTAGAGGAGGGACTGGCTACCCACTCCAGTATTCTTGCCTGGAGAATTCCATGGACAGAGGTTACAGTCCATAGGGACACAAAGAGTCAGACACAACTGACTAACACTTTTAGACATATTTGGTAGTCTTTTCCAAACCATTTTTTAAAATATAAGGACCCAATGCACCCATACAAACTCAAATATATATGCCTGAAGCAAATGTTTCCCAAAATGCTACTCTTACTAAACTTTGCCAACAAAGGTCCATCTAGTCAAAGCTATGGTTTTTCCAGTAGTCATGTATGGATGTGAGAGTTGGACTGTGAAAAAAGCTGAGTGCCAAAGAACTGATGCTTTTGAACTGTGGTGCTGGAGAAAACTCTTAAGAGTCCCTTGGACTGCAAGATCCAACCAATCCATCCTAAAGGAAATCAGTCCTGAATAGTCATTGGAAGGACTAATGCTGACGCTGAAACTCCAATACTTTGGCCACCTGATGCAAAGAGCTGACTCATTTGAAAAGACTCTGATGCTGGCACAGATTGAAAGTGAGTGGAAAAGGGGGCAACAGAGGCTGAGATGATTGTATGGCATCACCGACTCGATGGACATGAGTTTGAGTAAACTCTGGAAGTTGGTGATGGACAGAGAGCCCTGGTGTGCTGCAGTCCATGGGGGTGCAAAGAGTCGGACACAACTGAGCAATTGAACTGAAATGAACTAAACCTAATAGCAGTTTATAGTTTCTATTGTATTTTATTCTGTTTTCTGCTGTTCTCAACCCACAAAAATTGATTTCAATACCCATTACTACATTTGAACTTAGAGTGAAAAGGTAAAAGGGGGTCTAACATTGCTCACTATTTAACAGATTGAAAAAAAACCTACTAAAGAAAGACCAAGAGTATATCTGATGATTAGATCATTTATTTAGGCCCTTATGTGCATTGAACTCTGCTTTTTGAAAGACATCTTAAACTCTCCACTGGCTGTTAAATAAAGTCTAATGTCCTTAGTCAGATGCTTCTTCACCGTCTTGCCCCAGGTTTTCCTTCCAAACTCATGTAGAGACACTTCTTCTCACCCTTGCTTCCTCATTCAAACCGTCAATGTCCTCTCTAACTTACCTGCTCACAGTGCTATAATTTCCTAAATGCATTACCTTTATTCGTGCTGAACATATCTGCAAAGACTGAAATGCCCTTCCCATTCCTTCTTTGGTAAAATAGCTTCAGATTCAAATTAAATGTCAATTTTGGAAGCTCTCTTAAAATCCTTAAATAGAACTAATAACACTCTCCTCTGTGCTCTCACAACTTTTTTTAATACTTCGGTTTTAGTTCTTAGCCCATTGCGTTCAACTGTTTATAAGTACGTTTATTTTCCAAAAGAAAGAAGCATATTTGTATTTCCCCAGAATCTGTCATAGTTTCCAGAATATAATAAAGGCTCCATTCATTTTTTTGTTTGTTAAATGAATGATCATTTCTATCCATCTTTACAGAGGTGATTTGTCCTTTCTCAATCAAGAAAAGTTCAAATGTCTTGGCTGGAATGCACCTCTGCCCACCACTAGAGGGTAGTAGCTGCACAATTCAAAAATTCTAGACTGTCTATAGTAACTGTCCTAGAAATCAAGCCAATTTTCTCACTATTTGTGACTTTCTAACTATATGTGATTTAACCAAGCTCAACAAAAGCACTTTTGTTGGAAATGATGGAGGCCTTATCCATCTTAAATCTTGATTCATTTTAGATGTGTTAAACATGAAAATAGAAGTCTTGGTTTTCTTGCCTTATACCAGTAACATATTTCTCAGCTCTTTCTTCTTTGCCCTTACACAAGAAGTTGTTTATCACAGGCTTTTAAATTCTGGTTTACTTTTGCTCAGTCCACTATTATTTATCATGAAATCGTACTTGTTAAAGTACAATTTTCCTAAATCCTGAAGTTGCTACAAATGCAGTTATAAAATTGTAATGAAACTTGAATCATAGTTTATGGATCTTGCTTACTTATAAGAGATTTTAGGGACCTTGTGGAGAAGGCAATGGCACCCCACTCCAGTGTTCCTGCCTGGAGAATCCCAGGGACGGCAGAGCCTGGTGGGCTGCTGTCTATGGGGTCACACAGAGTCGGACACGACTGAAGTGACTTAGCAGCAGCAGCAGCAGCAGGGACCTTGTAGTTGAAATCCCACATTTAAAATTTTGTTATTTTTGTATTGGGATATAGCCGATTAAAAATGTGATAGTTTCAGGTGAACAGTGAAGAGGCTCAGTCATACATATACAGTATCCACTCTCCCCCAAACTCTCCTCCCATCAAAACTGCTCCATAACACTGAGCAGAGTTTCCTGTGCTATCAAGTAGGTTCTTGTTGGTGTTGGTTATCCACTTCAAATATAGCAGTGTGTACATGTCGATCCCAAATTCCCTGACTATCCCTTCTCCCCATCCTTCCTCCCTTCTCGCTCAGCAACCATTAAGTTCCTTCTCAAAGTCTGTAAGTCCCTTTCTGCTTTGTAAATTACTTGATTTGTATCATTTTGTAAATTACTTCACTTGTTTCATTTCTTTTTAGATTTCAGGTATAAAAGATGTCGTAGGTTATTTCTCCTTCTCTGTCTCCTTCTCAGTATGACAGTCTCTAGGTCCATCCATGTTGCTGCAAGTGACATTATTTTATTCTTTTTAATGAGAAATTCCACGTTTTACATATGAGAGACTTGAATACTAGACTTATTAAAGGATTTGTCTAAAGACAGAGGTGGTGATGCAGTGAGGACTGGAACCTCATGTCTCACGATTTGGAAACATTTTTTACCACCTCACATTATACAAGAAGCACACAACATACTGGTTCAAAAATAGTACATGTGTAATTTTGTGCACACATTTGTTTTTTGTTATAAGCCTTAAAGATAACTTCCCAAGTACACAAAAATACATGAGATATTTATTACAGTACTTTTGCAGTTAAAAAATAGAAGTAATTTAAATGTCCATCAGTCTGGAGTTGATCAATTCCATAGGTAAATTATGGTACATCTATCAATTAAGCACTATTTGTGTCTGTGAAAAATTGCAATTAATCTGTATGTTCTGATCTTAAAAGGTAAACTGATAAGGGAAAACTGTAAGAAACAGAAGAAAAAGTATAATATTAATCATTTGTATAAAACTGTGTTAAAAGTAGTTAGGTTTGATAGGCATAAGATAATTATGGAATTATAGCTGAGACACTTAACAAGGACTGTTATTTCTGGGAAATGAAAAGAGAGGGAAAAGGGAAATTCTTTCCCATTTTATACCGTCTTATAATGGTTATAATAACTTATCTAAGTAAATCAAGAACTGTTCACACAAAACTTTAAAACATATAAAAGTATAACCACATATTGCTTACAGAATCATACATACATAGAAACAGTATAAAAGCACACACAGAGAGAAAAATCATTACATCTGGGGAAAAAGGAAGATAAAAGATTTGGGATAGGAGTATATACATCTTTTAAAAATAAGTAAATATATCAAAATATTTAAATCTTAATAAAGCTGATTAGTTGCAACTTGATAAAGCTAATGATATTTTTTGTATACTCATTTGTCTGTTTTAAGTATTTCATTATAATAAAATGAACAGTCCAAAAGGTAAAAATTAAATAATGAAGAGTTGCAGAATTACATGTATACTTTTACTTGTATACATGTGCAATGTTCAAAAATACACATATACTTACACATACATAGAATAATATTGAAAAGGATATAAACCCCACATTTAATATCCTAAGTGATAAGACAGCATCTTTTGTTCTAACACTTGGTCACTGATCCCATTTCTGACACAGGGACACTCTTGGGGTGACTTTAGGTGGGTTCTTGAATGGCTCCTGGATTAGGGCTCTGGAAAGACCAAGCCATGATTCCGTGAGTGCTCAGTCTTTCCATAATGTCCCACTCTTTGTGACCACCAGGCTCCTCTACCCATGGGATTCTCCAGGCAAGAATACCGGACTGAGTTGCCATGTTCTCTTCCAGGGGATCTTCCCGATCCAGGAATCAAACCCAAGTCTCCTGTGTCTCCTGCATTACAAGTGGATTCTTTACTGCTGAGTCACCAGGAAAGCCCAAACCATGATTAGAAGCTTGGAATTTTCAGCCCCACCCTGCACGCTCTTGAAAAGGGAAAATGGCTGGAAATAGTTAGTAATTGAACATGCCTGTGTGATGAGGCCTCCAAAAAATAGCAATAACATGGGGTTGAGAGAATTTTCAGGTTAGTGAACACATCCATGTACTGAAAAGGTGACACACTCCAAGTCTACTGGAATAGAAGCTCCTGTACTCAGGACCCTCCCAGACCTCACCTTATGGATCCCTTCATCTAGCTGTTCATCTGTGTCCGTTATCATGTTCTTTAACAAACTGGTAAACCTAAATATTTTTTCCCAGGGGCTTCCCAGGTGGCACTAGTAGTAAAGAACCTGCCTGCCCACTCAGGAGATGTAAGACATGCAGGTTCAATCCCTGGGTCGGGAAGATCCCCTGGAGAAGGAAATGGCAACCCACTCCAGTATTCTTACCTGGAGAGTCCCATGGACAGAGGAGCCTGGAGGGCTGCAGTCCATCCATTAAATAAATTACTGCCAAATAACTGTTTACTTGAGTCTGTCAGCCACTCTAGCAGATAATTGAACACAAAGGGAAGAAAATCATGAGAACCTCTAATTTGTAGCCAAGACAGAATCTGTGGGTAGCATGGGGAACCTACAACTTGTGTTTGGCATCTGAAGTTGGGAGCAGTCTTATGGAATTACATGCATGCTCAGTCATGTATGACTCTTTGTGACCCCATGGACTGTAGCCCACCAGGCTCTTCTGTCCATGGGATTCCCAGGCAAGAACACCAGAGTGGGTTGTCATTTCTGATCTTCCCAACCCAGTGTTGGACCCCAGGTGCCTTGTGTCTTCTGCATTGGCAGGTGGATTCTTTACCACTATGCCACCTGGGAAGTTCAGCCCTTAACCTGTAGAATGTGATGCTATCTCCAGGTAGACAGGGTCAGAATTGGGTTAAATTGGACACCCAGCTGATGCTGCAGAATTATTTGATGTGGGGAAAACACACACACATTTGGGGACTTCCTTAGTGGTCTAGGGGTTAAAACTCCATGCTTCCACTGCAGAGGTACAGCTGGTTTGATCCCTCATCAGGTAAGTTTTGCACAGTGCAGCAAAAAAAAAAAAGGGAAAAAAAAAAAAAAACCCACCTTTGGTGACCAGGCATGTCAAAAGTGAAATGTCCTGTGTGAAAGTAAAAGAGACATATGGAGACCTGGTGTTTTCCCTGCCAGAGGGAAAACCTGGGTGGTTTTTCAAACCAGTATCATTTTGTGTCACCACCTTGCCCACATTCTAGTGGAAATAAACTGGGGAAGAAAAGGTAAAAAGAGAAAGGAAACAGAGGACATTTTCTAAATACTGCACAAATAAGATAGATAACCTAAAACATCCATCAAAATTTACTCAAAAATTTATCTACACTTCAAACATTTATGAGAGCCCTCAATAATTCTGAATCCTGTCCCACCCCCACCAATTTTCTTAAGGCCTCTCATTAGACTAGATGAACATAAACTAAAGCCTTATTTCTTGTCCATTTTGGGTTTCATGGAACTAAAGTCACAAAGGATGTTCAAGAAACACTCAGTTTACTTCCCTTTCAATCTCTCTTCCTTGGGTGACTACCAACATCTACAACAAAGCAAATTTTCATTTCCACCAACCTGACCTGTTTATTGACTTTTGAGCAGCAAGTAACTAGACCCCACACCTTTCAGTAACAAAACTAGCAATCCTGGCCAGAGTCCACAGCCACTAGCAGCTGCCAAGGTCCCCTGCCATCTTCGTTGCAGAAGCCCACCAGAGTTGTCTGTGGCTGCAGAAGTCAGAAACTAAATGATTCCTCTTTCAGTCTCTCTTTTATATTTTAATATTTTTAATGTTTATTCTATGTTATAGGTTTTGTTCTTTTATTTTAAAAACATGTTTGCAAACTTTTAGGACAAATTAATGTCCATAGATGGAGGAATGGATAGAGAAAATGTGATACATATATACAATACACTATATTAGTCAGCCATAAAAAAAGATAAAGTCATTTGCAGCAACATGGATGGACCTAGAGATTTTCATACTGAGTGAAAAGTAAGTCAGACAGAGAATAAATACGCTATCACTTATATATGGAATCTAAAAATAATGGTACAGGCAACTTATTTGCAAAGCTGAAAGAGACACAGAGGTAGAGAACAAGCTTATGGGTATTAAGGGGGAAATGGGCATGGGGTAAATTGGAAGATTGGATAAAATAATAACTAATAAGCTACTGTATAGCACAGAGAACTCTACTAAATACTCTGTAATGACCTTTATGGGAATAGTATGTAAAAGAGAGTGAATATATGTATATGTGTAACTGATTCACTTTGCTGTACTGCAGAAACTAACTTGACATTGTAAACCAACTACACTAAAATAAAAATTAATTTTTTTTAAATGCAATCATTCCCTTTTGTCTTCACTTCCCAAGAGCATATGAGCATACTCCTCTGGCAGAGCCTATTCAGACCCTACCAAAATGAAGGTCTAGGAAATGCAATACCCAAGCTTCTCATAGAGAAATAACAAGAAATGATGGGAATGGGCTTGAGTATGAATAAATAAAAATCTGACACAATCCCTGTTTTGCAGGCAAGGAAGTGAAAATACAGAGGCTAAATAACTCCTGTGTGTTCATGCTAAGTCGCTTCAGTCATGTCTGACTCTGTGCGACCCCATGGACTGTAGCCTGCCAGGCTCCTCTGCCCATGGAATTCCCCAGGCAAGAATACTGGAGTGGGTTGCCATGCCCTCTTCCAGGGGATCTTCCCAACCCAGGGATCGAACCCACGTCTCTTTTGTCTCCTGCATTGACAGGTGGGTTCTTTATCACTGGGGCCACCTGGAAAGCCAGAATAACTCCTGAATGACCACACAATTAATAGGTGGCAGAACTAGGATTCAAACTTGGGCTCTCTATGTAGCTTCTATAACTCCCACATACGCTTTTTGCTCAAGGCAACCCGCTTGATTTGTATCAACCACTCGCGTTGGTCTTACCTCCACCTTAATGTGTGTTTTGCCCCTGCTTGAAATGGGATAATTATGGATTGTTAGATGTAAAAGAAATGTTAGAGATCATTCGGTACAATCCTTTAATTTTATATCTAAGAAAAAAAATTCTACGTCAAGCATCCAGCCCAAGGTCAAGTAGTTAAGGCTAAAACTAGAACTCACTGTGCTGACTATGCATTTACTATCCTCTTTTCTAGTTACGTTTGGCTAGTGGGTCTTCCGCTGCGTATTTGTCCTTAGTCAACTGTACCACCTAAGGCAACTGGATGCAAAAATGCATTCTGTCCACTCACAGTCTGGGCCTTCCCACTCTAGTCTTGGTACATTACTTTAAGAATGTCGTTACCATCTGGTAAGGTGTCAGTGAAATGTGAGGAAATAGGAATACACATCAGACTAGGCTTTGGTTTGCCACAAGTAGTAGCTACCTATATCAATTACAGTTATTAATTTTGCTTTTCATTTTCCCAGTTCCTCTTAGCTCCCCTCTGTTGAAATGTGGAGATTTTGGCTGTCAGAGGCAACTGCACCATTGCCTCAGGGATCTGTGGAGGAGGGGAATTGTTCAGTGTAGCATTTTCATTTTCAGAGCGAAGTAATCTAGTCACTCATATAAAAGTGTGCTAGTCACTCAGTCGTGTCTGACTCCTTGCCACACCGTGGACAGTAGTCTGCCAGGCTCCTCTGTCCATGGGATTCTCCAGGCAAGAATATTGGAGTGGGTTGCCATGCCCTTCTCCAGGGGATCTTCCGGATTTAGGATCAAACCCAGTCTCCCCACATTGCAGGCAGATTCTTTACCATAAAAGTGTTTTAGTCTAACCTTAAGAAAAATCCAAACTCCAACAGTTTTTGACACCATCTTGGAGGTTGCAAAGAATCGGACATGACTGAATCGACTTAGCATGCACGCCTGCACATATAGGGTCTAATAATGAATCTAATCATTTTTCATTAAAGAGAGAAAATTTGTCATATATTCATTTTTAATTATCTCAGACAGAGCAAGACAGAGAGTCTACAATTCTAAAACTTTTATTTTGACCAAGTGAATACAGATTTCTGTTACTGAAAAAGTAGAATTAATCAATGACTCATAAAAGGTTTTAATATGTCGGGGGCCAGCGTGAGAAATCCCACCCGTGACAGGGTCACGTGGCAAACTCAGATGGCAGGGCAATTTGAGTCATCGGATTTCTCCTTGGTTTTTCCTGAACATGTGCCCCCCAAAATAAGAATTTGTCTGTTTTCCCATTTCAGCCCAACCCCCCTTTGATAACGCTCTAGCCTGCCTAACAGGTTCCCCTAATTTTCTGCAAGCTTGTGAATTGCTCACAACCTCCCAAATGTGGAAGGCACAAAAGCCTCAAAGTATCTTAAAGTTTCAGAGTCTTTTCAAATTTATATTGGTGACAGGATTTTACGGTTGACTCAATGATTGCTGCCAGACCTCCTCATTTCTTATCTCTCAGGCACCCAGGAAGATGTAATCTATATAAATGGGATATGGAAAAAGGGATATGTAGTAGTTTTGATATTAGCAATACTGAACTTTTGAGTAAATTATTTTTCTTTTGCTATAAATCACTGTACTTCCTTTTATTACAAACTGCTGTATTCTTATTTAATATTTTCTGAGAGTGGCATTCAGACTTTGGAAAGATTAACACAAATAAGTCTTCTGGTTAACAAAAACTTCATCAGAAGAGAGCCATAGAAATGTTAATAGGCCTCTTGGCCAGAAGATAGTGTAAACCACCTGAGACTTTTGTAACAGGAGAGTATGCAAAAAAGAAAGCCTTGTCTCAATGAGGGTCGGGACTGCTACTTCTGCGTAACTCTGCATATTCTATTATGTATAATTTGGGGTATATAAGTTGATTCTGAACAATAAACAAAACTACCTGAGACTTTTGTAACAGGAGAGTATGCAAAAAAGAAAGCCTTGTCTCAATGAGGGTCGGGACTGCTACTTCTGCGTAACTCTGCATATTCTATTATGTATAATTTGGGGTATATAAGCTGATTCTGAACAATAAACGCTCTCTTGGAGCCTTACGCTGATGTTAGATTTCCCTTTTTTTCCCCTTTTTTCCCCCTTCCCTTTTTTCCCTTTCCCCCCTTTTTTTCCCTTTTCCCCTTTCCTCTCGGAGAGTCTTGCACTGATGCTGGGCTTCCCCCGTGTCTCCTATTTTCTCTAATTTCTGGCTGAATTCCCATCTGGGGCGCGGAGGCTCGCCATGTCTACTTACCTGTCCCGGCTGCTAAGACCCGTAAGAGAGAGAACCCAGGGCAGGGCACTCTCCGATATTCAAACGGACCTCGGTGGCCTAACGTAGATGGTGCAAACCTCTTGTCTCAAGGTTTTATTGGCTTTCCACGTAAATCAAGTTATTCAGCCTCCTTTCTTCCACTAATTTCCTACTATACTATTCTTTCCTGAGCTCTCCTGTTCTCTCCTATCCTGTCCTATCTCGCCCGCTCTGTCCCCCCTTTGAATATCCCTGGATCCACCGGGGCTGGACCCCGGCATTAATATGACTGTGTTGCAACATATATTCAAAATTTCAGTCTTTCCAAAACATCTGATCTCTGCTTAGAAGTTTATAATTAGATACTAAAAAGGAACAAAACAGAGGAGAATCACATACATTGTCCCCAATTTTTCCATAGTACACCATGCAAGTGAAAGTCGATGAGTCATGTCTGACTCTCTGCAACCCCATGGACTGTCCAGTTCACGTAATTCTCCAGGCCAGAATACTGAAGTGGGTAGCCTTTCCCTTCTCCAAGGGATCTTCCCAACCCAGGTCAAACCCAGGTTTCCTGCATTACAGATGGACTCTTAACCAGCTGGGCTATAAGGGAAGCCCATATTACACCAGATCAGTTCAGTTCAGTTCAGCCGCTCAGTCGTGTCCAACTCTTTGCGACCCCATGAATCGCAGCACGCCAGGCCTCCCTGTCCATCACCATCTCCCAGAGTTCACTCAAACTCATGTCCATCGAGTCGGTGATGCCATTCAGCCATTTCATCCTCTGTTGTCCCCTTCTCCTCCTGCCCCCAATCCCTCCCAGCATCAGAGTCTTTTCCAATGAGTCAACTCTTCACATGAGGTGGCCAAAGTACTGGAGTTTCAGCTTTAGCATCATTCCTTTCAAAGAACACCCAGGGCTGATCTCTTTTAGAATGGACTGGTTGGATCTCCTTGCGTCCAAGGGACTCTCAAGAGTCTTCTCCAACACCACAGTTGAAAAGCATCAATTCTTCGGTGCTCAGCTTTCTTCACAGTCCAACTCTCACATCCATACATGACCACCGGAAAAAACAGCCTTGACTGGATGGACCTTTGTTGGCAAAGTAATGTCTCTGCTTTTGAATATGCTATCTAGGTTGGTCATAACTTTTCTTCTAATTTAATTTAATTAATTTCTTCTTCTTTCAATTTCATGGCTGTGGTCACCATCTGCAATAATTTTGGAGCCCAAAAAGATAAAGTCTGACACTGTTTCCACTGTTTCCCCATCTATTTCCCATGAAGTGATGGGACCAGATGCCATGATCTTAGTTTTCTGAATGTTGAGCTTTAAGCCAACTATTTCACTCTCCTCTTTCACTTTCATCAAGAGGCTTTTTAGTTCCTCTTCACTTTCTGCCATAAGAGTGATGTTATCTGAGGTTATTGATATTTCTCCCAGCAATCTTGGTTCCCACTTGTGCTTCTTCCAGCCCAGCATTTCTCATGATGTACTCTGCATATAAGTTAAATAAGCAGAGTGACAATATACAGCCTTGATGTACTCCTTTTCCTATTTGGAACCAGTCTGTTGAGGCAGGTCACGTGGTCTGGTATTCCCATCTCTTGAAGAATTTTCCACAGTTTTTTGTGATCCACACAGTCAAAGGCTTTGGCATAGTCAATAAAGCAGAAATAGATGTTTTTCTGGAACTTTCTTGCTTTTTCCATGATCCAGCTGATGTTAGCAATTTGATCTCTGGTTCCTCTGCCTTTTCTAAAACCAGCTTGAACATCTGGAAGTTCACAGGTCACATATTGCTGAAGCCTGGCTTGGAGAATTTTGAGCATTACTAGCCTGTGAGATGAGTGCAATTGTGCAGTAGTTTGAGCATTCTTTGGCATTGCCTTTCTTTGAGATTGGAATGAAAACTGACTTTTTCCAGTCCTGTGGCCAATGCTGAGTTTTCCAAATTTGCTGGCATATCGAGTGCAACACTTTCACAGCATCATATTACACCATAAAACAACTAATACTTTATAAGAAGGGACAGAAACCCTTCAGAAATAAAAGCCCTATTCATAAGGTGCTTTCAGTAATTTCCTTCTTGATCTACAAATCTAAGTAATACAGCTGGAAGTTCTCCAACTGGCTTTTGTTTTTTATTTTTATCTATTTGGCTGCTCTGAGTCTTGGTTGTGACACATGGTACCGTCAATCTTCATTAAATATGCAAACTCTTAGTTGTGGCATGTGGGATCTAGTTCCCTGACCCAGGTCCCCTGCATGGGAGAGAGGAGTCTTAGCCACTGGACCACCAGGGAAGTCCCTCCAACTGGTTTTAATTGCTGTATAATCTTTTGAGAAAAAGAAATCAATAAAACTGGATCCACACCAGAAAAAACGTTAAAGACCCGAATTAATTTTTAGATTATATATTCAAAAGCCAGCATCCTTTTCAACTAAACATTCATTTTTCATTTATTCCTTTATTGGTTCTCCAGACACAGGTTATTCCAAGCATGGCAGCAGCAGTGGAGATAGGAGCAAACTCTTGGTCTACCGGGGTACAGAAATAAATTCTTTTACAGCACTATTATGTATATATGTATTCATGTACTCAGTCACGCAGTTGAGTCCAACTCTTTTTGCAATCTCATGGACTGTAAGACTCCAGGGGATTTTCCAGGCAAGAATACTGGAGTGGGTTGCCATTTTCTACTCCAGGGGATATTCCCAACCCAGGGATAAATTATTTTGTAGCACTATTAGTATCTGTCAAATTTCTACCCGTTGTTAAAGCTCAGCTCTTCAGTGCATTATCTCCCTGTTAGCTTCAGTGAGAATTAGTCATTCCCTCTTCCTGTTCCCAGGGTTACTCTGCTAACAGCCCTTACTGTATTATTATACGCAGCTGTTTGTTTTTTCAATCTCCCACAGTGTAAACTACATAGTGTTTATAGTAAGAGCAGAATACTTGTTATGGTACTGAACTTATTGATAAAGGCCTTACCTTTTGCACGGGGAATAGTTACCCTCTCAACTGTTGGTGGGCATATAACCTGGTAGAGTCTCCTTAGTGGGAAATGACATAGCGTTCAAAACTGTGCATCAGTTCAGTTGCTCAGTTGTGTCCGACCGACTCTTTGCGATCCCATGAACCGCAGCATGCCAGTCCTCCCTGTCCATTACCAGCTCCCGGAGTCCATCCAAACCCATGTCCATTGAGTCGGTTATGCCATCCAACCATCTTATCATCTGTTGTCCCCTTCTCCTCCTGTCCTCAATCTTTCCCAGCATCAGGGTCTTTCAAATGAGTCAGCTCTTCGCATCAAGTGGCCAAACTATTGGAGTTTCAGCTTCAACTCAGTCCTTCCAGTGAACACCCAGGACTGATTTCCCTTCGGATGGACTGATTGGATCTCCTTGCAGTCCAAGGGACTCTCAAGAGTCTTCTCCAACACCACAGTTCAAAAGCATCAATTCTTCAGCGCTCAGCTTTCTATATAGTCCAACTCTCACATCCATACATGACCACTGGAAAAACCATAGCCTTGGCTAGACCAACCTTTGTTGACAAAGTAATGTCTCTGTTTTTCAATATGCTGCACATACATAAATTTAGCAAATACAATTCTAGGAAACTATTCCACAGAAATATTCCAAGATATGTAAAACATAAGACTATTCATTGAGGCATTGTTTATAACTGCTTAAAATGGGATAAAAATAAAATATCCACAAAGGGGAATAGTTGACTACATGGTATAATATGAAATAACTTTAAAAGTATGATGTGAACTAATAGGTCCTGATATTAAAAGATAAGTGACTTCCCAGGTGACTCAGTGGTAAAGAATCCACCTGCCAGTGCAGAAGACACAAGAGACGTGGGTTTGATCCCTGAGTCAGGAAAATCCCCTGGACAAGGAAATGGCAACCCACTCCAGTATTCTTGCCTGGAGAATTCCATTGACACAAGAGTCTGGTGGGCTACAGTCCATGGAGTCGAAAACAGTCAGACTCACATGACGGAGCGACTGAACACGCTCATGCACTACTCTTCTAATTAAATAATAACAATGGAAAAAAATAAATACGTAAGTAAAACTCAACTCTTGGCATTTTTCTTGGGTCTTTCTGCCTCAAAAATATTCCATGGAGATTTGGCTGCAAACAAGGGGGGATGTAGATGTTACTGTTTGTACAGTAAGTTGATTCGTATAAACTGAAACCTTTATTTCACATGTTTATATGTAAAAGGATAGTGTGAGTGGGAATTGCCTTCAAGGTCTACTTTAAGAAGAAATCACTGATCAAGGTCCCTCTTCGTCTTCTACACTCCTTCCTGATGAAACTAGTTAATCCAGGGAATTAGTTAATCCAAGTAATTAATTAACTAATTTAATTAACTAGACTGCTGCCTGTTTTCCAATGTTTGAATCTCTCACCCACGCAACCAGACTCTGACTATGCTGCATTTATTTATTTGTTTATATATTTTTACAGTAACAATCAAGAATGCAAGGAGATCAAACCAATCAATCTTAAAAGAAATCAACCATGAATATTCACTGGAAGGACTGATGCTGAAGCTGAAGCTCCTATACTTTGGCCACCTGACGCAAACAGCTGATTCACTGGAAAAGACCCTGATGGGAAAGTTTGAAGGCAGGAAGACAGGAAGAAAAGGAGGCAACAGAGGGTGAGATGGTTGGATGGCATCACTGACTCAATGGACTTGATTTGAGCAAACCCTGGGAGACAGAAGACAGGGAAGCCTGGCATGCTGCAGTCCATGGTGTCTCAGAATCAGACACAATTTAGGGACTGAACAACAATCAAGAATGACAATTTTATAAATCACAACAATGTAGCTTATACACACAAAAATTTGAAGTTGATATGTGGAGGAAGAATATAATTCTGATCACCTCAAATTTTCAAAGCAAGACGACTCAGTTCAGTTCAGTTGCTCAGTTGGGTCCGACTCTTTGCGACCCCATGGACCACAGCATACCAGGACCCCCTGTCCATCACCAACTCCCAGAGTTTACCCAAACTCATGTCCATTGAGTCGGTGATGCCATCCAACCATCTCATTCTCTGTCGTCCACTTCTCCTCCTGCCCTGTCTTTCCCAGCTTCAGGGTCTTTTCAAATGAATAAGCTCTTCACATCAGGTGGCCAAAATATTGGAGTTTCAGCTTCAATATCAGTCCTTCCAATGAACACCCAGGACTAATCTCCTTTAGGATGGACTAGTTGGATCTCCTTTCAGTCCAAGGGACTCTCAAGAGTCCTCTCCAACACCACAGTTCAAAAGCATCAATTCTTCAGCGCTCAGCTTTCTTATGGACAGAGGAGCATGGTGGGCTGCAGTCCATGGGGTCACTAAGAGTCAGGCACAACTGAATGACTTCACTTTCAGTTTTCACTTTCATGCATTGGAGAAGGAAATGGCAACCCACTCCAGTGTTCTTGCCTGGAGAATCCCAGGGGCGGGGGAACCTGGTGGGCTGCCGTCTGTGGGGTCAAACAGAGTCGGATATGACTGAAGCGACTTAGCAGCAGCAAGCACATCCATACGTGACTACTGGAAAAACCATAGCCTTGAGTAGACGGACCTTTGTTGGCCAAGTAATGTCTCTGCTTTTTAATATGCTGTCTAGGTTGATCATAATTTTTCTTCCAAGGAGTAAGCACTGTTTAATTTCATGGCTGTGGTCACCATCTGCAGTGATTTTAGAGCCCAAAAAGATAAAGTCAGCCACTGTTTCCACTGTTTCCCCATCTATTTGCCATGAAGTGATGGGGCCAGATGCCACTATGTGCCATTTAAACATTCTAAACAGCTTGTCACTAGGAATTCCCTGGTGGCTCAGTAGTTAAGACTTGGAGCTTCCACTACAGGGGTCACAGGTTCGATCCCTGGTTGGGATACTAAGAGCTCACATGCCACAGTGCAGTCAAATAAATAATTAAAACAGTTTGTCACCTCTTTTGAGAGAAGTCCCATAAATCTTGAAGGACCTGCCCAGATCTTAATTCTATTTTCCTAGATTGCTCCAGGCTAAATACACCCCTGTTATTTTCTACTATTCAGTATTTTACTTCTGCCGCTACTTCTATCATTATAGTCTGGATTTTATCAAAGCATTTGTTGTTGTTGTTGTATAGGTGCATATTCACACCAGATTGTGACTCTCTAGAAATAAGAATAGAGTTTTTTGCATGATACATTCCCTGACACAAACTAAGCCTATAAGAGATGTTGGTTGAGATTTGTTACATGGGGTTGTAAGGGTCATTCCCCCTAGTTACTCCTCACCCACATTCATATACCACTGGACCATTTTCTAAAACAAAACAAAAAGCAAAACCTTGTCAAGTGGGAAGTTCATCTACAAAAGTGCTTCCTCTAACCATACTCTGTACTGCTGAAAACTTCTGAGAACCATGCTCTTCCGCTTCTATTTTTTAACTTTTCTTATCTGAGACATTCAGAAATGACTCAATTTGAAACTCTTCCTGTGGAGTCAGATAGTAGTGGAAAGTGTTGGGTTTGGTTTATCATCGGAAACGAAGAGAGAGAGGAAAGAGGAGGCACTCATCAAAGTCCCTAACTGTACTTCAGGACCTGACTGTGGTCAAGGGCGGGGACCAGACGGGACAAGTGGGGACCTCCAGATCCGTGCAGAAGCCTTCAGCTACTGTCTTGGGTTTTTGGTAAGGAAACCTAGATGCACCTGATGACTTATGCCCAGCTTGTTCTCTTCATTGTAGATAATGGTTTGAAGGTCATTGTTTTCTATTTCCCCTTCTTTCCCCAACTGTTATTTCTTTTGCTTTATTCCCATGTCCACCTTTTTCATTTTCTAACTATTCCATGTTCTATTTATCTTTGTTGTTCACATTTCATTCTGAAACTAATATTGAATTTTTACATCATTTTCCCCTCTCTTAAATTGGCTGTTTCTTCTTCTGATCTTTGATTCCAGCTTTTCCCAATAGTTCCATTTTCCAAATCAGTGATTATCTCTTTTTCTTAATATATATATATTTTTCTATTTCATTTCACTCTTTTTCTCTTTTATTTTTTTCCTCATTCTTTATTGCTACTGATTCTGTCATCCTGTTATTAGTATTTGATTCTGGTATCTACTTTTCTTTCCTTATTATAGCTGAATTTTAGTTTCAGGATATTACTTATCTTTTTAAGTCTGAATTGTCAATGCAGTATTGAAAAATTTAAAATATATATAGAGAGAGTTACTTTTCAACCAAAACCAATTCAGTATTGAAAACTTTAAAAAAATAGAGACAGAGGTACTTTTCAACCAAACACTTGGAAAAATATAAAAAGTTACCTTGAACCGAAAGATTTTTAAGATTCTGTTCAGATACACTTTCATTTCAAAATGTGATATTTAAAGTATAGCTCATGCCAGGTGATTCAGTTTCTTTGCATTGGAATTTTTCCCTTTTCAATCTTTAGTACTTCCTTATTATTCTCTATTATTGTGCTGCTCTTGATGCCTTTCTCTGTTAGCAATTACCAAAGGCTTTTCTGTTATGTGATTATTTGTAGTAAAAAGAGTTTTGGCCTGATAGTAATTGGACCTAGGATTTGGGATCACTCCTAGTTGTGACTATGTAAAAGCCTCCTAATTTGTTGAATTTCAGCGTCCAAAACTAAAAAATAAAAATAGAAACAAGAAGAAATAATTGCTAACTTTCTTTTTAGCCCTTGAATTCTGTGACTGTCTCCATCTCTCTATATTTTATGAATCGATGCGTGAATATGTGTATAGGACAGGTGATCAGGGTAGCTGCCGTGCATAACAGCAAAGGAAGTGAACCTGACAGGACTCGAATATTCGAATAAGCAAGGCTACAGAATGGAGAATGAGAAGCACTTCTTCTTTTTTGTTATTTTGTTTTCTTGTTATTTTAACTTCTGCTAACCCCTATGCTAGCATTTAGTCAACTCAGCAGAACAAGTCATATGGTATTCTGGGTTTCTACCAAAGGAAACATAAAATGCTGTTATAGCCAATAAGAATTGGGAACTGGAAAACAAAAAAAGGAAGTTAGAAGAGATAGCATCCTTACTGAATTAACCGAATAAGAATTAAAATTTTTAATTTAATAGAAAAAGAAAAGAAACTCCAAGTATGAGCATCCATCCATTCAAGTAATCTTTAATCCTTACATCTTACAAAGCATTGTGCTAAATTCTGTGAAGCAAGCATTTAGAAATAAGATATTTTTTTTTTACCATTGTGAAACTTAAGACTAGAATAATAGACAAGACAGCCATGAAGATAATTGTAATGCAGAACAAAACACACCGTTGCACAGAGAATACAAAAAGTGTTCAAACCCCACCGCACACACACAAAATTTAGGAGGCTGAAAAGCAAATTATGATTAGGATTATAAGAGAGGTTTCAAGGAAAATATATTTGAGCTTGATCTTGAAGAATGACTAGGATTTCAGCATAACTAGGATTTCAACAGACAGTGATTAAGAATGGAGGAAAGAGGAGGTTAAGGTAGGGAACATCATTCCAGACCAAAGTAAACAGCAGTCACCAAGGAGTAGAAAGTGGCATTGACTTGGAATAGTGAGTTGTTCAGAAAAGCTATAAAGTAAAGTATGTTTATGGGAATGTTAAAAATTACAGTTATTTCCCTGGCAGTCCAGTGGTTAAGAATCTGCCCTCCAATGCAGGGTGGGTGGGTTTAATCCCTGGTCACGAAACTAAACTCCCACGTGCCACAGGGCAGCTAAGCCCATGAGCCACAGCCAGAGAGCCCACATGATTCAGCGAAGACCCAGCACAGCCAAAAAACAAAGAAAGAAAAGAAAATTAGGGAAGTGTTATGTCACAGAGGCCAAGAGAAAGAGAGTGATAAGAAGCCAGTGTAAAGTAATAGGCATATTGTGGAGGATAAAGATAGAGGAAAAGATGCTTGTATTTGTTCTCTAGAGGCAGTTTTAGCAGAGTGATGGGATAGAAGACTAATTACAAAGGGTTAACTGAGTGACTTCCCTTTCATTTTTCACTTTCATGCATTGGAGAAGGAAATGGCAACCCATTCCAGTGTTCTTGCCTGGAGAACCCCAGGGATGAGGGAGCCTGGTGGGCTGCCGTCTATGAGGTCGCCCAGAGTTGGACATGACTGAAGTGACTTAGCAGCAGCAAGAAGTAGCTGGTGAGAACAACAGACCCCAAAACAAGCCAGTATTCTTAAAAAATAAAAGCTGCTAATTTAAAAGACTTAAGAAATATCCTGATGCAAAGTGGGATCCTTAACTGGATACAACTGTTGACAAATCAGCTATAAGGGATACTTTGGGGATAGCGGGGCAGGGTGGCGGTGGGGGGGAGGATAAAGTCTGAATATTCGTCAAGGTAAGTCTTACTGTAAATATGAGACTGCTAAATGATAAAAGCGATCAAAGAAAGCAGTTTATATGAAACAATATACATTTACACCCATGTTCATAGCAACAGCATCAACAAGAGCTAAAATGTGGAAGTAACTCCAATGTCCATCGACAGATGAGTGGATAAATAAAATGTGGTACACACATACAGTGGAATATTATTGTCTTAAAAAAGAAGAGAATTCTGACACACGCTACAACATGGATGAACCTTGAGGACATTTTGCCAAGTGAAATAAGCCAGTCACAAACAGACAAATGCTGTAGGATTCCATCTATACAAGGGATCTAGAGTAATCAATCCTGAAAGATGATGCTTTGAAAGTGCTGCACTCAATGTGCCAGTAAATTTGGAAAACTCAGCAGTGGCCATAGGACTGGAAAAGGTCAGTTTTCATTCCAATTTCAAACAAGGGCAATGCCAAAGAATGTTCAGGCTTCAGCACAATTGCACTCATTTCACATGCTTGCAAAGTAATGCTCAAAATCCTTCAAGCTACGCTTCAACAGTATGTGAACCAAGAACTCCCAGATGTTTAAGCTGGATTTAGAAAAGGCAGAGGAACCAGAGATCAAATTGCCAACATCTGTTAGATCATAGAAAATGCAAGAGAATTCCAGAAAAACATCTACTTCTGCTTTATTGACTATGCCAAAGCCTTAGACTGTGTGGATCACAAGAAACTGTGGAAAATTCTTCAAGAGATGGGACTACCAGACCACATTACCTGCCTCCTGTATGCAGGTCAAGAAGGAGCAGTTAGAACTGGACATGGAACAGCAGACTGGTTCCAAATTGGAAACGGAGTACGTCAAGGCTGTGTATTGTCACCCTGCTTATTTAACTTATATGCAGAGTACATCATGAGAAATGCTGGGCTGGGTGAAGCACAGCTGCAATCAGAATTGCTGGGAGAAATATCAATAACCCCAGATATGAAGATGATATCACCCTTATGGCAGAAAACAAAGAGGAACTAAAGCACCTCTTAATAAAAGTGAAACAGAAAGTGAAAAAGCTGGCTTATAACTCAACTTTCAAAAAAATGAAGATTATGGCATCCAATTCCATCACATCTTGCCAATAGATGGGGAAATAATGGAAACAGTGACAGACTTTATTTTCTTGGGTTTCAAAATCACTTCGGACAGTGACTGCAGCCATGAAATTAAAAGACGCTTGCTATGACCAACCTAGACAGCATATTAAAAAGCAGAGACATTACTTTGCTGACAAAGGTCCATCTAGTCAAAGCTATGGTTTTTCTAGTAGTCATTGTATGGATGTGAGAGTTGGACCATAAAGAAAGCTGAGCACCAAAGAATTTATGCTTTTGAACTGTGGTGTTGGAGAAGACTCTTGAGAATCCCTTAGACTGCAAGGAGATCAAACCAGTCAATCCTAAATGAAATCAATCCTGAATATTCATTGGAAGGACTGATGCTGAAGCTGAAGCTCCAATGCTTTGGCCACCTGATGCAAAGAGCTGATTTCACTGGAAAAGACTCTGATGCTGGGAAAAATTGAAGGCAGACGGAGGAGATGACAGGGGATGAGAAGGTTGGATGGCATTACCAACTCAATGGATATGAGTTTGAGCAGGCTCCAGGAGATGGTGATGGACAGGGAGGCCTGGCGTGCTGCAGTCCATGGGGTTGCAAAGATTTGCACAGGACTGAGCGACTGAGCAACTAAGAGTGGTCAAACGCACAGAAACCAAAAGTAGGCTGGTGATTGCCATGGACTTTGGGGAAAGGGAAGTAAGGAGCTGTTTTTTAAAAGACAGAGAATTTCAGCTTTACAAGATGAGAAAGTTCTAGAAATTGTACAATAATGTGAAAAACCCAACACTACTGAGCTGTACCCTTAAAAATGGTTAAGATGGTAAATTTTGTTACATGTGGTGGTGGTGGTTTAGTGGTTCGGTCATGTCTGACTCACTGCAAGCCAACTGTAACCCACCAGGCTCCTCTGTCCATGGGATTCTCCAGGCAAGAATACTGGAGTAGTTGCCGTTCCCTTCTCCAGGGAACCTTCCTGACCCAGTAATCAAATTCACATCCCCTGCATTGCAGATGGATTCTTTACCAAATGAGCCACTGTATTTCACCACAATTAAAACAATTTAAATACCAGTATGCACAGTGTAATCTAATTTCATTAAATTTTTCTTAATAAAAAATATATATACATATAGTACACATATATGAATGTGAATAAAGATCCAGAAAAATGTAAATTAAGATACTAAAAGTGTGGGAACTCCCTAGTGGTCCAGTGGATAAGACTTTGCCCTCCCAATGCAGGGGGCCCAGGTTCAACTCCCTCGTCAGGGAACTAGATCCCACATCCTGCAACTAAAGATCCCACATGCAACTAAGACCTGACATAGCCAAATAAATAAAAATATTTTTTAAAAGATATTTGAGAGTAATCACTGACTAGTGGTATATAAAATTTTTATTTTCTTATTTTTGCTTGTTTATGTTTTCTAATTTTCTTCATGAATGATTTCTCTTTCTGTAATAATCAAGCTATTTTACCCAAGGTATATTCATAAAAAACAAATAAGAAAGCAATGATGGATGGTAAGGAAATCAAGGGCTTCCCAGGTGGTGCTAGCAGTAAAGAACCCACCTGCCTATGCAAGAGACTTAAGGACAAGGGTTTGATTCCTGGGCCGGGAAGATTCCCAGGAGGAGGGCATGACAATCTGGAGGACATGACAACCGACTCCAATATTCTTCAGTGGAGAATCCCATGGACAGATGAAGCCTGGAGGGCTAACAGTCCATAGGGTCACAAAGAGTCAGGCACAACCGAAGCGACTTAGCACAGCACATAGTTGATTTACCATGTTGTGTTAATTTCTGCTGTAAAGCAAAGTGACTCAGTTATACACTTACATTTTCTTTTTCATATTCTGTTCCATTATGGTTATCACAGGATATTGTATACAGTTCCGTGTGCTATACAGTAGGACCTTGTTGTTTAACTATCCTATATATACTGGTTTGCATCTGCTAATCCCTAACTCCCAATACTCCCCTTCCCTTGGCAACCACAGTCTGTTCTCTATGTCAGTACAGTAGATTTTACATTGTCTTTCAGAGTATGTTTTTGAGTAATCCAAAAGTTAAGTGAAGTTAAGGAATATAAAATAAACCAGTGTTAGGGTCTTTGTGGCTCTCCATCTTTAAGTTAGAATTCTATGAATATGCTTTTTTTTTTTAGTTTTAATATTTTTGTTTATATTTTTGCAGAAGTTTGAGCAATGGAGTCTTTCTTTGCTGAGACCAATTCAACTGACCTACACTCACAGGCCTGGGATGAACCCCACATAATTCTCTCCATGGTCATCCTCAGCGTCACTTTCCTACTGGGGTTGCCAGGCAATGGGCTGGTACTGTGGGTGGCTGGCCTAAAGATGCAACGGACAGTGAACACAGTTTGGTTTCTCCATCTCACCCTGGCTGACTTTATCTGCTGCCTCTCCTTGCCCTTCTCCCTGGTCCACTTGGTTCTCCAAGGACACTGGCCCTACGGTTGGTTCCTATGCAAGCTCATCCCCTCCATCATCGTCCTCAACATGTTTGCCAGCGTCTTCTTGCTGACCGCCATTAGCCTGGACCGCTGTCTGTTGGTACTCAGGCCAATCTGGTGCCAGAATCATCGCAACGTGAGAACAGCCTGCACTCTCTGTGGCTGTATCTGGGCAGTGGCTTTGGTAATGTGCATACCTGCGTTTGTATATCGGGAAACGTTCACTATAGACAACCAAAGTATGTGTGGCTACAATTTTGGTCACTATGGCTCATTAGATTATCCAGACTTCACCTTTGATCTACTGGAAAACGGATCTTTTGACAACGCCATTGCCGATCTGCCTGGAGAAATGGATGACTGGTTAGATTCCTTCTCTTCGCAAACCAAGGATCGGCCTTGGGCAGCCACCACTGGCCTCCATTCCCAAGAATTTCAAAGGACTTCTAGAGACTCACTCCCTGCGAATTCAGCTAGATCATCTGTTCGACAACCACATTATGATTTATTTCAGCCTGCTGATGAAGTCCAGCTACACTCTCCAGTGACTTTCCCATTGAAGATCACCGAACTCACCCCCTGGAGAACTCGGATTCTTTTCTCCCTGCTGATTTAGAGTTTTTTTCTAACGCCTCCAGTGATTCGTTATACACATCTGAGCTGTCACAAGGTTTCCAGGATGATTATTTTGGCCAATTTGCATATGATCAAGTGCCAACACCCCAGGTAGCCATAACTATCAGTAGGCTAGTGGTGGGTTTCCTGTTGCCCTTTATCATCATGGTGGCCTGTTACAGCCTCATTATCTTAAAATTGCGTCGGAGCCGCTTCACCAAGTCTCGGAGCAAACTCTTGAGAGTGGCTATGGTGGTGGTGGTTGTCTTCCTTGTCTGCTGGGCTCCGTACCACATTGTTGGAGTCCTCTTATTGTTTACTGACCCAGACACTCCCTTTGGGGAATCTCTGTTGTCCTGGGACCATGTGTCTCTTGCTCTAGCATCTGCCAATAGTTGCTTCAATCCATTCCTCTATGCTCTCCTGGGAAAGGACTTTAGGAAAAAAGCAAGACAGTCCATGCAGGGAATTCTGGAGGCAGCTTTCAGTGAGGACGTGACACACTCTACCAGCTGCCCCCAAAACAAAACCTCTTTCGAAAAAAACAGTATCAGTACAGTTGTATGAAAACATGGAGCCATTGACCTAAGCAGAGGTTCTTAGGCAAATGCAACATGTTTCTTAAAAGATGGGAGAGATGGGGAGCAGCGGGGTTCTTGCAGAGACTGTCAAGGAATCCATCTGGAGGTTCTCAAAGCGTGGTCCCCGACAAGGGGCATGAGCATCACCTTGAAAGTTGTCAGAAGTACAAACTCTCCAGCCCCTCCCCCTGCAGGCTGGCTAAATCTGAATCTCTGGGGGTGGGGTCCCAAGAGTGTTTGCACAAGCTCTCTTGTTTCTGATGAATGCTAAACTTGGGAATCACTCTAAAGATAGTCTATTTCGATCCCAAATAAAAGCACCTGTGAGATAAATGAGAATGCAGTCTGCTTAAAATGATATTTCAAAAAAAATAATGTTTCCATTGTCAAATATTTTCTAAATTTCCTTCCAGACTCAATTTAAAACCATTTCTTCTAATGCTCCCTGAGTGAAAGATAATCTTTTATTCAATGGCTTTGTTGGGGTGATAGCAGTGGTGATGGTTTTAAATGAAAAAAAAAAGTGCAAAAAGAAAAAGCCTATAAAAACAAAGAACAGCTCTAAAAGGACTGTTTCTGAATAACATTGGTGCAACATGTGAAAAACAAACAAACAAGGAGTTATGAGACTGAGTTGGGAGCAGAGTACAATGCCAGATGCCTGCTACTTGGAATATTTCTGGGTATAGGACACAGGAATTGAGTTGCCTTCATCACAGCTGAATAAGCATCTATTGTGTACAGACTACTTAGGGCACCTAAGAACTTTCTCATGAAATGGTATATAAGTCACAGTTTGGACAGTTGGCTCCTCTTGTTTGTTTGCTCTAACTGCTTATTGATAGAAGCATCTATCTTTCATTCTTTTTCTTAAGCTCCTTAATTCCCTTACTTCTCTCCTGCCTCAAAATCTTCTTCTAGGCTTTTGCCTCTAATACCCAGTACTTTCAAACACACAAATGACTCACTTGCTCTCACTACTTCCCAAGAAACTTATTTCAAACAAAAGGAGAAAGAGTAGAGGATGAGGCAACTATTCTTGAATTCACTGCAAAATAGCTGAGTACCCTCTGGGCTTGTTACTCATCCAACTCCTAAAAACACAACTGTAGGTGTGTATTTTTCACACCAAAATTATCAGATGTATCTGGGGTTTTTTAAAATTAATCTTTACCAGTGTAATACATGCACACAGTTTTTTAAAGAGAAACCAATGCTCATAATGAAATCTAAGAGGTTTCCTGCCCCACTCTGGCCAGCCTCTCCTTCCTCCCACTCCCACTTCCCAGAGATAACCCTTGAAACCACAATCTGAGATTTTCCTTCTGAAATTTGCCATGATATTTCTAAGTCATGATCTTATGATGCTAGTTTTTGACATGATAAATGACTTTTTGTTTTGGAAGAGGAAGAATTTTTTCTAAACATCTTCACATTTTGTGTTTATGCAGCATCCCAATATTTATTAACCATCATCCTTTAATTTGTTCACAAGCATACATTTTCTTCTACTTTGTTGATCCATTCCAACCACCCTTCTTTCATTTTTAAAAAAGCATTCTCCAACCCCATCACCTTCTCATTTTTTTCTGTATATGAAGTTTTATGGATGGATATTAAGTCTCTACATTTTTAGGTTTGTTTGGACTATAACTTAGCCTTATCTGAGCCCAGTGATTTAACCTGAAACATAGAAAATGAGATGTTTTAGACTTGCAAAGCACTGTTCTTTGTTAAGTGGTGGAGGGGAGGGTCTGGACTACAAATGAGTTATAAAGTGCTATGTGGAAAATTTTCAAATCATTAGGAATGCTCTCACTTGTGCAATAACGATATCCAAGATGATGTGATTTGTCATGCTACTTTCCAGTTTAATCTGCTCATATATCTGATATGAATAAATGCTTTCTTTCTCCACTGTTCCTTGCAAGGCTCAGAGATTCGTGGATCCTTTTAATTGTTTGACACTCGGGATATATCATAATCTCTAAACATACAGCAAATAAACCTCATAGTGGGTAGCTATAGGCTTGCTGTAATGACGATTAGCTGGTTTCCTGGAAATGCCAACATTCTCATGGGACCCTGGATAGAAGTCTCAAACTCTTAGGGCTAGTGAAGAGGATACCAGGTTGAATGATCTTGGCATAATTATCCCAAGTTGGCATAACTATTCAATAGTTGACATTTCTGGGCTCCTTTTGAGAGTTCTGTTTCCCTTGGAAATGTATTCTGAAGAAATCCCTAGAATTGGAATCCCCTCATTTTCATTGTAAAACTCTGGTGAGTACCTCTAAGCTTTGCCTGAAGTCCCAGAGGGAGACCCAAGTCCTTCTCAAATTGTAGTATTTTTAATCTTTAAAATACTCCAGAATGCAAGCAAGGCAGTTTAGTCCACAATCAAGCTGCAAGGCGGGATGGACTGCCTCTCTCAACAATATTTTGCAATAGTTAACAGCATTAAAAAAAAATTGCTAGAGCCATGCTTTTAATCTTCTTTTCTTATCAATATTACCAAAAACATCAGGGTCAGATCCTGTGGGGGAACGAGGGAGAGGGGAAATAGAAAACAAATGATTTCACATTTCCCTTTTCCCTACTCTGGCAAAAAAGAAATTCGAGACCAGCACCAGGAAGATAAAACCATAAACATTCTTTTTGTTTTTTGTTTTTTTTTATTAAGAAAGCATGCAAAAAACAACAACAACAACTTGTGAGCCCATACACCCCCCCCTTCCCAGCCTGCGCCAATGCAAAGCATTATGGGTGGTATGAAGGACTCACCAAACCAGAAACATGGGGGTTGAAGAGAGAAAGGCAGGGATGGGTGGATGGATACCAAAGAATTGCTCCTTCCGTCCCTCTTCCCACGCTCTCCTCTATTTCCACTTTTGGCAGTGAGCTCCTGCAGTTTTGCACATGTCACCCAAGACGACAACAATGACTAAACTTTCAAGGCTGGCAATGCTGGATCGACAAGAAAAAGGAGCATCCTTTCCCTTTCAGGGAGGGGAGGGGAAACTGAGGCCCAAACAAAGTTGGGTTTGTCCTGTGCCATTTAGCGAGGCTGGTTTTAGCGGAGAGAGGGGCTAAAGGCCCGGAAGGCCTGACGGCCCATCTCCAGCCCAAGCCCCAAACTTCAGTGACTGGCTGCCCACCAGAGTTCTCGTTTTCAGAAGACACAGATGAACTATACACAGGAAACATTTCCATGTCTGATTTAGTCTACCCTGGCAAATCTTGTGCGGATCTGGGTAGAAGAGGGGTTGAGAAACATGATGATTTGTAAGAGAGGAGATCTTAGGAAGAACAGATGGGACGCTGTGTGTAGGAGGCACCCTGACTGGAAGGATAAGGAAGACACGCCTCAGATGGGGACACTGGGCTAAGGCGTGTCACCACCCTGGAAGAGGAATTCTCCTTCCCCAGTGGGAAATCTTATGCCATACCTCAACCCCACAAACTGCCCTCCAACACGACAGGGGGTTCAAGCCACTCATACCCCCATGTCTTACTAAGAACTTCGAAGAAATAAAGTGCTGTTTAGTTAACTGCCCTTTCTTGCCCCCCTGACTTCAGCCTCACTGGACTTCTTCAACAAACTCTCAATATAGAACCCTTTACGAAGAAAGGAAGGGGAGGATGAGGGGGAAAGCAGGAGAGCAGAAAGCATGAGTAAATAAAAGGACAGGGAAAAACCCAGAAATCAGAGACAGTGGCCTTGTCCATTTCGCACATTTTGTCCTACAGCTTTGAGAAAGTGACCATTCAGTAAAATAAAAACGGAAAAAAACTGTTCTTCCTTCTCAGAACTAGAATTCAACAATTAATATCCAATATACGCTAAGTACTTTGCAGCCATAAACCATGGCCACTCCTTGATAAAGGAGGTAAGTTTCCCCTGTACCTTTTTCAGGGGCAAGGGGGTGAGGGGGGGGGTCCTTCCTTGGCCCTCATGGAGCTCTTTGTTTGCGGTTATTTATTACCCTCTCCCAAGTTCCTTCATCCCTCAAAAAACCTGACTGCAGAAGCTTCAGCCCCAGTGATCTGGATTCCAAGAGAAGCATTTGCCTACGTAGTTAAATAACTGAAATATTCTCTATGCATGTCTACACCAGTTCCCCGTTCCTCTCTCACCCTCCTGCTACCCGTACTATAGGTTTGGTTCTGCTTTGATCTGTGGGAAACAGATTCCAGTCTTGCCTGAAGACATAGTGAGACTAAAAGGAATCATGGGTTACTCTTCTTTCTTGAGAATCCCAGAAAATGGGAGAAGAAAATTTGATGGGTGGAAGAGTTAGGCAGACAACTGAAGGAGGATGAAATAATATTTGCCAAATGAGATAAGGGGATGAAAGAATAACCAGTATATGCAAATAAAAGCCAGTTAATCTCCAGAAAACATGATGTTTAAAAAGCCAGAATGGTTCAATAGAAACCCTCCCAAAAAGCTGACCCTATGCTGAAGGGTTGTCCTCATTTCCACCAGAGAAGCAGCACGTCTGTGCTAAGTTGCTTCAGTCGTGTCCAACTCTGCAACTCTATAGACTGTAGCCCACCAGGCTCCTCTGTCCATGCCATTCTCCAGGCAAGAATACTAGAGTGGGTTGCCATGCCCTCCTCCAGGGGATCTTCCCAGCCCAGGGATGGAACTCACATCTCCTGCCTTGGCGGGCGGGTTCTTTACCACCCTGTGCCACCTGGGAAGCCCTGAAGAGAAGCAGAGTTCTGGCTAGGACTGACTCTGTATCCTATAGAGAACAGGCCAGGAATAAGTCAATGGCAGTTTATTTGACAAGAGTGGCAGAGACCCAATTTCTGACTGTTCTGTATTTCATCACCCTCAACAGCATTCCACTCTACCCAACCCAGACCTCTTATTCCACCAGGATTTTATCTCCACCACCATCACTCCTACCCTTGATGGGGAATGAGGACCAGCAGAAGTAAGATTGGAGATATAAAGGGACAAGGAAGAGCTCAGAGGACAAAATTAGCACCATTGAGTAAAACCTGCAAATTCATGGCTGCCAAGCAGCATTTTAAATCCCTTCTACTTGATAACGTGGCCTCTTCAGCCCTGGATTGAACTGATACCCACAGAAAACAACGTAGGGCTGAAAGGTGGGATTAGCACTGAATTGCCCAAAGAGAAAGGAAATCAAAATTTGAGACCTTTCGCTGTGGCTCTCATGGCTTCACCTTCCAGCCAGATGACTTTAAATTAGCAAGAGGTGGACATGGACCATGATGTGGGGACAGGAGACTGGAAACAGCATATAACCAATAATAATAATAATAATATAATAAGAATAATAATAAAAGAATTAGGAAAAAAAAAACAAGAAGGAAGAGGAAGAATGAGGCAGGAAAGAGGGGGTTATCTTCGGCAGCATCTTGCGGTGGCTTCTCTGGCAGAGAAAGAAAAAAAAAAAGGATATATATCTATATACAGACAAGGGCAGAGGGTGGGCGGGGGCTGGGCTTTCCCCACTGCCCTATGTCACCACCCAGCCCTGGGCTGATGGCCGGGCTCTCAAATGCACTAGGTAATCAAGTCCCAATCGAAGTCATCTGGGATCTCCTCACTGGCCCCAGGAGGTGGGACCGGTGGCCGAGGGACCATGTGGTGTGCTGTGGAAAGAGAAAAGGAGATTAAGAGGAGAGGGCATGGGAGGCCAATCTGTCCATCTCGATGGATGGTGGTCAACCCCAAGCACCACCAGGGGGAAGGTCTGGGGAAACTACCGTCCTTATCAGCCCAGAGTTATTTTTGCCGCCAGCCACCACTTCAGTGAGGTCCCAGGAAAGAAACTAGAGTAAACTATGCCATACGACAATGTAACAGCAGTAAAATATATAACAGCCATTAAAAATTATACTTATGGGGAATGCCCTGGTGGTCCAGGGGTTAGGACTTCCTGCCTCGGGCCCGGGGTTCAATGTGCCTGTTTTCACTGCCTAGGGCCCGAAGTTCGATCCCTAGTCAGGGAACTAAGATCCCACAAGCCATGTAGAATAGCCAAAAAAAAAAAAATTATATTTTCGAAGACTATATAATAAACAACAAAAAACATACAGAATATACTACTATTTGAAATAGCAATACAGAGATTTGTATATAAGAAGGAATACATGGACAAAGACATCCTAAATTGAAAACACTGTGGTTAGGCAGGATGATAACAGTGGTTTTTCTAAAATGCATTTAAAGGTGAAGGATCTGTTCATTTTGCACTATTCATGAAAATTTAGGGTATCCACGCCTACTCCCACCAACAGAGATAGTTCAATCCCAGACCCCTGATGCTAGAGGTCCAGTGACACAGGCACCAAGAAGATACATGTATATAACATGTTCATTTCATTTGTCTGAGCGCATCTTCCATCCAGATTCCGAAGTGAGGCATACATGTTCTACTTGTCTACCTTTTGCTTATAATCATGCTTCTACTTTCTGTCATCATGGTAGGCATGGGCTAATTTTAAGCAGGTTGATCTTCTCTTGTCTCCCATGACATACACCTCCCTAGCAGGCAGCCCACCCTCAGTCTCAGGAACCAGGAGAGCTCACCGGCTCTGGCAGGTGCAGGCAAAAGGGCTGATATAATGCAGGCTCGGAGCCACAGGAAAGCCAAACTCGTTGGCGCTTAAAACAAGCCTCCTGGCTCTTACCTGGGCGACTGTATCCTGCTGAGTCCTGGGTAGGGAGTGGGTACATTGGTGATGGGCCAGGGTAGAGATGGGGGGCTTGAGGGTGCACGTAAGAGTTCACTGCTGTGAAAGCAAGACAAGAGTTAAGTGAGTGGGACCCCTGTACTCAAGGTAGCAGAGTCTGACAGAGAGGGTAACGTACTCCCCATCACCTTCAGCTCTTCCCCCTTCCCCGCTCTGTTCTGTAGCTCTTATGGGCATCATTGCTTTCTGTAGAAGCTCTCAGTCCTAGTCACTTAGGGTACAAAGGCAAAGGCAACCGATACTAGCCCCTGCAATATCACAGCTATCATCAGGGTGATAAACACAGAACCTTAATCACTGACTCTCCCTCATTTCACTGGTTTGCCGATCATGACCCTATGTGATATGATCCAGGAAGGGGTTTCCTGAGATACCAGTTTAGAACAGGGACTTTCTCTTCCCTTTTCTTAAGTAACCCTGACCTCCCAGATCAAGATCTAAAAGGAAGACTTCCCTTGGAGTCCAGTGGCTAAGAATCCACATGTCAATGCAGGGGACACAGGTTCAATCCCTGCTCCGGGAAGATCCCACAAGCCATGGGGCAACTAAGCCCATGTGCCACAGCTACTGAAGCCCGTGAGCTCTAGAGCCTGCACTCCACATCAGGAGAAGCCACCACAGAGAGAAGCCCACACACCTCGACTTGAAAGCAGCGCCCACTCACTGCAACTAGAGAAAAGTCTGTGCACAGCAACCAAGACTCAGAGCAACCAAAAGGAAATAAAAACCTGAAAGGAAACACAGTCTATTTCTTTGGCATTTGGATCAGTGCCATAAGCTGATGTTTCTCAGTTCTCTTCCACCCTTCTCATCCCCCTTCCTTCGCATCATCCAGTCTCCACCTCCTTGGCAACTGGCTTCGTGCGGTACCTTGGTTCATGGCCGGCTCCTGCTTGCCACTGGTGAGGGCACAGGAGTCCGCAATGCGGGCGGGGGCGGGTGGCCGGTGGGAGCCCCCCTGGGGGGGCACGTGACCAGTCTGAGTGAGGAAGTGGTTGAGGGAGTCACACAGATTGGCGATGTGATGCTGGTCCAGGCTCCAGTTCTTCTGCTCTGCCTGCCGCAGGCTCTCCATCAGCTCTGCCAGTAAAGAAGCAAGAAATGCTAACTCCTGTTATTTTTGCAATGAATGGTGAGATTTCAATTTTTAATTTCTGCTTTCTGAATTTATCTATTGCTTGACAGGCATTATAAAAAATAAACTGTCTAGTCCATTTTAAAAAAAAAGAAATGCTAACCTTGCTGGAGCCCCAACACCGCTAGTGGTTCTATACCTAAGTTACTGCTCCAGTCACACTGTCAATCAACACCACTGATTATATGCACTACCAAGGAAATGGCAACCCACTCTAGTATTCTTACCTGGAAAACTCCACGGATAGAGGAGTCTGGTGAGATCTACAGTCCATGTGGTTGCAAAGAGTCAGACACGACTTGGCAACTAAACAACAACCCCCAGTAATTGACATCTACATTTTCAAACTCTCATTCTATTTCTTCCTTACCAAACTCATATAATTTCCATATTACTGGTGAATAAAAGTTTCAAAGTAACTGAGTGAATTAGCTGTGGTCATATTGTCAGTCATGAATTTTCCTGGGAAGAATACTGGAGCGGCTTGCCATTTCCTCCTCCAAGGGTCTTCACGACCCAGGGATCGAACCCCGTCTCCTGCATCTCCTGCATTGGCAGGTGGATTCTTTACCCGGTGCCACCTGGGAAGCCCCATACTGTCAATAAATGGTGGTAAAATTACAAAACGGTGATCCAGGGCTTCTGAATAAAGAGTCCTCTTCTCCCAGAGATAAAACTGAGCAGAATAAACCACTGTCATTTTGAATAAAGGCAAAAATTAATCAAGATAAAAATCTGGCTTAAAATTCAACATTCAAAAAACAAAGATCACGGCACCTGGTCCCATCACTTCATGGCAAATAGATGGGGAAACAATGGAAACAGTGACAGACTTTATTTTCTTGGGCTCTAAAATCACCGCAGATGATGACTGCAGCCATGAAATTAAAAGACACTTGGTCCTTGGAAGAAAAGCTATGACCAACCTAGACAGCATATTAAAAAGCTGAGACATTACTTTGCTGACAAAAGCCCATCTAGTCCAAGCTATGGTTTTTCCAGTAGTCATGTATGGATGTGAGAATTGGTCCATAAAGAAAGCTGAGTACTGAAGAATTGATGCTTTTGAACTGTGGTGTTGGAGAAGACTCTTGAGAGTCCCTTGGACTGCAAGGAGATCAAACCAGTCAGTCCTAAAGAAAAATCAGTCCTGAATATTCATTGGAAGGACTGATGCTGAAGTTGAAACTCCAATACTTTGGCCACCTGATGCGAAGAACTGACTCATTGGAAAAGACCTTGATGCTGGGAAAGACTGAAGGCAGGAGGATGAGATAGTTGGAAGCATCACCGACTCGATAGACGTAAGTTTGAGACAGGGAAGCTGCCGTGCTGCAGTCCATGGGGTCGCAAAGAGTGGAACACAACTGAGAGACTGAACTAAAGATTAATTTGAAGAAGGTATCAATATTATCCACCTCGTGTAACATGAAATCCTCCATCCTCAAGCTTTACTTGGAGAAGGAAATGGCAACCCACTCCAGTATTCTTGCCTGGAAAATTACATGAACAGAAGAGCCTGGCGGGCTATAGTCCAAGTGGCCACAAAGAGTCGGACATGACCAAGCACACAAGCTTCACTTAACCATCCCCTCTGGTTCCAGTTTCCATTGGGTTTTTCCACTTAAACTGCATCCCTCAACCTCCCCCCACCCCCACCTCCAGGCACCACTGGTTCTTTGCTTTGTTTTGCTTTTTCTTATTTCAGGCACCATCACTCAGTCACCAACCTGAGAACTGTGACTGCTCAATGCTGGACCAGTTGAGCCGGTTCACCATCTTAAAGCTTTCCTTTAAGGAATCGATATTGGAGCACCAGTCTGGAGGAAAGGCTGTGAAGAGGAAGGGGATTGGGAAATAAGGCAGAGTGAGGGGGGAGACAGCCACCAACTGACAGCAGGCTGAGTTATGAATGCAAGATTCTTGCATCTACAAGATACAAGTTACATTACCAAGATAACTCTGGACTCTCCCTCCCTGGAGATTTAGGACAAACTGAGCTATTGATGCTTTAATTACAAACAGCCCAGCTCACAGACAAGAGAATAAGTAAAACAATCCAAATTTGTCTAAAAATTCTCTTAATATAGAGCTGCAATTTGCACCTTCTGTTGCCCACAGGAGCTCTGGTGGGAGAGTACGGCTAAAAGAGCCACTGTTGGGACTTTCCTGGTGCTCTGGTCGTTAAGACTGCCCTTCCAATGCAGGGCACGAGGGTTCCATCCCTCCTGGGGGAATGAAGATCCCAAATACCAGTAGGCGCGGAAACAAATAAATAAAAGACTCGCTGTTCATTTCCTACCAATCCCATCTCCTTCCAGAGTCAGAACAGGAAGGTCAGCTGGCAGTCCTTCGGGGGGTCTGCGCACCTCGCTTACTCACCAAAGCCAGTGCTGTTGATGGGTGCCTGGCCTTGGGCCTGTTGCTGTGGCGGCGGCTGCTGGGCGGGGTGGGAATGGGGGTGGTGCTGATGGGCGTGGTAGCCTCCGTGCTGCAGCGGGGGCGGGTGCAGGGCCATCACTGGTGGTGGCCCGTAGCCCTCGGACCCCG
>SJXQ01012172.1:100088-117318 GCA_006408695.1 Aepyceros melampus
TACGGGGTTGGGACCTGAGACCACAGACTCAGAAAAGGCAGCCGACGAAGGGTAAGGACAGTCTGGACAGCAAGGCCCCCTCCAGCCCTGGTCCCCTCCAGCCCCTGGGCAGGTATAACTGACAGACAGATGGAGGGTCTTAACAGCAGGACAACTGCTGAAATTTTAGCCAAATGTCAACATGCACCTTTTTATGCTATTTTTCAAGGATATTGATGTAGGAATCATAGTTTCCAAAGACCTCAGACATCAGATAGAGTTCCAAACACGTGCTGTGCTTAGTCAGTCAGTCGTGTCTGACACTTTGTGATCCCCCTGGACTGTAGCCCGCCAGGCTCCTCTGTCCATGAGGATTCTCCAGGCAAGAATACTGGAGTGGGTTGCCATTTCCTTTTCCAGGGGATCTTCCCAACCCAGGGATCGAACCCAAGTCTCCTGCTCAGCAGGCAGTTTCTTTACCACTGAGACATCTAGAAAGCCCCCAAATTAACTTAAATATATTAAAATTTTTAAAAATGAAGTTGTTCTCACAATCAAACGCAGGGATTCTTAAAAAAAAAGAAACTGCTGTCCCCTAGTGGCCATCCTCATAATGACTTGGAGCAGCCATTAAATCACAGCCCTTAGTTCTAAAAGGGGGATTCCTCCAGCTCACTGCAGCTAAGGAGCCAGTCCACTGCCTCTTGAGACAGCAGTCCTTCAGCACTAAGACAGAAGAGGTCTGACTCCAGGCAGTTTTGGCTCATGACACACCTTCTTCCCTGACCAGTGATCACCCTCTCCTCGTGTTACACATAGGAAAGAGGGAGAGAAGAGAATGTCACCATCTGTTCAAAAATACAAGGACAGGGACTTCCCTGATGGTCCGTGGGCTAAGACTCCCTGCTCCCAGTGCAGGGGACCTGGGTTCAATGTCTGGTCAGGGAACTAGACCCCACATGCCACAACAAGAGCTCACATGCCACAACTAGGACCTGGTACAGCCAAATAAATATTTTAAAAAGGAAAATACAAGGACATCCAGCTCCCCCTCCCCAGCCCAGACTCACCGTGCTGAGACGAGGAGGACTTCTCCAGCATGGACTTGTAGAGGTTGCGGAAGGACCAGCTTAGATCCTGAAAATTGATCTCTGAGTAGGAGAATTTGAAGTCATGGTTGGTGTTGTACAGGGGAGGGGGCCCCTCGGTGCTCTCTCGACCTGGACCTGCCGCTGCCACCGCTCCGCCGTCCACAGATCCTGTGCCCTGCAGGAAGAGGCAAGAAAGACGTGGTCCATGTCCTATGTGAGGGACCCATACAACACTTTAGTGGATGCCAAGCTCTCCTGCCCATCCTTTTCATCCTCTCCCATCCTTTCAATGAACGAGCATCATTTTTCTCCTTTTCTCATTCCTATCTCGATATAGTCTCTTGCCCTTTCCCTGTGTTGCATCCATGCTCGTCTTTCTTTTCTCAGAACCTTTTTTGGCTCCCTTTCTTGTCTTCTCACCATTTTTATTTTTCTGATCTTTCTTAAAATGTTTCTCTCTGCCTTTTGCGTTCTCCCTCTCTCTGTTTCCTTGTTTCCTTCTTTTGCTTTCTCCTTCTTTCCCAATTTTTCTGTCTGCTACAGCACAGACACTCAATACATAATTTTCAACTGACAGACATATCAAAATATTCAATCACCCACCCATCCACCCGTCCATCCATCCCTTATGCCTCCTGCCACCTCCACCTCCTACCTGGCTATAGCTGGCAATCGATGTGGGGCTCTGCAGTGGTATCTGAGGATTCCCCTCAGGAGGCAGTGAGGCTTCTCCACTCCCTGGAACCCCGCCCCGTGGACTCTTGCTGGCCTCCTGTTCTGGCGAATCCTGAGACAGCTGAGGGTTGTGAAAAAAGAGCAGTCTATAAGCAGATGCTAAACCTCCCCACATGACCCAAGGTTCCATCCTCACTGGTGTCTGACCTTTGCCCCTCGTTTAGGAAATGACTGGGAGACATGGGAGGAGCAGCAGGCTCAAAAATGGCATCTCACTGAGGTAGAGACTTACATCATCACCGGAGGGTGTCGTCTCTTCCGGGAGATGTCAGGGCAAGTATCGATTGTCCAATAAGAGCCCTAGAAGAGCCCACCGCCAGAGAGGAAAAAAAATCATTAAATATGGAAATACCGCCCACTGGAAAAGTAGACATTTGAAAGGATCTTCATATAAAATAGGGCTTCCCTGGCTTCATATAAAATAGGCGCTACCATAAAATGGTAACGAATCCGCCTGCAATGCAGGAGGCATAGGTTTGATCCCCGAGTCGGCAAGATCCCCTGGAGAAGGGAATGGCTACCCATTCCACTATTCTTGCCTGGAGAACTCCATAGACAGAGAAACTTGGTGGGGTTGCAAAGAGTCCATGGGGTCACAAAGAGTCAGACACGACTAAGCGACTGTCACTTCTTCATATAAAATAAGAGCTATGTTAAGAAAAATGACTGGCAATTCACATAGAATCCTTAAAGTAACAGCTATTTTTGAGTACTAAATCTGTCCTAACAGCTCACAGAGCATGTCAGAGGTACCTCCTGTGGTCCAAACACAGGTCTCGATCATACTGAAGGTGCAGAACACAGCATCCACCTCAAAGAGCTGCAAATGCCCAAACCGACCTACCCCTTCCATGGGATCTAAGGCAAAACTCTCTGAGACTTTAGCATCCGTGGCTGTCCAATAAAGAGGATGATCTATCACTTCTCCCCTTCGAAGATAAAAACCATGAGATTTTTCTATAGAAAAATACCTCCAAAGCTTATTTTACATCTAGAAAGAGCCCAGTACACCAAAAAAGGGCATCGAAGTCATAAATATTTCTATTAAGAAAAAATTTCACAGCTTTCCTTAGTCATTCATTCTTCTGAGGACCCATAAGTTTGATAACCAAGCTCTTCCTCTGAGAGAAAAATAAAGCTGCTTCTCTAATTAATACAATTTCCTCTTCTGGGTAATTAAAACAGCCACAGGACTCTGAGCTGTCAGCTACTCTCCTTCCCTTCCTGGTCCTCCCCTCTCCAATTACAGCTGAATCTCACCTTCCAGGGTCATCCCGTGGTCTGGGCACCTTCCGGAAACACTTGTTGAGAGAAAGATTGTGCCGAATTGAATTCTGAGGAAGCAGAGAAGCAAGTTAGATTTGAGTATCATGCAAAGCAGGAAATTTTCCAATAGTTCACAAAAGGACACAAAGGGAAATAACACACGCTAAAGTGCAAGTGTCAGGGTAAACTGAGCACTTCATAACCATACTGATGGAGGAAATCGCCTATTAGATAGCAAGAGCAATGAGATAAGAAAAAGCAATTAAATTGATGAGAGATGCAAACTGCTGTAAATTTGACTACCTGGTGCTTCTAGAGAGCTGATTATATATAGTTTTTTCAATCTTTCCACCCAAATCACACCCAACTGACAACAGGTATATAAATGCCTCAAAATCACATTTGCACAAACCTAAGTGCCCATCCACAGTTGAATGGATAAAGAAGATGTGGCATATAGATATATGCCATATACATATATACACATATATACATGGTGGAATACTGCTCGGCCATTAAAAAGAGTAAAAATTTTGCCATTTGCAGCAATATGGACCGATTTGGAGGGCATTAAGCTTAGTGAAATAAGTCAGACAAAGACAAACATTATATGATATCATTTACCCATGCTATCTAAAAAACAGAACAAACTAGTAAATACAACAAAAAAGAAGCAGACTCGCAGATATAGAAAACAAACCAGCAGTTACCAGTGAGGAGAGGGAAGGAAGTAGAGGCAATACACAGGTAGGGGATTAAGAGGTACAAACTATTATATATAAAATCGGCTGCAAGGATATATTGTATTGATACAATATAGAGAATAAATATAGATTTTATATTAACTAAATGAAAGTATAACCTTTAAAACTGAATCACTATACTGTACACCTTAATAATATTGTATAGCAACTATATATCAATTAAAAAAGAATCACATCTGTTCAGCTCCTTAATTCATTCTATCAATAGTAAAAGAACATTTTAAAACTAATGATGTGGGAATTCCCTGGAGGTCAGTGGTTAGGACTCCGAGCTTTCACTGCCAAGGGCACAGGTTCAATCCCTAGTCAAGCAACTGAGATCACACAAGCTACAGTGGCACAGTCATGAAAAAAAAAATACAAAACTGATGATGTAATGATGTAAATGATAACAAAATATAAATTATAAGTGAAACTAGGTACAATTCACCTTTTTGTCTTCTCAAGAGCCCAGGGAATGGTCACATTTGGAGGAAAGAAATATTGTTGCATACATGCGTTGAGTGAAGTTGGTGGGGGCTGTGGCAGCTAGCAGGAACATATTTATAAAGGAAAAACTGAATGTTTTCAACAGTTTCCAGCTCACCATCTGGCTTATATGTGAGCTGATGATTTACAGAGTGACAAAGCTACATTAAATCTCCGTTTCTACTCAACAACTGGCAAGTGAGTGATTGCTCCCAAGGACTGAGAACATCAGCCTTCCTTCCATGAAGTGGAAGAGGAGGCCCCTTTCTCCTTCATCTCCAGCCAAACCACTTATCCTCTCCTTCCTTGCTTGGTGGATGAGCTGCTGGGGAAGGACCTAATTACATTATTTTTTTTCCTTGGTACATAGTTTTTAAAAAGATAATGACTGTGTGCAATGGAGCTCTGCAAACCAGATGAGGTTCAAGCTCTAGGTAGGATGGAGCAATGCCATGCCTTGCATGTGACTTCAACAGAGCAGAATGGCAGTAAATATCTGTGAAATAAACCAAGGGACAAGAGGGTAGGATGAAGGACTTCCCTGGTGGCCCAGTGGGTAAGATTCTGTGCTCCCAATGCAGGGGGCTAGGGTTCAATCCCTGGTCAGGGAACTAGATGTTGCATACCATCACTAAGTGTTCACATGGCGCAACTAAGACCTGGCACAGCCAAATAAACAAACAATTTTTTTTTTTCAAAGAGAGTATGGTGAGTATCAGCATCCTGCCATACCGTAACTATACTCAGAGGTTTGGTATCACTGGAATTTCCCAGATACACCTTATGAAAGTGGTTCAACTCTGAAAAAAAAAAAAAGTAAGGGATGGGATGGGAGATTTGAGATTTTTAAGTTCACACATCTCTGAGACAGCTCAGAGTGAAGTGGACCAGGTTACAAGAAGACACAAAAGTAGAGGAAAGTGTTGTCGAGGCTAAGAACCATCTCAGGGCATAGAAGCTGTCCCACCTTCCAACCAATGCCTGCATTCTTGTAATAGGGGAAGTTGTCACAGATCCAGCGGTAAATCTCACTGAGCGTCATCTTCTTGGCTGGAGAGGAGTTGATGGCATAGGTGATGAGGGTGGCGTAGCTGTACCGGGGTTTACCATCCTGGTGAACGGCAGCCTCGTCTTTGCTCAGGGTGGCGTTGGGATCTGTGGGGGAGCCTGGTGGACATTTGCGGCTCCCACCAGGAGGCCCAGCCTGAGAGGCGCTTCCCAGCTTCTCGATGGTGGCCCGGAGGGTCAGCTGGGGGAGCCAGTCTATGGAGGTGAGGCTGCTCTCTAGGTCAGAAGCCATGGTATTTTTGGATTCTGCAGAGAAGAGGTAAATAAAATAGACAAGTGTTACCTGTGGCAAGTAATACCAAATCTTAGGGCTTTCGGGAAAGGAGAGTTTCTTCTCACTTTAATTCCTATAGAAGACTCCACTCACAAGATAACCAGGTTCGCAGAACCCTCATACATCACCAATCTCCTGCCAGACGACAGACTGGCACTTATCCTGCAACTTCGCATAGAACATGGCCAAGGCCTCTTTCTTCACGCAGGACGAAAAGGGAGATCAAACCACCCAGCAAGTCGAGCTGTTCCTCAGTTCTCCCTACTTAAAGCCCTACAACATAATATATTAAAGCTTCATGGAGGGCTTTGCTGGTGGTTCAGTGGTTAAGAATCCGCTTTGCAATGCAAGGGAGACGGGTTCAATCCCTGATCTGGGAAGATCCCACAGGCAGAAGAGCAACTAAGCCCATGCGCCACAACTATTAAGCCTGCACTCTGGAACCCTGGAGTCACAACAACTGCGCACACACGCTGCGATTACTGAACTAGAGCCAGTGCTTGGCAGCTCGTGCACCGAAACTAGAGAAAGCCTGAGTGCAGAAAAGAAGACCCAGCACAGTCAAAAAATAAAATAAATAAATCTTAAAAAAACAAAAAACAAAAACACCTGTGTCGAATTGATTTCTTAAAAACCCACTTAGACAGCAGGTAAAACCCGCCAAAGTCTATTCTCCAATTATGTGTCACCTGTTATATTTACATTCAACATCCACAGAGAGACAGCACGAGCGAACATGTAAAGAAAAACAATCAGAGTAAACACAAGTATACCCTAAAGAAGCACACATCAACACTTTCAAAGGTATTTCGCATTAGTTCCATCCCCAGTGCTCGCCCTTGGATCCCACATCCATGTGCATATGAGGAGTATTAGGTACCTAAGTAAGACAACCAGCCAAACAGGGATGGCAGACAGACAAGGGCCCATGACCAGAAACCACAAGGAAATACATGGCATACGTTACCCACGGGGCACAGACTCACCACACAGAGGGCACTGGCCGGAGCACGGCTGCCCTCGCACCTTTAAAGCACCGCCCCCTCGCGAGTTCCCGCCCACAGACGGCGACACCAGGAAGAAGTCACTGGCGAGGCCCTCCCATCGCTCGGCCTGGCCGGCTGCACCGAGCCAGGGAGACACCCAGCTGTGCGCGCACCGGTAACAATCAGATAGGCAGCTAAAAATAGCCACTCTGGGGCTCAGGGCTGGCTCCCCTTCTGCCGCCGCCTCCTTCTCTCTCTTGCCTTCCCGGCCAGGCACGCACGCTCGCGGCACCTCCATGCAAACTCCTGGCGCTGCCAACCCGCCCACGCCGGCTGTCTGCACTCCCTGCCGCCACCCACGCGGCCTGGACGCTCTCTCAGGCGGAGGGGTGCAGCCGGACTGACGTCTGGGTAGGGGAAGGTGAAGGACAGTGGGTGAGATTTGCATGGCAGGGGCTGGAAAGAGTGGCATGATCCACGTGGTAGCCATTGGCAGTTCCCTAGGGTAGAAGCCAGCACCACCCAACCCGACTCCACCACCACCCCCACTCTGTCCCACCCCCCTTCCCTTACCCCATCCCCTTACCCCTGTCTCTTATACACATATGTGACTGCACTGTTGGCCAGGTTCCAGCTAGGGTTTCTTCCTCTGACCCCTGCTGAAGGGGTAATCACTCTTGAGGAGCCAAGGCTAACAAGTCTCAGAATCCTGGACAGAAAACATTGGGTGTGTAACGCCTAAATCCACACTCACATAATGTGCACCAGCGTTACATACAACTACACACAAATCCACACACTGTAGTTAGAAGCTCAGTCACAGGCATGGGCCCAGTCTCCAGCCACCGGCTATCGGCTCACTCTCCTAGCTCACAACTCCTCTGACCTGGAGACTTTCTCCCAAGGGTCAGCACGCTCACTCATCCCCTAATCTCTCAGTTCCCCACCCACACAGTCTGCATGCGTGTGCACGTCCTGGAGCTCCTCACCAGCAACACATCAACTCCGCCCACTCTGTACTCAAGGAAACACCTTAGTGCCTTGGGGGCCTGGGCAGCGTGAGACCCAACAGCAACCCAGGTTTATAAATAGCATCGCGAAGGGGATTCCCCTTTATCCTTAGCTCCTCTCCCCACCATCCTCCTTTCCCATCCCACCACCACCACCATTTTGCCCTAAAACCGTGGAAACCTGGAGACTAACAGGGACACTGAATCATTCCAGGAAGCCTCAGAGCTCCCAATTTACTAAGGCAGAGCAGAGCAGCTACTGGGGTAAAGAAGGGTGCATTCCGCAGCCATCTGGTTCTGGAGCTACCTTAGCCCAGCTGAACAGGAACATGGCAATGAGTAGGTTCACAATGACCAGGGTTCTCCTGGGTTTCTAAGGAAATTTTACCCTATTATCTTCTGCTAAAGATCCTGGGAAGTTTCACCTTAAGAACACAGCAGGGGCTTCCCTGGAAGCACAGTGGATAAGAGTCTGCCTGCCACCACTGAGGACACAGGTACGATCCCTGATCTGAGAAGAGATTCCACATACCACAGAGCAGCTGGGTCCATGAACCACAACTACTGAGCCCTCATTCTAGAGCCTGTGAGCTGCAACTGCTGCACCCAGTGCTCTGCACAGAAGGGGCCACTGCAGTGAGAGGCTGGTGGCATGCCTCTGTAGCCAAGAGTAGCCTCCACTCAATGCAACTGGAGAAAAAGCCCGCGCAAAGCACTGAAGACCCTGCCCAGCCAGAAATAAAAATAATAAAAGAAGGAAAGAACACAGAAGCCTTCAGGGGACATTTTATTTGCAACCCTCCCGACACTGGCTAGGGAGGAACAGGAGAATACAATCAAAGCAGTTTACAGAACCCACTTGGCAGGTGCCAATCACTGTGAATTCCTTAAAGGGAAGTGCCCTCAGCCTTTTGCTGGTTCTGTGCCCTTCCCTAGCCTTTCCCCAGCACCAGGTTAGGACACTGAGGTTAAATTTAACCTTTCTCCAGCACCCTCCCAGCCAGCCCTCCAGCTACCGCCCCAGCACTCAAAATATCTTCCAATCTTACCAGCTACAAGCCACTTACAGCAAAAGATCCTCCTGATTTCTCAGCACCATTCTCCCTAAACCCATCCCACTTCCTTACCCCCAGCACTTCCCCATTCTTGAAGGGCAGCCCAGCGTGTAGAACGTCAGAGAATGAGGTTCCCTGGTTCTATTATGAACCTTGACAACCTATGTGCTGAGTCTCCCTAACCACCCCTTGCTCCCTGAAGCCTTCCTGCCTCAGTTTCCCTCTTCAATAAAAGGGACGCCATCATAAACACTGTCAAAGCTTCATTCCTAGAGGGACATGAATGAAGTTTAAAGAGCTGGTGGCTGCCATACATTCCACATTCCCCAAAAATAATGGCACCAGGCTAGTGTTTGGGGCTATTATTAGAAAGGTACAAAAAAGGTACTTCCATTTCTCAGTCCAACCAACCCAGTTACCCAGACCTCTCTCTCCAGGTGGGCCTTGTGCCACAGGGCTGGGGCAGAACCTGAGTCAGGCTGCATTCTTCTCTGCAAGCTGGAAGACTGAAAGGAAATACCCATAGAAACTGGGAAAGGCAGCCAAAGGGCAGGCTCCATCACATCCATGGAACGTCTAATGAAGCTACACTACTGGGAGAAAGAGAAAAACAGAAAGACATTCTGGTGGAGGGGAAGACTGATCCCAGGTGTGACGTGTAAGACCCCAGATAACAGGCACAGTTTTCTTCCCATTTTCTCTGAAAGGCCAGTAACTGTTCTCTGTACAGTGCCAAGGTCAGGCATTAAAGAATGATAAGTTCCTGCTCTGTACCTAATGCAGAAACTAACAGAGCAGTGGCTAAGTTTTCCACCTTGCTGATTACCAGCCCGGCTGTCTGGGTTTCAGTCCTGGCACCACAGCCTACCTACTGGCTGTGCAACCTCAGGCAAGTTACTTAACCTCTCTGTGTTGCAGTTTTTTCATTGGAAAGTGAAGATGATAACTTGTATATACATAGGGTTGTTGGGAGGATTACCTTGAGTTAAAATTTTTAAAGCACTTAGTGAGTGTTATATAAGTGTAGCAATGATTATTTTTGAATAAGAAAAAAAAGAGAGAGAGAATAATAGACATTGAAAATTAGAAAAATGGACAGACCATACAGGTATGCCTGGAAGAAGTAGAAAACCTACAGTGAGTTCACAACAGTTTTCAGGATGTCAGAATCTCAAACTTTCCTTTGCTGAAAGTGTTACCCCCCTAAGGACTGACCAGTGCCAGGACTAGTAAACTCCCAAGGATGAAGAATATCATCTCTTATTTTCCACGGGGCACTAGGTCGAGTCATAAGATGTGATCTGGAAAATAGCACCAAGTCATAGTTAATCCAACCCAATAGCTGTCTGCCCCTAACTGATTCCACGGAGGCAAGGAGAATCAGGGAGACTCAGTCCCAGCACGGCCGCTTAGGCTGTGTGGCAGTGGGTCACCTGGACATGCTCTGGTCCCATTGGCTCTGGGCCATTCAACAAGTAGCCTTCCGGCATCTGGTAAAGTGCTTTGTGGGAAATATGCTGCTGTTCTCCAGAGCCGGCTCTTTTCAAACAAAAATGGGGGAGGGAGTTCTAGAGTAAACAGCCGAGGATCCTCATGCTTATTAGACCGAGATGTCAGAGCTGACGCTCTCTATCAGTCCTAGCAGAAGTGGTCCCAGCCAGAGATCGGGCTGCAGCCACTCATGAGGGCTCCCACTGGCTGGGGCAGGCCAACCCTGTCCTCCCAGCTGGGCATCCTTACCAGCATTCTCCCCACTTCCCTGCACAGGCGCACCTGTTTTAAGCGGCTTACCAGAAACACACAATTCTTGGTAATTGGAGCCTATTCTGAAAAGCACACATAGACTTGGCCTTGCACCCCTCATGGGGCACATGATGGGGAAAGAGCCACGTCCATGTGAAGTAAGAAACAGACGCACGTTGTTTCACAGCGCAGCCCCACAAACCCAGATTACAGCCCTATCTCATGGACCATGACCAACAGGTAGCTTCCAGGACACAGCGAATGTACTTAGAGATCCAGGCAGTTCACCCAATGGCCAGACAAAGGAAGAAACATAGAAACCAAATAAGATGAAGCATCCTGGGACTTCCCTGGTGGTCCCATGGCTAAGACTTTGTGCTGTCTATACAGGGGGCCTGGGTTGAATCCCTGGTCTGGAAACTAGATCCCACATGCTGCAACTAAGCCCTAGAGCAGCCAAATAAATAAAAATGAGAGAGAGAGAAAAAAGAAAGATGAAGCCTTTCACTTGGATTCGCTGTGGGGTCTAATGCTCCTTACAGAAGACAAAGTATTTCCTAGTGGTAAGGCAGGAACACAGACACCTAGCTGGGGACCCCAGGTTGACAGGCAGAGCACTGCTAAACCCACAGCCCAGACTCCGCCAGAAGGATGTCCTGGCACCTTTTTCTTGCCTCTTCCAAAGATTCTGGGCTTTGATGGTTCTTGCTATTTTCTTATGAAAGATAACATATATTCAAGGTTCCAGAGACCCAGAACTTGCACGCGAAACAGGAAGAGATAGGATGAAGCTATCAGGTGATTTTTTGAAAAGAAATTCCTCGGGGGTCAAATATCTCTGGCAGTTAGCTTATTTCCATGGAAGACTGGAAGTAGGCTGAGCATCCCCCTCCCCTCCTCCTCTCCAGGGTCTGCCTTTTCCTGGGGAACTGTCAGCAAAGGACAGGAGCAATGTCAGCACTGGGACAGTGGGACCCAGCCAGCATTAGAGACAAACTTCAACCCAGGAGCTGGCATTCCCTGCAGATTTTTTCTTGCCTTGGGACATGGGATCTCCATTTTCCCTGTGAATATTATGCTTCCAGCCAGGAATGGAGATGTCATACGGGGAGGCTGGGAAGCAGAGTGAGTGGAGACAGACCGCTTTTTTTTATAAAGGGAGCAGTAATCACCGTGGGCTGGAGAGAACAGCTCTGGTGGACGTTAAATGACCTAGGGTTACTAGTAAGAAAATGTAATACCAATGGAAGCCCCAGACAAGGCCAGGCCACAAGATGCCACCATGACTTCACTGAGAGCCCATTCTCGGTGTGACAAGGCCCAAGGATGGAGGGTGGTGTGGCAGTCTGGTTGGGGTGTGTCTCATCAAGACATCACATGGATGGATTGCTGGAGATGGAAAGGTTTTTCTGATGTCCCTTGCCCTTGGCATGAAAACAAACATTTCCCTAGGGACCTCCAATGAACCCCATCCCATCAGTCCCCTCAAAACTAAGAAACCCATTTCTCATAGCCTCTGCAGCAAGATGAGGGTTTGAATCCAGTAGCTTTAGAACACATTTCCCAGAAGAGTCTCTGAGTTGTTGCTCTACCATCCCAGTAATGAAACCCAAGAGGCACCATCTCAGGCCCCCTACACCCACTAGTGCCTAAAAAAGACAAAAGATGAAAGAAAGCACTAACCTTTCTCCACGTCAGCTGCAGCAGCGGGCGGGGACCACCTGGTCCTGGAGTCTGGGGTTGGAGGGACCCCTCTCTTCAAAGGCAGATGCAGAGCCTCATCCTCAGTGGCTCTTCCCGATCTTGGCTGAGCCTCCCAAGCTGGGGAGGGGAACTGGGTCCCCGGAGGCCGAGGAGTGGAGGGAGGGCGAGGGGGAGGAGAAGGAGGCCCCACCTGGGGAAGGTGGCCACACCCCACACTCCGCCGGCGACCCTGGGGAGGAGGGGAGGAGCCTCGTCCAACCCGGAGTTGTCTCCTCCCCCTTGGGGGAGTCCCCCTCCCCCCCAAACTGAATCTGCCGGGAGTGGAGGGCTCTCTCTGTCGGCTGGAGATCGGAGCGGAGGGGCTCTGCCCTGTTCCACCGTCCGGGTACAGGGAAGTTGGAGGGACTTCTTCCCCTCTCCTGGAAGGCTGGAAGCCGAGTCGTCTTCTCTCCCTGGGGTGTCCTCCGCTTCTGAACGCGAGCAGTCCTCGCCCCCGTGAGCACGGGCTGGGCGGCACGGTGCTACTCCAGAGGCATACCCCCTTCTCTCCGCCCCCCAAAAGTCCAGAACTGCGGAAAGTGTGTTTGCAGGAGTGGAGGCACGCGGGGCTGCTCACTCGCTTCCTCGGTAAGGATCACCCCTCTACTTTGGGGGCTCCATTCCCGGGACGGTGCGGGGATCCTCCTCGCCTCTAGGAAGGAAAGACTCGCCCCCTAGCGGGGTCTCCTCGGTCCCTCGCCCGGGCGCGAAGGGTCTTCTCCCGTCCCCCTCCCGCCTCCGCTCCCGGGGCGCCACCGAGGGTGGGGTTTGCTTGCTCCCCACTCTCCCGGAGCTGGCCTGGGCAGCCGGGGCCGGGAGGCCGCGGCTCTGGACGCGCGTCCCTGCGGCGGCCGCGCCTCCTTTCGTCCCGTTCGCGTCCGCTCGGCTCCTGCCGGCGCGTGGGGCTCCCCGCGCCGCCGCCGCTCGGGCTCCAGCCAGTCCGGACTCCCCCGGGGAGCCAAGCGGCGGACGGAAGGTGTCAGGGCTTGGCCGGGGCTCGGGCTCGGCGCGGCTCCGCTGCAGGCCCCGGCTCCTCCCCGGCCTCCGCGCCGCGCTCGGCGCCCCTCCCCCGCCCCCGCCCGCCGGGTCGCCGCCGCCGCCGCCTCCCCGCGCGGGTTAAGGAGGAGCGGGCGGCGCAGAGCCTTGGGTGCGCTGCGCCCGGTGAGCCGCGCCGCCGCCCCCCGGCCCCGAGCTCCCGGGGGGTGCCGACGCGCGCCCCTCCGCGCTCCCCTCCGGCCGCCACTGGATTCCGTGCAGCTCGCCATCCGCCCGAGACGACACCCACTGCTGTCGGGAGAGTCCCTCGTTTGCGCCGCAGGAACTGTCAATTTCAGTTCCACGCTAATTCTGCCATACTGATTTTTTTTTTTTTAAGTTCATTGTCTTCCGTACATAGATGAATATAGGTTTTCCCAGGAATGCCTTTGATAGGTTTCCTTTTTTCCCTGAATAGCATTTAAAGGGGTATGGGATTGGGCCGAAGTTAGTATATTACACTGATACCATCCCAGAGTTCAGTAAATGCTTGTTGAACGACTGAATGTAGAAGGTGATCAATGACCGTGCAACCGAGGAAACTCTGGACCAAACATCGGAAAATCTAGGAGAATCTAAACTTGTGCAAGGCCAAGTTCTATGGCATCCTGGGCGGCGAAGAGGAGGTCTTTATACTCGCCTTACCCACCCAATAAGGCTCCTGCAAGAATCTAATGATCTCATTTATGTGGAAATGCTTTTTAAACCACTGTACATAAATGTGTAAAGAATACTATTCAGTTCACTTGGCAATTCTATAACATATCTTATCCGGGTCACAGTATAGAATGTTCATATCCTGTGCCCTTAACAGAATAATCCCCACCCAAAGACAGAAAACACCACCAGATGACTACCTCCATTTTTCCTCTTGAACTCATGTTATTCTTCTGCACATTCTTCTGCAAATTCTTATGTGTTTCATCATCTGGCCTCTTGAACTTTTCTCAAACTACTTTACTTTCTATTAAATAAGAAGAAAACAATATTATCTGTGAAATATTTTAATTGCTCAAAAAATAAAAAGGCAGAATACTCAGGATTACAGCTTGATCACTACATTTCATATTTAGATATTAAAGTTTTTTTCCTCTTCTGGTTAAATATATAATACTGTATTTTATATTATATTTACAATGTGCCAGGCATTGATTGAGCTATGCATGTACTATCAATTTAATTCTTCCCAATCCCGTAAGGCACTATTATTAAGCCTATTTTACAGATGAGAAAGCTGAAATAGAGCCATAGATTGTGTCTGAGTTCAAATTATTAGTAAAATGCAAAATCAGGACTTAAATTAACAAATTCAAAATCCAAATGATTCTTCTATCCCATTTCACTGAGCTGTCAGAATTAAAAATCATTCCTTTCATTGTAATTAAAGGCAGTCAATTCCAGCTGAGCCTTCTCTTCCTTTCCTCTCTTCCAACTTCCAGAATTAAAATTGTATTTTTCTTTCCTCTTTGAAACATTGATTCATTCTCCCACACACAGATAATTTGGCATCAGAAGTTTCTTACTTGTGTTACAGGTTTTGTTATGTTTCTTTTTTCAATCCTTTTTGACTTTTTTTTTAGGTATATGAAATTTGAGGATCAGGGGTAGAGAGGTCAACGTACTAAAAGTGAGAAAGGCAGGGAAGGCTTAGAATCTCTTCTCCTAGAAATTGAGAAAAGTAAAAAGGTCAAGAAATTATTTGAGGTATACAAGATATTTGCTGCAGCATTATATATAGCTGTAGGAAATTCGCTAAACATCTACAATAAGGCAACTGTTAAATACCTTATGGTACTGCTATATAATAGAATACTACTTAGCTTTTAAATGAGTAAATATATTTAACTCTAGAATGTAGAATTAGTGAGTAATTGTTTTAATTCTTAAATCTTTACTGTTTAGCTATTTTGCAATAGTCATGTTATTATTTTAAAGAATTTTTTTCATACATCTAAATAGTTTCCAGTGAGAATATCATGTTAAAAAAAGTTTGTATAATATGATTATGTAGGTGATTTTTGTAATATATATGTATTGATATCTGTATGTATATATTTGTATATGTACACATACACATAGATGGATATACACCCAAAATGTAAGCTTAAAGATTATTATAATTTCTCATTTTCCACTATATCTATAATTACTATTTGTATGGTTTTTGTTTATGTGTTTTTTTTTAATTAAAAAAAGACCTGAAACGCTAGTTTTGTTTTATTTTTCCCCTGAGACAGGAAGAAGCACTTGCATTCATTCTCCATTTACTTTCTATTAAGGAAGGTGATATGGAACAGAATCAAAATGTAAAGGATCAGTTCAATTCAGTTCAGTTCAGTCGCTCAGTCATGTCCGACTCTTTGCAACCCCATGAATCCCAGCACACCAGGCCTCCCTGTCCATCACCAACTCCCGGAGTTCACTCAGACTCACCAGTCGCTCAGTCGTGTCCAACTCTTTGTGACCCCATGAATTGCAGCACGCCAGGCATTCCTGTCCATCACCAATTCCTGGAGTTCACTCAGACTCATGTCCATCGAGTCGGTGATGCCATCTAGCCATCTCATCCTCTGTCGTCCCCTTCTCTTCCTGCCCCCAATCCCTCCCAGCATCAAAGTCTTTTCCAATGAGTCATTAGTGCCGTATAATTTTCTGTGTACAGTTTTTTCCTCTCCTTAGGTAAATTTATTCCAAGATATTTAATTTTTTTGTTGCAATGGTAAGTGGGATTGATTCCTTAATTGTGCTTTCTGTTTTTTCATTGTTAGTATATAGAAATGCAAGTGATAGTCGGTGATGCCATCTAGCCATCTCATCCTCTGTCGTCCCCTTCTCTTCCTGCCCCCAATCCCTCCCAGCATCAAAGTCTTTTCCAATGAGTCATTAGTGCCGTATAATTTTCTGTGTACAGTTTTTTCCTCTCCTTAGGTAAATTTATTCCAAGATATTTAATTTTTTTGTTGCAATGGTAAGTGGGATTGATTCCTTAATTGTGCTTTCTGTTTTTTCATTGTTAGTATATAGAAATGCAAGTGATTTCTGTGTATTGATTTTGTGTCCTGCAACTTTGCTAAATTCACTGATTAGCTCTAGTAATTTTCCGATACTATCTTTAAGGTTTTCTATGTACAGTATAATGTTATCTGCAAACAGTGAGAGCTTTACTTCTTTTCTGATCTGGATTCATTTTATTTCTTTTTCTTCTCTGATTGGTGTAGCTAGGACTTCCAGAACTACGTGGAATAATAGTGGTGAAAGCAGATACCCTTGTCTTGTTCCTGATCTTAGGGAGTATGCTTTCAGTTTTTCACCACTGAGAATGTTTGCTGTAGGTTTATCATATATGGCCTTTACTATGTTGCAATAGGTTCCTTCTATGACCATATTTTGAAGTTTTAATCATAAATGGATGCTGAATTTTGTCAAAGGCTTTTTCTGCATCTATTGAGATGTTATATGGNTGCCTGTGTGCCCGCCAGTGTGCCCGCCAGTGCACCTGCCAGTCGGGTGCCAGGCAGAGTACCCCCCAGTGCGCCTGCCAGGCGGGTGCCAGGCCGTGTGCCCACCAGTGCGCCTGCCAGTCGAGTGCCAGCCAGCATGCCCGCCAGTGTGCCCTCCAGTGCGCGTGCCATCCGGCGTGCCAGGTAGTGTGCCCGTCAGTACGTCAGCCAGTCGGGTGCCAGTCAGCATGTCCACCAGTGCGCCCGCCAGTGCACCTGTCATCCGGTGTGCCAGGCAGTGTGCCCGCCAGTGCGCCTGCCAGTCGGGTGCCAGCCAGAATGTCCGCCAGTGCACCTGCCAGTCGAGTGCCAGGCAGCATGCCTGCCAGTACGCCTGCCTGTCGGGTGCCAGCCAGCGTGTCCACCAGTGCACCCGCCAGTGCGCCTGTCATCCGGTGTGCCCTCCAGTGCACCCGCCAGTGCGCCTCCCATCCGGCATTCCAGGCTGTGTGCCCGCCAGTATGCCTGCCAGTTGGTTGCCGGCCAGCGTGTCCACCAGTGCACCCGCCAGTG
>SJXQ01012172.1:117434-153465 GCA_006408695.1 Aepyceros melampus
GCCCGCCAGTGCGCCTCCCATCCGGCATTCCAGGCTGTGTGCCCGCCAGTATGCCTGCCAGTTGGTTGCCGGCCAGCGTGTCCACCAGTGCACCCGCCAGTGTGCCTGCCATCCAGCGTGCCAGTCAGTGTGCCCACCAGCGCGCCCGCCAGTCAGGTGCCAGCCAGAATGCCCGCCAGTGCGCCTGCCAGTCGAGTGCAAAGCAGCGTGCCCGTCATTGCGCCTGCCATTTGGCTTGCGAGGCACTATGCCCGCCAGTGAGCCTGCCAGTCAGTTGCCAGCCAGCGTGCCAGCTAGTGTGCCCGTCAGTGCGCCTGCCATCCGGCATGCCAGGCAGAGTGCCCTCTAGTGTGCCCGCCAGTGCACCTGCCATCCGTCATGCCAGGCAGTGTGCCCGCCAGTGCACCTGCCATCCGGCNTATATCTTTCCTTTTCTCCTTTGCTTTTTGCTTCTCTTCTTTTCACAGCTATTTGTAAGGCTTCCCCAGACAGCCGTTTTGCTTTTTTGCATTTCTTTTCTGAACTCAACTGGTCCATTGTATCATTTAAAGTTTGTGTTTCCTTGCTAATTTTCTGTTTATTTGATCTATCCATAGGTGTGAGTAGGGTATTAAAGTCTCCAACTATTATTGTGTTAGTTAATTTTCTTTTCATACTTGTTAGCATTTGCCTTACATATTGCAGTGCTCCTATGTTGTGTGCATATATATTTAAAATTGTTATATCTTCTTCTTGGATTGTCCTTTGATCATTATGTAGTGTCCTTCTTTGTCTCTTTTCACGGGCTTTATTTCAAAGTCTATTTTATCTGATATGAGTATTGCTACTCCTGCTTCTTTTGGTCTCCATTTGCATGGTATATCTTTTTCCAGCCCTTCACTTTGAGTATGTATGTGTCCCTAGGTTTGAGGTGGGTCTCTTGTAGACAGCATATATAGGGGTCTTGTTTTTGTATCCATTCAGCCAGTCTTTGTCTTTTGGTTGGGGCATTCAACCCATTTACACTTAAGGTAATTATTGATAAGTATAATCCTGTTGCCCTTTACTTTGTTATTTTGGGTTCAAGTTTATAAACTTTTTCTATGTTTCCTGTCTAGAGATGATCCTTTGACATTTGTTGGAGAGCTAGTTTGGTGATGCTGAATTCTCTGAGCTTTTGCTTGTCTATAAAGCTTTTGAATTCTCCTTCATATTTGAATGAGATCCTTGCTGGGTACAATAATTGGGTGTAGGTTTTTCTCTTTCATCACTTTAAGTATGTCCTGCCATTCCCTTCTGGCTTGAAGAGTTTCTATTGAAAGATCAGCTGTTATCCTTATGAGGATCCCCTTATGAGTTATTTGTTGTTTTTCCCTTGCTGCTTTTAATATTTATTCTTTGCGTTTGATCTTCGTTTATTTGATTAATATGTGTCTTGGGGTGTTTTGCCTTTGGTTTATCCTGTTTGGGAGTCTCTGGGTTTCTTGTACCTGGGTGGCTATTTCCTTCCCCATTTTAGGGAAGTTTTCAACTATTATCTCAAGTATTTTCTCATGGCCTTTCTTTTTGTCATCTTCTTTCTGGGACTCCTATGATTCAAATGTTGGGGCATTTAACATTGTCCCAGAGGTCTCTGAAGTTGTCCTCATTTCTTTTAATTCTTTTTAATTTTTTCCTCTGCTTCATGTGTTTCCACCATTCCATCTTCCACCTCACTTATCCTATCTTCTACCTCAGTTATTCTACTGTTGGTTCCCTCCAGAGTGCTTTTGATTTCATTTATTGCAGGGATTGACTCTTCTTTATTTCTTCTAGGTCCTTGTTAAACATTTCTTGCATCTTCTCAATCCTTGTCTCCAGACTATTTATCTGTAACTCATTTTGTTTTCAAGATTTTGTATCATTTTTACTATCATTATTCTGAATTCTTTTTCAGGTGGACCTCTTATCTCCTCTTTGGTTTGGTTTGGTCGGCATTTATCATGTTCCTTTACCTGCTGAATATTTCTCTGCCTTTTCATCTTGTTTAGGTTGCTGTGTATGGGGTGGTCTTTCTGTATGCTTGAATGAGTGGCTTGTCCAGGTTTCCTGGTTAGGGAAGCTTGCGTCAGTGTTCTGGTGGGTGGAGCTGGATCTCTTCTCTCTGGATTGCAATGAAGTATCCAGTAGTGAGTTTTGAGGTGTCTATGGGTTTGGTGTGACTTTTGGCCGCCTGTTTTTTTGTGCTCAGGGTTATGTTCCTGCATTGTTGAATTCGCTTGGTATGTCTTGCTCTGAAACTTGTTGGCTCCTGGATGGAGCTTGGTTTCAGTGTAGGTATGGAGTCTTTTGGATGAGCTCTTGTTGATTAATGTTCCCTGGAGTCAGGAGTTTTCTAGTTTCTCAAGTTTTGGACTTAAGTTTCCTGCCTCTGGCTTTTAGTCTTATTTTTACAGTAGCCTCAAGACTTGTCTATCCATACAGCACCGATGATAAAACATCTCCTTTCAAAGACAATGGGCTGCCTTTTTGGGTGCCTTATGTCCTCTACCAGCTTTCAGAAGTTGTTTTGTGGTATTTTCTCAGTGTTCAAATGATCTTTTAATGAATTTGTGGGGGAGAAAGTGGTCTCCTCACCTTATTCCTCCATCATCTTAGGACCGCCCATCCTGTTGGCAGGGTTTTAAGGTACTCAGAATTCTCATGTTTTATTGTTGAGAGTGTAAACTGGTACAGTCACTTTAGAAAAAAGCCTAGGAGATTCTTATAAAAAGTAAGCATATACCTATCCTATGATCCAGGAGTTTCACACCTGGATCTTACCTTAAAAAAATGAAAGCTTATCACTACAAAAAGACATACAAAAATATTCATAGGAGCTTTATTCATAGTAGCCTAAAGCCAAAATCAGTGCAGGTGCCATCAATCAGAGAATAGCTTTTATTTTTTAATTAACATATACCATACAAAGTAATACTAATTAGTATTTTTTCAAAAAAGTTAATAATACATGTAATCTCATGGATAAATCTCAAAAACATTATGGCATATTTGTAGAAACTCACTGAGTGTACACATAAGGTTTTTGTATTTTCAGTTGCGTACAGTCGCTCAGTTGTGTCCAACTCTTTATGACACCATGAATCGCAGCTCACCAGGCCTTCCTGTCCATCACCAACTCCCAGAGTCCACCCAAACCCATGTCCATTGAGTCAGTGATGCTATCCAACCATCTCATCCTCTGTTGTCCCCTTCTCCTCCTGCCCTCAATCTTTGCCAGCATCAGGGTCTTTTGCAAGGAGTCAGCTCTTCGCATCAGGTGGCTGAAGTATTGAAGTTCCAGCTTCAACATCAGTCCTTCCAGTGAATATCCAGGACTGATCTCCTTTAGGATGGACTGGTTTGATCTCCTTGCAGTCCAAGGGACTCTTTTCTAGCACCACAGTTCAAAAACATCAATTCTTCTCTATGGTCCAACTCTCACGTCCATACATGACTACTGGAAAAACCATAGCCTTGACTAGATGGACCTTTGTGAGCAAAGTAATATGTCTGCTTTTTAATACACTTTTTAGGTTTGTCACAGCTTTTCTTCCAAGGAGCAAGTGTCTTTTCATTTCATGACTGCAGTCACCATCTGCAGTGATTTTGAAGCCCAAGAAGATAAAGTCTGTCACTGTTTCATTTTCTTCCCCATCTGTTTGCCATAAAGTGATGGGACTGGATACCATGATCTTAGTTTTTGAAGGTTGAGTTTTAAGCCAGCTTTTTCACTCTCTCCTTTCATCATCATCAAGAGGCTCTTTATTTTCTTGTCACTTTCTGCCATTAAGGTGGTGTCTGGTGGTGTCTGTATAAATTCTTACATTGAGCTTGTTATGCTAAGGGCTCTGAATAACTTAGGAAACCACATAGAGGTTTAAAAGTGTGAGGAAAATGGATTTCTTCTGTAACTCCAAGCCTTCCACAATCTAGGTTATTTATTTGTTTATGGCTGCACTGGGTCTTTGTTGCTGTGCACTGGCTTTCTCTAGTTGTGGCGAGTGGAGGCTACTCTTTGTCGTATAGCCTTCTCAGTGCATTGGCTTCTTTTGCTGGCTCTAGGCACATGGATTCAGTACTTAGGCCACCAGGGAAGCCGTGCCTAGAAGTTTTCAAAGGTCCTCATGCACTGTTCATGACCCATTCCTATGTAAGAGATACCAGTTTGAGAATTTTGTTAATTGCTGTGTTCTGAATGTGTCCTCCCAGGTTTATATGTTGTAAACCTAATGCCTAACAGCTTCCCTGGTGGCTTAGTTAGGAAAGAATCTGCCTGCAATGTGGGAGACCCAGATTTGATCCTTAGATCAGGAGGCTCCCTTGGAGAAGGGAGCTGGCTACCCACTCCAGTATTTTTGCCTGGAGAATTCCATGGACAGAGGGGCCTGGTAGGTTACAGTTCATAGGGTCACAAAGACTCAGACACCTCTGAGCAACTATTTAAAAAAAAAAAAATGGTGATAATATTAGGAGATGAGGCTTTGGGGAGGGGATTAGGTCAGGAAGGCAAAGACATTACCAAGGAGATCAGTACCCTTATAAAAAAGAGCCAGCAGATCTCCCTAACCTCTCCACCATGTAAAGATATAACACAAAGTCTGCAGCTTTGAGGAGGGCCCTAACTAGACCCTCACTACCCCTCTGACCTTGGATTTCCAGCCTCCCAAATTGTGAAAAATAAATTTCTATTATTTATGTACCACCCAGTCTATGATGTTTTGTTATGGCAGTGCAGAACAGACTAATGAGAATATATTCATCAGTATTTCATTCTTTTTGTGGCTGATTACTATTCCATTTGTGTGTGTGTGTGTATCTTTATCCTTTTATTTGTTAATGGACACTTAGGTTGCTTCCATGTATTGGCTGTTATAAATAGTACTACTGTGAACATTGGGGTGCATGTATCTTTTTGAATTAGAGTTTCATCTCTTCTGCATATATTCCCAGGAGTGGGGTTGCTGGTAGTTCTAGTTTAGTTTTTTGAGGAATCTCCATAGCATTCTCCATAGTGGCTACACCAATTTACATTCCCACCAACAGTGTAGGAGATTTCCCTTTTCTCCACACTGTCTCTAGCATTTGCTGCTTGTTGACTTTTTGATGAGGGCCATGCTGTACTTCATTGTAGTTTCAATTTACATTTCTCTAAAAATTAGCGATGTTGAGCATCTTTTTATGTGAGTGTTGGCCATCTGTCTGACTTGTTTGGAGAAACATCTGTTCAGTTCTGCTCATGTTTTGATTGGGTTGTTTGCTTTTTTGATGTTGAACTGTATGAGCTCTTTGTATATTTCATAAATTAAGAATGAAATATTGCCATTTACAACAACATGATGGACCTAGTGATTATAATACAAAGTGAAGTAAGTCAGACAGAGACAAATACATATAACTTATATGTGGAATCTAAAAAATAATACATATAAACTTACAAAACAGAAACAGACTCACAGACATCGAAAACAAATTTACCAGCAGGGAAAAGAGGAGGGATAAAAAAGGAGTTTTGGATTGCAGATGTATATATAAAATATGCAAACAACAAGCATTTACTGATTTGATATCTTATAATAACCTATAATGGAAAAAATTATATACATATTAAACCCAGTTACTTTGTTGTACACTTGAAACTAACACAATATTTTAAGACTGTACTTCAATTTTAAGAAAAAGAATATTTTAATCAGTAGAATGCATCTTTTCCTTAAGCAGACTATGTATTTTGCTCCTTTCTCTTCCTCCAAATGTTTACATTTCTACCAGGCGCTAGCCTCTGTAATAAGTACTGGACATACTGATGTGATTAAGGTATAATTTTAGTTCTTAAGGAGTTCAGAGTCTAGAAGGAAAATCTCATAGGTAAACCAGTATTTATGATGTAGTGATATGCCCTGATAGGGGTGTGTAAAAAAGTACTATGAATGCTATTCTGGGTTATTGATTTAGAGTGGGAAAGAGATGGTCACAGAAAGTCAGACAAGGATTGGTGAGGAGGTGAAGTATTCCAGGTAGAGGAAGTTGCTAGTAGCAAAAAGAAATAGGGAAAGGACCTGTGGTTTTGAAAATTGAAAACTGTTCCATATTGCCAAGTGTAGTAAAGAAAGGTGGTGGTAGATAAGTAGATAGAGTACCTTCTGGTTAAACTGTAAATTGAATGTATACATTTAACCTCAGCTACTACCCACCAAAACCACTAAAACAACAGTAAAGAGGATTTTTAAAATGCATAAGTGAAAGTCGCTCAGTCATGTCCGATTCTTTGTGACCCCATGGACTGTACAGTCCATGGAATTTTCCAGGCCAGAATACTGGAATGGTAGCTTTTCCCTTCTCCAGGAGATCTTCCCAACCCAGGGATTGAACCCAGGTCTCCTGCATTGCAGATAGGTTCTTAACCAGCTGAGCCACAAGGGAAACCCTTGAATGCATAAACCCACAGGCAAAATAGGATAGGAGACAATTCTGTTCAGTCGCTCAGTTGTGTCCAACTCTTTGCGACCGCATGAATCACAGCACGCCAAGACTCCCTGTCCATCACCAACTCCTGGAGTTCACTCAGACTCACATCCATTGAGTCCGTGATGCCATCCAGCCATCTCATCCTCGGTCGTCCCCTTCTCCTCCTGCCCCCAATCCCTCCCAGCATCAGGGTCTTTTCCAATGACTCAACTCTTCGCATGAGGTGGCCAAAGTACTGGAGCTTCAGTTTTAGCATCATTCCTTCCAAAGAAATCCCAGGGCCGATCTCCTTCAGAATGGACTGGTTGGATCACCTGGCAGTCCAAGGGACTCTCAAGAGTCTTCTCCAACACCACAGTTCAAAAGCATCAATTCTTCGGTGCTCAGCCTTCTTCACAGTCCAACTCTCACATCCATACATGACCACAGGAAAAACCATAGCCTTGACTAGACGGACCTTAGTCGGCAAAGTAATGTCTCTGCTTTTGAATATACTATCTAGGTTGGTCATAACTTTTCTTCCAAGGAGTAAGCGCCTTTTAATTTCATGGCTGCAGTCACCATCTGCAGTGATTTTGGAGCCCAAAAAAACAAAGTCTGACACTGTTTCTACTGTTTCCCCATCTATTTCCCATGAAGTGATGGGACCAGATGCCATGATCTTCGTTTTCTGAATGTTGAGCTTTAAGCCAACTTTTTCACTCTCCTCTTTCACTTTCAACAAGCGGCTTTTTAGCTCCTCTTCACTTTCTGCCATAAGGGTGGTGTCATCTGCATGTAAAGGATCCACCCTTCTCAATAATAGAACCTAGTATCTAATTATTCATGTGTGCTATTCTACCTTGAGCAAAATGGTTCTTCTAATATTGGTGACTAATATACTACAATACATATTTTGGAAGCATTTATGAAACATTTGTGTATTACATGAAACATGGTATAGTGGATAAAATTCATGTATTCAAATCCCAGCTTTGACACTCAATAACTGAGAACTTAAGTCATTTAACTGCTCTGGTAGTCAGTTTCCTCATCAGTAAAATGGGGATAATAATATCACCTACTTCATAGTGCTGGGGAGGGACTGTGATACCACTCACAGAATGCACTTAGACACGTGCATGGAGGAAGAGGAACCTAGAAGTTGAAAGAGGCTTAAAAGACATAGCAACCAAATGCAATGTATACAGATTAAGAGACATGACACACCTGTCAAATACAATATATGGACATTTCAGGGGATCCTGATTTGAACAAAGAACTGGGAAAGACACCAATTTCTCAATCAAAAATTCAATCCTGACTTTGGTGATATAAAATAATTATTATATTTAAAATATGTTAAAGAATTATGCTACTATTTTTTTACAGATCTTTATCTTTTTAAGATTCATACTAAAGAATTTAGTCATGGAATGCCTGAAATTTGCTTCAAAATAATCGTGATAAAGAGGTATAGATAATAAGAAACTAGCCCTATGTTGCTTATGACAACATGGGCTTTTTTTAATGCATCTGTTTTTAATACTATTCTACTTCTGCATGTGTTTGAAATTTTACAAGATAAATAGTTTTTTAATACTGTTTAAAAAGCTATCGAACGACTGTCAATATTTGCGTGTGCTAGTAGCTCAGTCGTGTCCAACTCTTTGCGACCCCATGGACTGCAGCCCGCTGGGCTCCTCTGTCAATGGGATTCTCCAGGCAAGAATACTAGAGTAGGTTGCCATGACCTCCTCCAGGGGATCTTCCCAACCCAGACCTCCAGCATTGCAGGGGGATTCTTTTACCGACTGAGCCCCTAGGGAAGCCCTTGTAAATATTTACTATATGCTTTATATTTGTAATGTTATCTGATGTTTGTTTACACCTTTCAGGTCACAATGTGTTTTTATTTACACGAAGTCTTTTAGTACTCACAGTGAACGTATATGGTAGCTATTATTATTCCTATTTTACAAATGATAAGACTGAATTAGAGGCAAGACTGGCAGGAGGCCCAATATACCACCTCCGCTCTTCCAGCTTCCAGGGGACCCTCCGTAAGAGTAGTAGGCGGTAACCCACAGCCACTAAGCAACCAGCTCTTGCTTCCTTTAGCGATTGCCGTCAGATCTAGTGAGGAGACAAAAAGCAAACACACAAACGATTCACTTAGAAATATTTATCAGACAAAATTGGAGCCCACATTTGCACATCTAGCCGCAGCTTTAAAAGGAAATCTCAGGGAGAAAAGAATAGAACACAAGATGAGATTACTCGTAAAAGTTCTCTCCATGGTTTGGTTTTCTTTTACGTAACTTTATTGTTGTAAGTTTCATTCGTTTATATTCTCTACCTAACCTGTTTATTCTTTCTGAAAATAAAATCAGGGGTAAGGTGAGGGGACCAGAGATGAGAAACTGCATGGGAAGCGAAGTTGGGAGGCAGGAGGACGTCACATCTCAGTCGCTTGGAGGCCCAAGCAGCTCACAGCTCGGCGCCACCTTAAGAAGCGGGAGCATCTCCGCCGACCCCGCTAGCCTTCGGCTCCTCCCACTCCCGTGTCAGCTCCGACCCGGGAACGTGGGGAAGGGAGGAGAGACGCACTGAATGGAAAGATTGGCGCGGGAGTCTGCGGGGTCTCTCCTTCCCCCTGCTCTGCGGGCGGGGAGGAGCAAGGACAGCTCGGCCCTTTGGGGTCTGGCCCTTTTCCTGAAGACTCGGGATGGGAACGTGTTCTACTGACACGAGGGTTGGGGGGAGATATATAGGGGTGGGGGGCTCAGCTTGGGGTGCGGCCGAGGGGGAACAGAACTGGGGCGTCTGCGACATACAGTAGGCAAAACTGTCGCATATTCTAAGTTTAGGAGGTCCGTACGCGTCTGCTTCAAACCATGTCCAAAAGTGGGGGCAAGTTTTCCATTCTCCGCCCAATTCCCCGTCTTCATTTTAATTGATTGGGTTTAAGGTAGGCCGGGCCCAAGGTTGCTTGCTGGTTGGCTGCACAAGTAATCTATCAGGATGACGCAAGCGCGGGGCGGCTGTTTGGGAAGGAAGTGAAGTTTATTTTGGTACCTCCCATCCCAACTACTGATTGGTTGAGATTCGTAGTGATGTAAAGCAAGGCATAAAAATGTCCACTAAAGGGAAGGGCCAATTGGCCACTCTCTCAGGGACGCTGTCTAGGCTGGGAGTGGGAAGAGCTAGACGGCGTCGGCTGTTGTGGTGAAGGACCAAATGGACTGAAACCCGGAAATGAGTTTAGAAGGGAGCTGAAGGGAAAGGGAAATCTGCGAAACCTTCCTTGCCCTCAAACAAGGTCATTTCCTGCGTGGGATCGATAATTTCCTGTTTACTCAGCGAAGTCAGCGGGTACCGTGGTTTTCTGGAATACACGTAGTAGTTAAATTCGTATGAGCCTCTAGTCCCAGACTTCCCATTTACTTATATTACCCAAAAGAATGAATGAGACGGAGGAAAGGAAAAACGTGGAGTTTAACCATGCCTTTGGGGAAGGATGGGGAAACCGAGGTTCTTGTTTAGAAAGCTAAAGACTGACTGGATGACAGGATCCAAGCAGGTCGGTTCCTAAAGAAACCATACACAAAATAATTGGAGAGGCTGGGTGGAGGTGAAGGAAACTGTAAAAGTTTGTCTGAAGGAAGGACATTGATCAAACTACAGAACCTACTTGGATCAGTACAGTCGCTCAGTTGTGTCCGACTCGTTGCGTCCCCATGGACTGCAGCACGCCAGGCTTCCCTGGCTATTACCAACCCCCGGAGCCTGCTCAAACTCCCGTCCATCGAGTTGGTGATGCCACCCAACCATCTCATCCTCTGTCGTCCCCTTCTAGGATATAGAATGTATTTTATGCATCGTTGCATATCCGGTGCCTAGCAGTATCTCATACATAGCAGGTTGTGAACCCAAATAAGACGTTTACAAGGTATGTGGCACACATTCTAAATATTAAGACATTGAAATATGTTTTTAAAGGTATCTATGCCAATCAGTCCGAATATTCATTGGAAGGACTGATGCTGAAGCTGAAACTCCAATATTTTGACCACCTGATGCGAAGAACTGACTCCTTGAAAAAGACCCTGATGCTGGGAAAGGTTGAAGGCAGGAGGAGAAGGGGACCACAGAGGATGAGATGGTTGGATGGCATCACGGACTCGATGGACATGAGTTTGAGCAAGCTCTGGGAATTGGTGATGGACAGGGAAGCCTGGTGCGGTGCAGTCCATGGGATTGCAAAGAGTCAAACATGATTGAGTGACTGAACTGAAGTGATGGCAGTTTTATGATCCTGGAAAAATGTTTCACACTTACCACCTGGATTATTCCAGCCATAAATTGAAAGATAAGTCTACTCCCTGAATCTACCTGGGAGAAGCTACCTATGTGAGAAAAGCTACCAGTGAAAATGCTGCCATTTTCTCCTTAACACCCTGAGGCGTTTACAATTTGGAAGCAGATTTCCCCTTAGGGTAACTTCCTAAAAATATTGAAAAGATAGATGGCGTTAGTGAAAAGATATCTCTACATCCAATGAATGAAAAATAAGATGTTTAACCTACAATCAACAATTCCAGGGTAGGAAGAACTATTTGAATTGAGAGATGTCATCTATACTGTAAATTATGCAATTCCTTTACTTCCCAGCATTAATAGACCTTTTTTATTTTTTTTCCCTAGTCCAACTTTTTCTTCAGTTCAGTTCAGTCGCTCAGTAGTGTCCAACTCTTTGCTTTCCAAGGAGTCAATTCTTCCCATCAGGTGGCCAAAGTATTAGAGTTTCAGCTTCAGCATCAGTCCTTCCAATGAACACTCAGGACTGATTTCCTTTAGGATGGACTAGCTGGATCTCCTTGCAGTCCAAGAGTCTTCACCAACACCACAGCTTAAAAGCATCAATTCTTTGGTGCTCAGGTTTGTTAGGGGCCAACTCTCACATCCATACATGACTACTGGAGAAACCATAGCTTTGACTAGACAGACCTTTGTTGGCAAAGTAATGTTTCTGCTTTTTAATATGCTGTTTAGGTTGGTCATAACTTTCCTTCCAAGGAGTGAGCATCTTATAATTTCATGACTGCAGTCACCATCTGCAGTGATTTTAGAGCACCCCCCCCCAAAAGTCTGTCATTTGTTTCCATTGTTTCCCCATCTATTTGCCATGAAGTGATGGAACCGGTTGCCATGATCTTCGTTTTCTGAATGTTGAGCTTTAAGCCAACTTTTTCACTCTCCTCTTTCACTTTCATCAAGAGGCTGTTTAGCTCCTCTTCACTTTCTGCCATAAAGGTGGTGTCATCTGCATATCTGAGGTTATTGCTATTTCTCCTACCAATCTTGATTCCAGCTTGTGTTTCTTCCAGTCCAGCGTTTCTCATGATGTACTCTGCATATAAGTTAAATAAGCAGGGTGACAATATACAGCCTTGACGTACTCCTTTTCCTATTTGGAACCAGCTTGTTGTTCCATGTCCAGTTCTAACTGTTGCTTCCTGACCTGCTTACAGATTTCTCAAGAGCGCGTCCGAGGCCAGTGGCGGCCGGGAGGAGACACCCTGCGTTCGAGGTCAGGGGCAGCCGGGAGAAGCCACCTTGAGCCCGAGGTCAGGGGCGGTGACCCTGAGGAGCCACTTGGCAATGCTTTAAATATTGTGCTTTGGAAATTGAGGGACCAGTGTGAGGACTTTCCATTATCCCCACTGCAGACCTGAAAGGGCTCTGGGTCAAGATTCAGTAACAGGTACGTTCTGTTTGTCCAAGGGGATCCCATCTTTTTATGATTCTCCAGGATATCCTAGGCCAGATAGTTAACAAGGGAGTCTATCATATTGGCCTTTCAGTATCACTATGGCCATAGTTTAAAAATAGGAGAAGGAACAAGAGGCAGCTGTATTTGCAATAGTAAAGAGTACCATGGGAAAATTATAGGCTATACACAATTCTAGCATAATAAGATATTGTTATATGTTGCTTATAGCAAGGTGGTAGTAGGGGTGGGACAAGGGAGGAAGGAGCTTTTAAAAATTTTTTGGAGAATTGTTTGTCTAAGCTTTCTGGGCACAGAGATTGCACACCTGGGAGAACCGTTGACACAGTGGTTGCAGAGGCAGTCCTGGCTACATGAGAGGAGGACGATGAGGAGGGCTGAGCATCTGCATGGCAGAGGGGGACACGCTGGTATCAGTGGATTAGGAAACACTGGGGAAGGCGCAAGGAGTGTTCTTCTGCAAATATACTCAGGCGGAGGGTAAAAAGCTGGGATTGAGAGGCCAGGTCCAGAACACTGACCAAGGCAGAGGGCAAGGGTGATTGAAAGGTCCCATCCCCAAAGTGTGTCGTTTACAAGAATGGCTTGAGACAAGAGGAAATCCCAAAACAAACATCCACCAACAGAGCAAACTTCTACAGTGAGAAAGTCATCTCAAAGTTGGATTAATCAGATTCCCAACTTGAAAAATAATGGCCAGAATTTAAATTTTCTGAGATAAACTCAGTGGTTTTGTTTTTTATTGTTAATAGAGATGGAACTACTCTGTGTTCAATATTAGAATTTATCAATAAGTTACTTTAGTATCAGATATTTGATTATGACTGTATATTATATGTATGATGGATTGATTACTCTGTAAACAATTCTAATCAATGAAAATACCTTACAACCTTCAAAAAAAATTGTGTTTATGAGAGAAAAGCGTTTTGTTCCTAGAAATGTTAAAAGAATATGGAAAATGTAATATTAGTTTTAGGTTAATAATTCATACAGGTAAAGCACTGTCACTTTCCCAATGATGATGCCCAATGAGTCAAACTAGAAATTGTGTCTCAGGGCACCTCGAATCCAAGGAATAAACTGCTATTGTTCCTCATCGCAGACCCAAGGCCTCCAGCGGGTAAAGATACATCACTGGCATCTTGATTAGTGAGAACCTGAGACACTGAGTCAGGAAGCCTCTCGGGTGTCAGGGAAAACCTCAACCTCCAGGAGACTAGCTGCTCCCACCTCCCACCCCCCTTGTGAAATACTGTGATCATGAGTTACTTTCTTTTCTAAAAAATGTATTGATTTATTTGTGTTGGACTGTGCTGGCTCTTCATTTCTTCGAGGGCTTTTCTCAAGTTGCAGTGAGCAGGGGCTACTCTCTAATTGTGGTGCGGAGGCTTCTCGTTTTGATGGCTTCTTTTGTTTCCAAGCCTGGGCTCTAGGACACCTGGGCTTCAGTAGTTGCAACACGTGGGCTCAGTCCTTGGGGCACACCGGCTTAGTTGCTCCTCCGCATGTGAGGTCTTCCTGACTCAGGGACCGAACCCATGTCTCCTGCATTGGCAGGCGGACTCAGGGAAGCCCATCATGGGTTTCTTTTTATCTGGAGGCTCAAGAAACAGCTACAGGGCCTCAAAAGACCAAGAATGAAGACACTAGGTTATCCTGCATTTGGTATTATAAAAAGAAGAGGGAAAGGGAAGGCAGAGAATGAGGAGGGGCAAGTAGGGGAACTATAGAACAAACAGTGGACTTACTGCTCAGTCAAGTATTGTATCTGTCAGAGTTATTTGCAGTAAACAGAAACCACTTTTATTTTAAGCAGAAAATACCTTAATACAGGGACATGCATGCTTACAAAACCATTTGAAGAACTGAAGGAGCAGAGTCTCTGCTGTTTTCCAGAAATGGCTCCTAGAATGGGATAACTAAACACACTCACAAGAGGGGAGCTTCAGAAAGCTGAGCAATCAGGCTTCCTGAGTGGCTAGTGGTAGAGAATCTGCCTGCCAATGCAGGAGACATGGCTTCGATCCCTGATCCAGGAGGATCCTGCATGCCCCAGAGCAACTAAGCTTGTGGACCACAACCACTGAGGCTGTGCTCTAGAACCCGGGAGCTGCAACTACTCAGCCCACTTGCAGCAATTACTGAAGCCCACTCACTCTGGAGCCCGTGCTTCAGAACAAGGGAATCCTCAACTAGGGAGTAGCCCCCATTGCAACTAGAGAAAAGCCCATGCAGCAACAAAGACCCAGCACAGCCTTTTTTTAAAAAAAGAGAAAGAAAAGGTGAGGAATCACAACTTATTGCTGGGACTTTCCTGGTGGTCCGGTGGCTAAGACTCTGTACTCACATTTCAGGGGGCCCGGGTCCAATCCCTGGTCAGAAAACTAGGTCCCACATGCGACATCAAAGACCTGGCACAGGCAAATAACTAAGTGAAAGTGAAAGTGTTAATCAGACCTGTCTGACTCTTTGTATAAATACATATTTTTTAAAAAACAAAGCTTTATTGCTGAAACTGTTGAATGCAAGAACACAACGCTCTGGCTGTGATCCAGAAGGCAATGTTGCTAACACTGCCTCAAAGCCTTCAGTGGCCAAGAGCTACTGCATGGATGCGGAACACTGCTGCCAAAAGCCCAGCACCTCACAATCATGCTGGCCAGCAGCAAGCGCCAAAGCAGCCAGGAGGTGGCTCCTACCTCACTTCTACTTTTTCAAGTCTCTTGGATGTGCAGACTACAGATAGATCATAATTTAGAAACAGAATCCTAGTGGCAAAAAAAATCTGGGATGTATAGTTGTGGGTTTTCTAGCCTCTGCAGCACAGGAAGGTGTGTGCAAAGGAGACAGAATATGAGTCAGTCATATCCATCACAAATGTATATGTATCTACATGTAAAATCTGAGCCAGAAGCAGCATGAGAGTGAAGCAGAAGTTTAAGATTTTTTCATTTTACAAACCAATAAGGGGATGCAGAGGACTTTTGTTGCAGAAAGACGTTCCAGCTGCGATCTACTATGACCATCATTTTATAAGAGAAGTTATACTTTTTTACATCAAAAAAGTGGGAAGGTTACATTTGCAGAATTTAAGAACTAGATAAACGTAACTTCAAGAAAAACAGTAGGTTGTCTTTCTCAGTGAATACCTTGTCCGAGTGTGGCAGTCTATGAAAGCACTGAAGTAGCGTAAGGTCGGGCTTACAAGATGGCTCAGTGGTAAAGAATCTGCCAGCTGATGCAGGCGACACAGACTGCATCTATGAAATTAAAAGACACTTGCTCCTTGGAAGAAAAGCTATGACAAACCTAGATATTGACAGGCAGAGACATCACTTTGCCAACAAGGGTCCGTCTAGCCAAAGCTATGGTTTTTTCCAGTAGTCATGTATGGATGTGAGAGCTGGATGTAAGACTGAGCACTGAAGAGCTGATGCTTGTGAACTGTGGTGCTGGAGAAGACTAGAGAGTCCCTTGAACAGCAAGGAGATCAAACTAGTCAATCCTAAAAACTCAACCCTGTGTATTCACTGGAAGAATTGATACTGAAGCTGAAGCTCCAATACTTGGGCCAGCTGATGCAAAGAGCCAATTCACTGGAAAAGACCCTGATGCTGGGAAAGACTGAAGACAGGTGGAGAAGCGGGCAACAGAGGATGAGATGGTTGGATGACATCACTGACTCAATGGACTTGAGTTTGAGCAAACTCTCGAAGATAATGAAGGACAGGGAAGACGGCCGTGCTGCGGTTCATGGAGTCACAGAGAGTCAGACACAACTTAGTGACTAAACAACAACAGGTGTAAGGTCACTGCCCCTTGCCAGGAAAAAAATAAAACAAAGCAGCTTCTTACCCAGTCCTGCTTAAAACATGCTGAATGAACCTTACTTCTGGGCCTTCATTTCTTGCTAACTAAAATTAGTATTATATATAAATACTAACATTTAAGAAAGGAGAGGAAAGAAATGTATGGAAGAGACAGTTTATAAAAAGAACAGATACAGTAGCACCTCTTATTGGCATTTCACTTGCTGAGATTTCACTTACCCATGGTCAATCGCTGCCTGAAAATATATTAAATGGAAAATTCCAGAAGTAATCAGTCTACAAGTTTTAAATTGCACACCATTCTAAGTAGCATCATGAAATCTCAAGCCATCCCTCCTGGACAGAAAACATCCCATTGTTCAGTGTATATATGAATCCATGCTGAATTCTCTGCCCACCCATTAGTCTCTTAGCAGCTGCTGCTTTATCAGCTATATTGTCACAGTAGTACATTCACATAACTTTTAGTATGGTATATTGTCACAACTGTTCTATTTTATTAATAGTTACTATTGTTAAATCTCTTACTGTGTCTAATTTATAAGTTAAGCTTTATCATAGGTGTATATGTATCATATATGTATATGTAATTATATATATGTATCATATGTGTAATTTATAAATTAAACTGTATCATAAGTGTATATTTATGTATAGAAAATATAGGGTTCAGTCCAATCTCTGATTTCAGACATCCACTGAGGGACTTGGAAAGTATCCCCTATGAATTAGAGGGAACTACTATAATAAGAAAATGCCAATTTAAAAATAAGATAGATTAGTGAAGCTCTTAGATCCCTTAATGGTTCTGAAGGTCTATTATCTCACTTTTTATCTGGACTCCTAATAAACTTCTACCTGAACTTCAATTTGTAGACTCTACAAGTGTCCCATTCAGCGATTCAGATTTAATAAGGACAAACAGATTTTTTCATGCCACTCTATTTGTTTGAAAACATTCTGTGGATACCAATTATTGGTAAACTATAATACATGCTATTCAGCTTGACATTCAAGATTGTCTTCAACCTGATCCTAACCCATATTGCCCACAATTTCTGCCCCCAAAATGACTCGTGTCACCTAAGTAGGTGCCTTTATTTACATTACCATTTCCCTCATTTCAACAGATATCCATTGAGCTTATTAATTATCTCCTATGTGCCAGACTTTGTGTTAGAAACAGTAACAAATTCAACGATGAAACAGGCTCAGCCCTGCTAGAGTGACCACCCATCCAGGTTGCCCAAGGCTGTCTTGGGTTTAGTGCTAAAAGTCCCCTGTCCTGAGAAACCCGAGTCCTAGGAAAGCTGAGACAGTTGATCATGCTGGTCCCTATCTACAGGAAATTGGGAGGTTCTTCAGATCCTTTCTGGGGCTTCATAAATGGCTTAGTGGTAAAGAATCTGCCTGCAGTGCAGGAGGTGCAAGAGACACAAGTTCGATGCCTGCCTGGGTCAGAAATATCCCCTGGAGAAGGAAATGGCAACACATTCCAGTATTCTTGTCTGGTAAATCCCATGGATAGAGGAGCCTGGCCGTGGGGTTGCAAAGTGTTGGACACAACTGAGCACACACACACTAAGATCCCTTCTAACTTAGAAACTGAATAGATGCACATTCCCTTTTTTTCCATTTATTTTTTAAAGTTTATTTTCAATTGGAGGATAATTCCTTTACAACATTGTACTGGTTTCTGTCACACAACAACGTCAATCAGTTGTAAGTATGCATATATCCCCTTCCTCTTGAACCTCACCCCCACATCCCACACCATCCCACCCCTCGGGGACGTCACAGAGCTCCGAATTGAGCTACCTGTGTTATACTTCCCATTCAGTTCAGTTCAGTCACTTAGTCGTGTCTGACTCTTTGCGACACCATGCACTGTAGCACACCAGGCTTCTCAGCCCATCACAAACTCCCAGAGCTTGCTCAAACTCATGTCCTTCAAGTTGGTGATGCCATCCAACCATCTCATCCTCTGTCATTCCCTTCTCCTCCCACCTTCAATCTTTCCCAGCATCAGGGTCTTTTCAAATGAGTCAGCTCTTCCCATCAGGTGTCCAAAGTATTGAAGCTTCAGCATTAGTTCTTCCAATGAATATTCAGGACTGATTTCCTTTAAAATTGACTAGTTTGATCGCCTTGCAGTCCAAGGGACTGTCAAGAGTCTTCTCCAACACCACAGTTCAAAAGCATCAATTCTCCGGTGCTCAGCTTTTTTTATGGTCCAACTTCACATCCATACATAACTACTGGAAAAACCATAGCTTTGACTAGACGGACCTTTGTTGGCAAAGCAATGTCTCTGCTTTTGAATATGCTGTCTAGGTTGGTCATAGCTTTTCTTCCAAGGAGCAAGCATCTTTTAATTTCATGGCTGCAGTCACCATCTGCAGTGATTTTGGAGCCCAAGAAAATAAAGTCTGTCCCTGTTTCCATTGTTTCCCATCTATTTGCCATAAAGTGATGGGACCGGATACCGTGATCTTAGATTTTTTAATGTTGAGCTTTAAGCCAACTTTTTCACTCTCCCCTTTAACTTTCATCAAGAGGCTCTTTAGTTCCTTTTTGCTTTCTGCCATAAGAGTGGTGTCATCTGCATATCTGAGGTTATTGATATTTCTCCCAGCAATCTTGATTCCAGCTTGTGCTTCATCCAGTCCAGTATTTTGCATGATGTACTCTGCATATAAGTTAAATAAGCAGGGTGACAATATACAACCTTGACATATTCCTTTCCAGTCCATTGTCCCATGTCAGGTTCTAACTGTTGCTTCTTGACCTGCACACAGACTTCTCGGGAGACAGGTAAGATGCTCCAGTATTCCCATCTCTTTAAGAATTTTCCACAGTTTGTTGTGATCCACACAGTCAAAGGCTTTGGCATACTCAATAAAGCAGAAATAGATGTATTTCTGGAACCCTTTTGTTTTTTGATGATCCAACGGATGTTGGCAATTTGATCTCTGGTTCCTGTGCCTTTTCTAAGTCCAGCTTGAACATCTGGAAGTTCACAGTGCACATACTGTTGAAGCCTGGCTTGGAGAATTTGAGCATTACTTTGCTAGCATGTGAGATGAGTGCAATTGTGTGATAGTCTCAACATTCTTTGGCATTGCCTTTCTTTGGGATTGGAATGAAAACTGACCTTTTCCAGTCCTGTGGCCACTGCTGAGTTGTCCAAATTTGCTGGCATATTGAGTGTAGCACTTTCACAGCATCATCTTTTAGGATTTGAAAGAGCTCAACTGGAATCCATCACCTCCACTAGCTTTGTTCATAGCGATGCTTTCTAAGGCCCACTTGACTTCACATTCCAGGATGTCTGACTCTAGGTGAGTGATCACACCATCATGATTATCTGGGTCATTAAGATCTTTTTTGTGTAATTCTTCTGTGTATTCTTGCCACCTCTTCTTAACACCTTCTGCTTCTGTTAGGTCCATACCATTTCTGTCCTTTATTGTGTCCATCTTTGCATGAAATATTCCCTTGTTATCATTAATTTTCTTGAAGAGATCTCTAGTCTTTCCCATTCTTTGTTTTCCTCTATTTCTGTGCACTGATCACTGAGGAAGGCTTTCTTATCTCTCCTTGCTATTCTTTGGAACTCTACATCAGATGGATGTAGCTTTCCTTTTCTCCTTTGCCTTTATCTTCTGTCGTTTCTCAGCTATTTGTAAGACCTCCTCAGACAATCATTTTGCCCTTTTGCATTTCTTTTTTTGGGGGATGGTCTTGATCACTGCCTTCTGTACAATGTCACGAACCTCTGTCCATGGTTCTTCAGGCACTCTATCACATCTAATCCCTTGAATTTATTTGTCACATCCACTGTATAATTGTAAGGGATTTGATTTAGGTCACACCTGCATGGTCTAGTGGTTTTCCCTACTTTCTTCAATTTAAGTCTGAATTTGGCAATAAGGAGCTCATGATCTGAGCCACAGTCAGCTCCCAGTCTTGTTTTTGCTGACTGTATAGAGCTTCTCCATCTTTGGCTGCAAAGAATATAATCAATCTGATTTCAGTGTTGACCATCTGGTGATGGCCGTGTGTAGAGCTGTCTCTTGTGTTGTTGGAAGAAGGTGTGTACTATGACCAGTGCGTTCTCTTGGTAAAACTCTGTTAGCCTTTGCCATGATTCATTTTGTACTCCAAGGCCAAACTTGCCTGTTACTCCAGGTATCGCTTGACTTCCTACTTTTGCATTCCAGTCCCCTGTGAATGAGAAGGACTTTTTTTTTTTTAATCTTCTAGAGCGTCTTGTATGTCTCATAGAACCATTCAACTTCTGTTTCTTCGGCATTAGTGGTTGGGGCATAGACCTGGATTACTGTGATATTGAATGCTTTGCCTTGGAAACAAACAGAGATCATTCTGTCATTTTTGATATTGCACCTAAGGACTGCATATCGGACACTTATTTTGACTACGAGGGCTACTCCAGTTCTTCTAAGAGATTCTTGCCCACAGTAGTAGATATAATGGTTATCTGAATTAAATTCACCCATTCTGGTCCATTTTAATTCACTGATTCCTAAAATGTTGGTGTTCAGTCTTGCCACCTCCTGTTGACCACTTCCAATTTACGTTGATTCATGGACCTAACATTCCAGGTTCCTATGCAATATTGCTCTTTATAGTATTGGACTTACTTCCATCACCAGTCACATCCACAACTGGATGTTGTTTATACTTTGGCTCCATCTCTATTCTTTCTGGAATTATTTCTCCACTCTTCTCCAGTAGCATATTGGGCACCTACAAACCCAGGGAGTTCATCTTTCAGTGTCCTATCTTTTTGCCTTTTCATACTGTTCATGGGGTTCTCAATGCAAGAATACTGAAGTGATTTGCCATTCCCTTGTCCAGTGAACCATGTTTGTCTTAGCTTTTCTTCCAATACTTCCCATTAGCTATCTCTATTACATATGATAATGTATTTCAGTGCTACTCTCTCAATTCATCCCTCCCTTTCCTTCCCCGACTGGGTCCAAAGTCTGTTCTCTATGTCTGCATTTCTATTCCTGCCCTGCAAATAGGTTCTTGGATACATATTCTTTCCCCAAACTTTGTTCCAAGGTAATTATCTGGGGCTTCCCTAACCGTATAATGTCAAAGACTACTCCCAAGCAATGACTTTTTATTTGTACTGCCTCCTAGACTGAACTCCTGGGAGACAGACATCTTTTCAGGGCTCCACAGTGCCTCCTAGTGCCTTATGTAATAAGGCAATAAGTGATAAGTGATAAGTGAAGTCGCTCAGTCGTGTCCAACTCTTTGCGACCCCATGGATGTAGCCCACCAGGCTCCTCTGTCCATGGGATTCTCCAGGCAAGAATACTGGAGTGGATTGCCATTTCCTTCTCCAGGGGATCTTCCCAACCCAGGTATCGAACCCAGGTCTCCTGCATTGCAGGCAGACGCTTTAACCTCTGAGCCACCAGGGAAGCCCTAAAAATAAAATGAAGGTAGGTTGAATTGAGTGGAGGAGAACTTGGACAAATAATAGTTCAGACTTTTTTGTTTCTTAATTTTAAAAAAATTTTTCAGTGAAACACATATGGAAAAATGCTCAGTTGGATATTTGTTTCTACAAAGCTAATGGCACCCAGACAAAGTCACCAGAGACATCCCAGAAGTCCTGGTGTCCCTTCCTAGTTACAACCTCTCAAAGTATAACCACATATTTAAGTTTATGACACCATAGATTAGTTTGCCTGTTTTTGAAGCTTTATATAAATGGAATTATTCAACATGTCCTCTTTTGGACCTGGTTTCTGTGGTGCCCTGTACCAAGGTGACAGGTGTAAAGCCTTGTACCAAGGCCATAGATGTGGAGCCCAGTACCAAGGTCTTCTCTGGAACAGAGTGTGTCCCACAGCAACAGTTGCCACGAGCCCCCCATCTAAACCAGCCTGCTCCATGACCCCATGTTAGGTAAAAATACCCGATAGCACCCTAACCAGTCACCTAATGCCACTCTTCCAGCAGGAATTTTCTTTTTGAGGCTATAAAAATTGCTTACTAGCCCACAAAAAGCTTCAGCTCTCACTTGAGCTGGCCCACTGTTCTAACAGCGTCTCCTGTTCTAATAAACTCTATTCTCCTCTCATACTGCCTCACGGCTGGAAATTGTTTTCAAGCCCATTCATGCATGGAGCATGACAGTGTTCGTTCACTCAACTTTGTTATGTTCATCCATATACTGCAGTGCATTCACTCTCGTTTCTGTATAATATTCCGTTGTGTTAATATACCACAGTGTCATTATCCACTCTCCTGTTAGTGGACCCGTGGACTATTTCCAGTCTGGCTTGTTACAAATACTGCTGAGATGAACATTCTAATACCTATTTTTTGATGAATATGTGCCTGCATTTCTGTTCAGTATATATCTAGGGGTGGAATCACGGGTCATAAGGTAGGCATGTGTTCTTTTAAAAATTTTTTAATTTATTTGTGTTTGGCTGTGCTAAATCTGTTGGTACAGCAAGGGCCTTCTCTAGATTTGGCTCACCCGCCTAGATGCTCCGAGGAGTGCAGGATCTTTCTGGACCAGGAATGAAACCTGTGTCTCCTGCATTACAAGGTGGATTCCCAGGGAAGCCCATGTTTTCTATGTCTGTGAGTTTATTTCTGTTTCATAAATATGTTTACTTTCATCATTGTTTTCCCTATATTCCACATATAAATATTTTATCTTTCTGGGTCTGATTTACTTCACTTAATGTGATAATCCCCAGGTGCATCCATGTTGCTGCAATGACTTTATTTCATTCTTTTTTACAGCTAAGTAATATTCCACTATGGGCTTCCCTGTGGCTCAGTGGTAAAGAATCCCATTGCCAATGAGGAGATGCAGGTTTGATCCCTGGGTCAGGAAGATCCCCTGGAAAAGGAGATGGCAACTCACTCCAGTATTCTTGCCTGAGAAATCCCATGGACAGAAGAGCCTGGAGAGCTATAGTCTATGGGGCCAAAGAGTCAGGCACAACTTAGCCCAACCATCATCACTAACACCAACATCATCTCTCTCTCCTTTTCCTCCTCCTTCATTTTAACCATCCTGGTGTGTGTGCAGTGGAATTTCCTGTGGTTTTAATAAGTTGAAGGTCCTCAATGACCAACTCACTTGCACACTTTTCACGAGTTTATTGCTCACTGGGAATATTCCTTTTTGAGAAATATGGTGTAGACCTTTTAAAAAACTTTTGTCACTATTGACTCAACCCTTGCTCAAGGCCATGCTGTTACGAAATTTCCAAGCAATTCCAAACTGGGTAGGCGGGAGAAGGAAAAACAATCTCTCCAAAACAGGGGATCCCTTTCTTGCCCCTCCCACTTCCCGGGGCAGCATGCACGAGGCAATGAAGGATGACCTTTATTATTCCTAATCCCAAATTTTAAAGAGTCCCTTCCGGGAGGCGGAGAGAAGGACAGCTGGGGGCTCTTCCTCAGAAAAGAGCTACGGGTCCGAAAGAACTATTAGAAATTGCCCTCGATCTTCTCAGCCCATCTCCGGCCCTTCCTGCAGTTATCTGGGGACACCACCTCCCAGGCGCAGAGGCGTTGTGGGGGGAAAAAAAAAACGTATCTCTTAAAAGAGAAATGTTAACACTCTCTTAACTGCGGCGCTGAGGATGGTGGGGCCCAGCGCCGTTTCCCCGTAAAGGCTTCCCCCCAGCTCTCAGCGAAGAAGCCAGGGGCGCCGGGTGGGCGGCGGCGGCCGAGAAGGTCAGGTTTGGCTAGAAGGTGAGGGCAGGCTGGTGCCGCGGTTGAGGGAACCCGCGAGCGCTACCCCTGCCCACGCCGCGGGTGGGTGCCTGGGTCTCGCTGACAAACGAATCCCGTTTTCCTCCCGCATCAACGGATCGTTCAAAACAGAATCCTGGACATCTCGTGGCGGCGCGGGGCTCCTAACGGCCGCGCAGCCAGGCGGACGGAAGCGCGGTGGCGGCAACGCTGTCACCCCCGGGCACCGCGGCCTGGGACCCGCGGAGCGGCGTGGCTGGGCCGGGAGATGGGCAGTTGAGCGGCGCCGCTGGGCCCAACCGCAGCTGCCCCGTCCGCGCGGTGGCCGCGCTGCGCTGTCCTAGTGGCGGACAGGCGAGAGGACCAGCCTCCGAGCTGGTCTCCAGTGAAGGTGGGTTCAGTTCAGTTCAGTTCAGTTCAGTCGCTCAGTCCAACTCTCTGCAACCCCATGAATCGCAGCACGCCAGGCCTCCCTGTCCATCACCAACTCACGGAGTTCACTCAAACTCATGTCCATCGAGTCGGTGATGCCATCCAGCCATCTCATCCTCTGTCGTCCCCTTCTCCTCCTACCCCCAATCCCTCCCAGCATCAGGGTCTTTTCCATGAGTCAACTCTTCGCTTGAGGTGGCCAAAGTATTGGAGTTTCAGCTTCAGCATCAGTCCTTCCAATGAACACCCAAGACTGATCTCCTTTAGGATGGACTGGTTGGATCTCCTTGCAGTCCAAGGGACTCTCAAGAGTCTTCTCCAACACCACAGTTCAAAAGCATCAATTCTTCGGCGCTCAGCTTTCTTTATAGTGCAGCTCTCACATCCATACATGACCACTGGAAAAACCATAGCCTTGGCTAGATGGACCTTTGTTGGCAAAGTAATGTCTCTGCTTTTGAATATGCTATCTCGGTTGGTCATAACTTTCCTTCCAAGGAGTAAGCGTCTTTTAATTTCATGGCGGCAATCACCGTCTGCAGTGATTTTAGAGACCAAAAAGGGTGGGTGGAGATTCGCAATTGGGCGGGACTAAACGAGAAGGCAGTTGCAACCCACTCCAGAACTCCTGCCTGGAGAATCCCTTGGACGCAGGAGCCTGGTAAGCTGCAGTTCCTGGGGTCGTGAAGAGTCGGAAACGGCTTCACTTTCACTTTTCACTTTCATGCATTGGAGAAGGAAATGGCAACCCACTCCAGTGTTCTGGCCTGGAAAATCCGAGGGACGGAGGAGCCTTGTGGGCTGCTGTCTATGGGGTCGCACAGAGTCGGACACGACTGAAGTGACTTAGCAGCAGCAAGCGAGAAAGGGTACTGGGGCTCTGGAGAACCGAGCAAGTAGCCTGAGCATACTAGAGAGAATATTGGTTCTTTCCTGAGCGCCTCCCCTAACCCCAGTCCTGCTCCAAGTGCTGGAGACACCGCATGAACGAGGTGGGCAATGGCCCTGCCCTCCTGGAGCTTATATTCTAGGGAAGGAATAGACAAGAAAATGCGTGAATGTGTAATAAAATATCAGACAGTGATAAATCTCACGAAGAAAATGGATAGTAAGAAATGAGAAGGGGGACGAAGTGGGTCTGAGGAACTGTCTTTTGACCAGACACCTGAGGAAAGTGATAGAGCCATAGGAAAAAGCATCCAGGTGAAGGGAACTGTGCTGACCTTGAAAGATAGCTACCAGGAGTTTAAGTGCCTTGCAAATGATAACTTTGTCGGGTTTTGCAAGATGAAAATTGGAGGAAGTTCCTTAGGAAATTATGTCTCACTTATTCAGTGCAAGTACAAAGAAAAGTATGTTTATTTGAGTTTGAAGTGTTGTAGAGGTTTTGTGTGTTTTCCCCCAAATGAGGAGGACCTGGAAGAGGAGAACTAGCAGAGGAAAAAGAGAGAGATTGGGAGGTGGGGAGGAAGGCAGTGGTTGCAGCAGAGAGAAGTGAAAAGGAAAGTGTGATAAGGAAGCTGTGGCACAGTCAAAGGGATGGCCTGTCCTAGTTGTCCCCTTCCTCCTAACAAACTCAGGAAACAGTACTAGTGCTTCACCATACATCTCAGCTGAGCCCCAGAACTATGCCCTCAAGTCAGGAGAGCTGGTGGAGGAGGACACAGACTTGATAACTGGTTAATCCTGATTTCTGACTCCACTGAAGCTCACTGATGCGGTGTAGACTCAGGTGAAGCTTTGAGGAGGTGGCTTATTTAAAATGTTTTATAATCTTATATGGCAGCATAAGCCACATTAAATCACAGAATTTTATAACAGCGAATTCACTTCATCCCTTCTCTTTTCGCTGATGGCGAGATTGTGCTAGTTGGTGCCAGAGCCATGAGGTCCCATTTTCACCATCTTCAGCTCTTTCCCCCTTCTCTCCCTTTACTTGATAAAGTTCTTCCCACTGGCTACTAAACAAGTGGAAACAGCTTTGTGGAGGACCCCAGAATTGAGTTAATCTAAGACATTATAATTATATGAAGTCTTAGCTTCTTTCACAAGTATTTTTTATTAGTGTGCCAGTTGGCTGGGGGGCTAAGTTACAGCCTCACCTCTTAAGGAGCTTAAGTAGATAAAGCGAATAAATAACTCACCAATTACAATTTACAGGAAGCAGTACCTTGAAGAAGAATTGGAGGGCGAGTCAGTTCTTAGTATAGCAGAGAGAGGAGAGCAGCAAACAGGATGTGAGTATTAAGAATTTATGTTAGATTAGTATCAGCTTGTTTTGTCATGGATATGTTAATAATCTGAGTACCCATCATCTCCTTAAACATTTTTTATCTTATTCATGTGGACTCACCTAAGTGGTGATGGGAGAGACTACTAGGGCCAATAGACTTGGTACCTTCCCATATTCTTTTTATTCACAATTAGCATTTGCATGATAAACTATCCATGTTCAGCATTGTAATTGCAAACAGGACTCAGTAAAATTCTACACAACTGGATGAGAGGGAATTTCACTGAAAATTGCCATGACTTTTGAGGGGTGAAGAATCATATACCATGAGCAGATAGAAGATTTCTTACAGAGAAGACTCTAGAGTGTAACTGAGTCATATTAATTGCAAAGCCTTGTGATGAAGATTCACAAAAAGACACTAAAGAATTTATGACCCTTTGGACTGGGATGGGGGCAGGGTAGACCTTATCTGGTGGCTAAACTATGACCTACTGCCTGAAGTCAAGGGTTGACCCCTTGTGATCATATCTAGAAAGGCTTTAAAAAGCTTTGTTCTCACGGAATTCACTGGGATCTTGAATGGCAGTCTTCTCAGACCAGATTCTTTTCCAGTCTTTTTAATGGCCAGACCAAGGAAAGCAGAGCTGGAGGGAAAGAGCAGGAGGAGTAATTGCTCTTCCTTAGCACATTTTCGAAAAAAAACAAGTGCATCTTTTGGAAAATCTAAAAAGTCAACACATTTTTTAAGGATGGTGCGTTTACATATTAGTTGTTTAGGCTATTTCGGAAAGACTGATCAAAACACGTGAGAACAAGGTGTGAGACAGAAATCAAAGAGCCATCCTTTTTTAAAAATGTGTTCATTCCTCTACCAATGCTGAGCAAAGCCCCTGTGCCTCCTGCCCACCCCAGCTCCCCACTAAGCCCCACTGCTGCATGTGTATTTAATCTAATAATTAGATATGACTACTTAAGATTGGGAGCTACTGTTTTTGCCATTTCAAACTCAGAGTAGTCTATCTGTTATTTGTGGGCTTCCTAATTATGCCAACCTTACCATTATTAAGATATATCATTGTTGTGGTTATTTTATTTAAAAAGAAGTACATGCTTGTGAAACATCTCAAATAATAGAGAAATTAAAGGACAAAGCCCCCTGTATTTTAGTGGGAATTAATGGTAAAGGCAAAGGTTTAAGATGGTTGTTGATGTTTTTACTGGAATTAAAAACAGTAACACACCAACAGCAATAACAACAACAACAAAAACAAAGTAACTTTAGTTTTGACAAGGCCATTTTGATATAGCCAGATGCAAATAGCTATGAAAGTTGGTCCAATTTCATGCTCATTAGCCAGACACTGTAATCTCCATTTTGGACTCCTTTTCCTTTTACCTACCTAACAATACTTATTGGGCTTCCCTGGTGGTGCAGAGATTAAAGCGTCTGCCTGCAATGTGGGAGACCTGGGTTCGATCCCTGGGTCGGGAAGATCCCCTGGAGAAGGAAATGGCAACCCACTCCAGTATTCTTGCCTGGAGAATCCCATGGACTGAGGAGCTTGGTGGGCTACAGTCCACGGGTCGCAAAGAGTCGGACACGACTGAGCGACTTCACTTCACTCAACAATACTTATTAGCCAGACACTGTAATTTACTCTTTGGATGACATCAATCTTTGCTGACAATTAAATTAGATACTATAGTCTAAGCACTTACCAAAGAATCTTGCTGCAAAGGGAAAAGCTCAGTTTTTCCGCATACCAAGCAATGCTCTGTGGCTGCAACTGGATGTCCTACAGCATAACTCGATTCCGACACTGTCCTCCCTGCCCCCCTGCATGCATACACATACACACACACACACTTCAGATGCCAGTTGCAAGATTACCTGTGCTTCTGACCAACCAGCTGTAGACTGAGAGGGCTTCCTTGGGTTCAATTAATTTGCTGAAATGGATCACAGAACTCAAAGAAACACATGTTTACCAGTTGATTAAATGAGATAAAGGACACAGATGAACAGCAAAGAAAGATATACATAGGGCAAGGTCTAGCAGAGTCGCAAGCGTAGGCGCTTTCATCCCCAGGGAGTTGAGGTGTGTCACCCCCCTCCCCCTTGTATGTGTTTACCAACCTGAAAGCTCTCTAAAACCCCTACCACTGGGGTGGAGACTTCCCCACACAGGCACCGTCAATCAGTAACTCCCGTTTCTAGCCCCTCTCCCCTGTCTGGAGGATGACGGGTGAACCGATAATCCCAAGCTTCTAATCATGGTTTGGTCTTGCTGGGAACTGGCCCTATCCAGGGGCCCACCCTGAGCCACTTCACTAGAACAAAAGATGCTCCTAGAGCTCTTGTCACTGAGGAATTTACAAGGCTTTTAGGAGCCTGGGACCTGGTTAAAGACAATGATTAAACAAGAGATGTTCCCAGTGTTCTTACCGCTTAGGAAATTACAAAGATTTTAAAAGTTCTGTGCCAGGAATCAAGGACAGAGATCAATATTCATATTCTGTTATCTCACAGTGGCATATAGAAGATGTTAAATACTTGGGAATTTATTATTATTTACATGCATTGATTTGTGAGGCAGATGTTACTCTGAAAACCAGGTTTAAGATCGTGAGATAAATTTTTCAGGTCACACAACTTAGCTTCACCAAGAGAGTGTCTTGTGACCAATATCTTTACATGAAAACTCTCTTTCCTCTGTTCTACATCATTCCCCTGTAAACAGGTCTCCATGGGGATTCTCCAGGCAAGAATACTGGAATGAGTTGCCATACCCTCCTCCAGGGGATCTTCCCAACCCAGGGATCGAACCCAGGTCTCCTGCATTGCAGGTGGATTCTTTACCATCTGAGCCACCAGGAAAGCTATAGACAGAACAAGAGACTCAGAATTCAAGAGCCATCAAGAGAAATCAAGTATAGTGTGAAAAAGGTAACTTTGTGTTAGGAAGATCCCCTGGAGAAAGGATGGGCTACCCACTCCAATATTCTTGGGCTTCCCTGATGGCTCAGACTGTAAAGGATCCACCTGCATGTGAGTAACCTGGGTTTGATCCCTGGGTTGGGAAGATCCCCTGGAGAAGGGAACAGCTACCCATTCCAGTATTCTTGCCTGGAGAATTCCACGGACAGAGGAGCCTGCAGGCTACAGTCCATGAGGTCTCAAAGAGTCGGACACGACTGAGGACTTTCACTTCACTTCGCATTATCATCCACTCATTGAATTTCAGTTCAGGCTCAAAAGGAGATCAGGAACGAGTACTGAGTTAAAAAACAAATGTAAAGATTAATGTATTGCTTCAGTTCCATATTATCAGGGAAAGCTATGGAGGCAGAAGGACACATGACATGATTATACAGTTCACAAGAGGAATAAGTCCTATTGTTCTTTCAAGTATCATTCCTCTAACAAAATAGTAATAGAACAAAAAGTAGAATTATTTTTCCTGGAGAGATAGGATTTCCAAATTGTTCTCTGTGACTTATTTGTTTATTTAAATCTTTAAGTGATATTGTATGACAGGCACTATTGGAGCCTGAGATGGCCCCTCATGGATCTTATTCTCATGAAGGAAGTGATAAATCCTATGAAGAAAAAGTAAGGGAGTAGATGGTGGAAATCGGTGAAAGACCGCTAATGGGTATGGAGTTTCTTTATAGGGATGATGAAAGTATGCCACATTTAATTGTGGTGGTGGTTGCAAACCCTGTGAATATGCTAGAAACCACTAAATTATATGCTTTAAATAGTGAATTGCATAGTATGTGAGTTATATCTCAATTAGGCTGTTATTTAAAAAAAAAAAACCAACAGTTAAAAAAAATGGTCAAAAGACATGGAGCAGATGTTTCAGTGAAGAAGACATACAAATGACGAGTAAGCACATGGAAAAGATGCTCAGCAGAATTAGCTAGGGCAGTGCAGATTAAAACCACAGTAAGCAATAACCACATGCCTTTCAGGATGACTAAAGTGAAAAATAATGAGAGCATTTTCTGGTGCACATGCAGAAAAGCTGGCTCCTTCACACATTACTGGTGAAAGCATAAAAGGGGCAATGACTCTGGTATGGAATATGACAGTTTCTTCTGAAACTAAGCATGCACTTAGTATGTCAATTGCTCTCTTGGGCACTTATCCCAAAGAAACAAAAGCATAATCATAAAAATCCTATACCTGAGGGTTTACAGCAGCTTTATTTATCATAGCCAAACACTAGAAACAACCTGATTGTCCTTTAACAGATGAATGATTAAGCAATAAAGTATAGTACATTCATATCATGTAATACTACTCAGCAGTGAAAAGGAACAAACTACTGCTATATATAGCAACTTGGATGGATCTGAGGGAATTATGCCAAGTGAAAAGAAGCAACCTCAAAATGTTATATGTTATATGATCTTGTTTTGATCTTAATGTTTGTGTTCCCTCAAAATTTATATGCTGAGGACTTCCCTCTTGGTATGGTGGGTAAGAATCCACCTGCCAATGCAAGGGACGTGGGCTTGATCCCTGGTCCAGAAACATGTGTTCCTTCATACATGGAGGAACAGCTAAAGCCTGTGTGCCTGCACACCCTAGAGCCTATGCTCCGCAACAAGAGATGCCACCACTTTGAGAAGCCCTCACACCACAGAGAGTAGCCCCCACTAGTGGAACAATGAAGACCCATCCCAGCCATCAGTCAGTCAATAAACGGGCTTCCCTGGCGGCTCAGTGGTACAGATCCACCTGCCAGTGCGGGAGATGCCAGTTCGATCCCTGGATTAGAAAGATCCCCTGAAGAGGAAATGGCAACCCACTCCAGTATTCCTACTGGGCAATCCCATGGACAGAGGAGCCTGGCGGGCTACAGTCCATGGGGTCAAAAAGAGTCGGACACGACTTTGTGCCTAAACACAGACACACACAAATAAATCAATAAAAAATTATTTTTTTTTAATATCATAGATTAAAAGAAGTCAGAGAACTTGCTCAGTCTCCCTCTGCCTTGAAAGGACATGGTGAGAAGATGCCTGTCTAGAAACTAGGAAAAGGACCTTAACTAGAACTAACTATGCTAGTACCCAGAGCTGGACTTCCAGCCTTTGGAACTGTAGGCAGTAAATGTTTGCTGTTTAAGTCACACCATCTATACTACTCTGTTATGGCAACCCAAGCTAAAAGATGTCCCATTTACATTTTTTAAATTACCAAATTATAGAGATGGAGGACACAGTAATGGTTGCCACTGATTGGGATTGTGGAAGAGATAACTGCCTATAAAAAGAAGCACAAAATACCCACTTCTCCCTCGCCTTCTCCTCCTCCTTCAGGGGTATCTTTCTTATAGAACTATTTTGTATCTTGACTGTGATGGTGGTCATAACAATTTACACAAGTGATAAAGTGGCATAAAATTAAACACACACACACACACATACATGAGCATATGTAAAACTGGTAAAATCTGAATAAAGTGAGTAGACATCAATTCCCTGGCTGTGATACTGTGAGTATGATGCAAGATGTTGCCGAGAAAGGGAACCTGGGTGAGGAGCATATGGGGTTTCTATGTTATTTCTTATAACTACATGGGGATCTACAATTATCTCAAAAACTTAAGGAAACAAAACTAACGACAACAACAAAAAAAAATGGGGTAGGCAGCATTTGGCCCATGGCATTCAAAGAACAGCGGGGACGGAGGGTGATATATCAGAGAGAAGAGAGGCAGGAAGTGAGGTTACGGAGGCAGCCCAGAGCCAACCACATGGCACTGGCAGGCCGTGATGAGATGCTTACCTTTTTTTTCTAAATCTGATGAAACACCGACGAAGGGTTTTGACCAGGGAGAAATAAGAGCAGACTTATGTTGGCCCTCCATATGGAAACATCCAAGTCTGCAGCCTAAAGACCAGGTCCCAAATTGGAGACTGAGATTTGATGTAAATGCTATTTAAAGCCGTGGCCCTGGAGGAGACAACCCAAGGAGTAAGTGTGTGTAGGAAAGAGTTTTAAGGAGTCAACCTTGGGAACATTCCAGCATTTAGAAATACTGAGAAAAGGCAGTAAGATAAATGAGAAACCAGAACAGATTGGTGTAGGAAAAGCCAGGGAAGAAACTTATTCCAAGAACAGAGTGATAATTTTTTTTTTTTTTTTTTTAAAAGGACCTCCCTGGTGTTCTAGTGGTTAAGACTCCACTTTCCAATGCAAGGCACAAGGGTTCCATCCCTGGTTGGGGCACTAAAGTTCCACATGCCTCAGGATGCAGTCAAAAATTTTGTAAAAGAGAGTGATGAGTGTTGTCATGTTTCTGAGCAGTCAAGTCAGAACAGAGAATTGAGCCTTGGATTTGATAAGACAGAGTTTGCTGATGACCTTGACAGGAGTAATTCAAACAAAGTTAGGGAGGGACAAAAACAAAGTTAGCAGGAGGGACAAAAACATTAAACCTAATGGCGAATGGGCTTCCCTGGTGACCAGATGGTAAAGAATCTGCCCGCAATGCAGAAAACCTGAGTGGGGAAGCTCCCCTGGAGGAGGGCATGGCAACCCACTCCAGTATGCTTGCCTGGAGAGTCCCATGGACAGAAAAACTGGTGGGCTGCAGTCCATGGGGTCGCAAAGATTTGGACATAATTAAGCAACTAACACTTTCACTTCACTCATGTAATAGTATTTTAAAAGTCATCACTAACATAATATTACATAAAAGTCACTTTTAATAGAGAATGGTTTAAGGAATCGGTGGAATTTACTTTAAAAGGAGCACAGATGCAGGGTGCTTGTCTTCAGAAGGGACTTAAGGTCCAGAGAAGAATTATTTCTTTCATTACTATGAAGGAATGTATGATAAGAATTTTTTATGGTCAATTTATATTGAGAATTAACCAGCTGGAGTCGGGTTCAGATGATCCTAACTTTGTTAGCACCCTCCAAAGCATCACAGTCAAGAGCCAGTTGGACTTCTCTCCATCAGACCGATGACAAAGTTGACCTGGGCCCTGACATGCCTATTTGATCTGGTGCTCGTTGGCCTCGACCCCACAGTGAACACAAGTATATGGCTGTCTTCTGTCTTCTTCATGGCTGACTCAGGTCAGCAGCCCTCGATGGTGGCACCGTGGTCAAGTCGCTCCTCCTGGGAGTGCTCTTCCCGGGGTGTTGGGCTGCCTTCAGAGGCAGATGTAGATGTCTTTCAGCCCCACTTCCTTCACTTTCAGCACCATCTTTACGAAAAAGGCAAGAATCTTTAAAATGGACACCTTGATACCCACCCTGCTTAAGAAATAGAATCTCGTATGTATTGTAAGAGTCTGCCAATGTCTTACCTTCTCAGAAGCATCTACTTTTCTGAAGTCTGTCTTTATCTAAAGGAGAGTGTTGTTAGGGGATACGATGGTATTGATCTAGTAGAAAGGGAAATGTGATGATATAAGGGAAATGTGATGATATAGGACAAAAGTCTTGAGTAAGGTGAGGGGAAAGGAGTCCAGTTCTGCGGTGGAGGGACCAGCCTTAGCCGATGTGTTGCTGTTCTCCAGTGGCTCAGGCGTGTCCCACTCTGTGCGACTCCACAGACTGTAGCTCACCAGGCCCCTCTGTCCACGGGACTCTCCAGGCAAGAATACTGGAGCAGGTTGCCATTTCCTTCTCCAGGGGATCTTCCTGACCCGGGGAGCAGGAGACAGTTCGTCCATTTCAACAAGAAGCAAGCTGAGAGTATGGATACTGATTCAAGTAGATTTGATAGTGAATTAGAATGGTGAAAATTTTCTTTCGTTTTTCAAAGAAATAAGAAATGAGATTATCAACTCAGTGTGAAAAAGGACAAGGAGATCTTGGAAATTCGAGGTGAGAGGAAAAGGTGTGAAATTGTTTTCTTATACAATAGGGAGTGAATGATTTGGGAAAGTAAAGCTTTGCAGAGCAGTTCGAGAGCTCACTTGAGATTGTCATCTTGAATTCAATGTGATATCAATTAGCATGGTTGCAGGTTTTTCTCCAGTTCTATTTATTTAGCTAGTGAATGCAAGCAAGCAGAGTAACTAGAGTTGGATTTAACCAAGGGTTGGGGTTTTACCCAGGAACATAACAGGAGGGAGAGAAGTGTTAAAGAGTTGCAAGTTTTTGCAAAGGAGTGCTTATAGTGATAATCTAACCATTTAAGTTGAGGGATGTGGAAAGTAAAAATAGAAGGGTGATGAAGTGAAAATTTAATAGAGTTAATAACTTAGAGATCCTGCTCGTATTGAGAAATGATTAAAGGAGAATTCCTTGACCATCCAGTGGTTAAAACTGCCTTTCAATGCAGGGGGTGCGGGTTTGATCTGGGAGCTAATAAGATCCCACATGCCTCATGGCCAAAAAATAAGAACATAAACAACAGAAGCACTGTCAATTTCAAGAAAGACTTTCAAAATGGTCCACATTAAAAAGAAAATAAATTGTTAGAGAGGCCATGATCAGTGTGAGATGCAAGAAACAGAGGTTTTGGAAGAAAAGCATTTATTTTTAATGACTCAGGCTAGGGTGTCACCATGAAAATGAGTGCGAGGTGGACTGGAAAATAGGATGATTGGAAATGAGCGGATAAGGAACTGAGGCCAACACAGGGCTGAATTGTTTCCAAGGATGACGCAGCCATTAGGAATGATGACAGCAGGCGTTGTGTAACCAGGAGAATGAGTCAGGTTTTCAGATTTCCAGGGAATGAAGGGAAGTGGCCCAGGGGATCAGCAGACTGCAATATCCTGATGGCACGCACTTCAGAGGCCCCGAGTCTTTGAGGGACCAGAGGAGGAGAAAGAGTTGGAATTAGGCAGTGTGGCTCTCCAGGCCTTCCAGTGAAACAGCTGAACCCACGCTGAGACTTTCAGAGGAGTGGGGTCCTCTTCCTTGGAAGATCGGAAAAAAGAAATCATGGCGTTTACGCTGGACTTTGAAAGATGAAATGAATTTTGAGAGAAATAGACTTGGAAAGATGTTTCCGGACAGAGATAAGGCCATGACCCCAGCGGAGGGAGCTAATAACGCTGGCGGTTCCGCGCTGGTGCCCCTGCCAAACGCCCCTGCTGGCCTGTCTCGGCGTCGCCCCAGTAACCTGGCAAACCGTCGGCCGCTAGGTGGCAGTGTGTGCCTTTGGGGCACCCTTCCTGCTCTTGTGGGTTTACAGGGTTGGAAATGAGAATTCGTCCGAGATGAGCTAACGATGGGTTGGTGTATTTAGTTAGGCTCTAGTGTGTGGTCCTAGAAGTGAATTGGCAGCGCCCGCAAAAGAAAAGAATAAACTTGAGAACGCTTAGGCGAAAGATCAGGCAGAAGGTTAAAGGAAAGGATGGGCTTTGATGTGGTATAAGAACCAGAGAAAGGCAGAGACTTGGGCAGGGATGTGTGTGCCCGAGCAACATGGAAGGAGAGACAGATACAGTGATCTCCGTTTTGGCTTGTTTACTCAGAAAATAATTTTGAAAAACTATGCAACCTTCCCCCGACTCTCCATCTCCCCCCCCCCCCCCCCCCCC
>SJXQ01012172.1:153643-171694 GCA_006408695.1 Aepyceros melampus
TATAAGAGACAGTGTTTAAGTTGACATCTAAAATGTTTTAATTACTTTCCGGGATTAGTTTCTGCTGTCTCGATGGGTTTCAGGGCTATTGTTAGCCTTTCTGGTACCTTTGTGCAGATTAGGAAAAGGGGTGCCTGGGGGAAAAGCAGAATGGGCAGTTTTCTAGGGACCCTCCCTCTGTGCAGAGAAAACCTGCCCCTCCCTCTGGTTGAGGAGTAGAGCTAGCCTGTAATTGCGGCTGTATTTCAGGCTCCACTTGCCCCTAAACTACAACCATACATGGGACTCCCTGGCGGTCCAGTGGTTAAGACTTCACCTTCCAATGTAGGGGCTGTGTGTTTGATCCCTGGTTAGGGAACGAAGATCCCACATGCCTTGTGGTCAAAACACCAAAACATAAAATAGAAGCAATATTGTAACACATTCAGTAAAGACTTTAAAAATGGTCCACATCAAAGAGGAAAAAAAAAACCACACACACACCACCTTTAAGAGCTTCCCTGGTGGCTCAGCGGTAAAGAATCAGCCTGCCAATGCTGCAGTTGCCCATGTGCCACAACTACTGAGCTTGTGCTCTACAGCCAGAGAACTGCAACTGCTGAAGCCGACAAACCATGGAGCTTGTGCACCAGCTAGAGAGTGGACTCCACTCACTGCAACTAGAGAAAAGCCCGCACAGCAGTGAAGACCCAGCAGAGACAAAAGTTAGAGAGATAAAAAATAATCCTTTAAAAATAAAAATTTTTACAAATAAGAAATTACAAGCACATACGTGGCTTCCTGTAGAGTTTTTCTTTTAAACTTTAATTACAAACATAACTCATTCCATATGTAGAATTATCAACTGCATGATAAAGCCATTATCCATGGGCAAGCCAGTAAGCCAAATCATACTTGGTTTGTGTCAGAAAAATTCTGACTTTATTTCAAATAAAAATGTTAACTTCTGTCCCTGTACCAACCGTCTTACTTCTCAACTCAGACAGATGTTCCAGAACTTTGCTGAGGGTTTTTGTTTTTGTTTTTTTTTAACCATTTGATGCTTCTAAAACTTTAGCATGTTTAGGAGTCACTTGGAAGGCTTGGTGTTGTTACTACGAGTTTTTTGGTCCCTACCTTTCAGAGAGTCTGACCCAGCAAGTCTGGAGTGGAACTGTCAGTTTTCACATCTAACAAGCCCCCAGGAGATGCTAATGTCATCCATCCATGGATGGTCACCCTCTGAATATCACTGGGAAGACTCTTCCCCCTTTAATTATTCCTATCAATGCTATATTGACTGTCAGAGCTCTATCTCTCAGGAACTACGCACTCTTAAATTGTGCCTGTTGCACCGTAGTAAAAACTTAAGATGGGTTAGAGATAACCTTTTTTTTTACACAGTAGGAGAAAGCAGTGGAAAGGAAGATGAGAAAGAAAATAGTGTCAACCAGGCATATTCTTAAGAAAAACAATTTTAGAAAACTCATGAAAGCTGAAGTCTTGGAAAATTATTTTTATCAAAAATGAGTGGAGAAGAAAGGGAGGGATGACGTTTGTCCCAGCACATAGACTGTACGCCACCAAGAGTAAATGCTAATGGAAGCTATGTAGGCTTATCCACTGTAAGCAGTGTACCATTCTGATGGGGGTGTTGATAATGTATTTTTTAAAAAGCCCAGTTTGAAGCCTACTGTAGTAAAATTGTGTGTGAAATATGACTAATTAATTACAACTTTTTTTTTAAGTCTGTGTATTTCATGTTATTAGGTTGATGTCTTAACAAAGAGCATTTACAGACTACAAGAACAGTGGTAAATGTTTAGGGTAAAAAGTCCTCACAGCCAGATCAAAAATATGAAGCTGTGGGTATATCCCATGACCTACTTAGATTTTTTTCTTATGGTCCCAGAATTGCCAATCAACCGTCTGAGGATGGGTGGGCGGTCATCAGAAAACAAGCAGGAACTGAAGTTGACACAATTGTCTTCACAGGATGTAAAGATAGGTTGCCTAATGTAAAGAGTGGTAGTTAAGAGGTTATTCTGGGAAGTGATAGAGTGATAAGTCATGCTACTTACTGGGCAAATGACGATCACTGACTTCCCAAGCTACATATAGAGAAAAATGCCTTTGAGGAAAGTCTGCCTGTGGGATCAGCCGTTGCATGACCTCTGGTTCAAGGGATCCTGACTTCCTGTACTGTGTGGGATTCAGCACGGTGACAACTTTGTGCTTTACAGTTTTCAAAGAACTTGAATCTATATTATGTAATCTCCCAGTAACTCCATGCCTGTCATTCTACCGATCAGCCAAGGTCATGCAATTGGGAAAGGGCCTTTTGCTTTACACCATAAATGTTTTTAACATCTGAAACTGCCCCATATAAAGCCAGTTCTTTGTGCTTTGTGAAATACTTTGTGGAAGTATTGCATAATATGTGCTCAGTCGCTTCAGTTGTGTCCTACTCTTTGCGACCCTATGGACTGTAGCCCACCAGGCTCCTCTGTCCAGGTAAGAATACTGGAGTGGGTTGCCATGTCCTCCTCCAGAAGTTCTTCCTGACCCAGGAATCGAACCCAGGTCTCCTGCGTCTTCTGCATTGCAAGCAGAGTCTTTACTGCTGAACCACAGGGAAGCCCCATTGCATGACTAAACTAAAATAATTTATGACTTTTTAATATCCACTAGCAGATTTCCCTTTCTAAATATGTTTCATCCAATGCTCAGTATTTTATTTTTTTCATATTTTTTCATTTCTGTAGCTGAGACAGATGAACAGCAGGGGAAAATGAAGCAGATGTATGTAGGGTGACTGGTGTTTGATTTTTTTAATGGCGAGTCTATACATGGATAATTGAAAATGACCAATATATTCCTCAGCTTAAGGAGAAAGCAAAAAGAACTTTAAATTATTGGTATGGTGCTAAGCACTTCTTTGACTTGATCTGATTTAATCCTTCTAACAACCTGTGAGATGGAACAGAATTTTAGCTACTTTGTTTAGAGTTGTGATGTAAAATACTTCTCCAAGTTCTGTGCATAGATATGTACCAAACATTTCATGGGACATATTGGAAAAAGAAGTGCAGTCTACTCCAGTATTCTTGTTTTGCCTGGAGAATCCCATGAACAGAAGAGCCTTGGTGGGTTTTGGTCCAAAGCATCACAAAGAGTCGGACACAACTAAAATGACTTAAAATAAATGCACATTTATACTAAAAGAAGTATTCATTGTTTATCTGAAATCCAAATTTAATAGCATTCGGTTTATTTTTTTGCTAGATCTGACAGCTCTCCCAGTTTCTTTTATCCTACATATTAAAAATAATTTACTTTCTTCAAAACACATTGCACAACTTCAGTTCCCTTCCCTCATACTTGTTTGTCCTACTGGCGTTTTGTTTAGTAAGAGCGGCCAAAATTTAGAAGCAAAAGGTTGTTGATGTTTGGGATAACTTTCATAAAAATCCACTGAAGGGACTGTAGGAGAGCTCAGAGATTTAACGTCTATTTCCAGGTTAATCTATGAATCTCAGGTCCTCAACCCTAATTTTAATGAAGAATGATTTAGCTTTCTTTACAAGTCATCCCTGTGAAAAGGTATGTTGCTGAAATCTTCCAACGAGAGCTGTAAAATTTTAAAACTGGGGAAGGACCTTAGAGATCATCTAATTCTTAAAGTTTCCAGACCCTTAAGCAAGAACCAATGTGTCCCAGCAGGGAGGAGGACTTTGTAGCTAGGGACTCCTGCACCTACTGCCGGGAGATGGCAGCCTACCTCACCTTTCCCCTTTTCTTGCCTACTACCCATCCCAGACAGCTCTCCTTGCCTGAGTACCTAACATTCCAAATATCTTGTGTTCTTTTTTTGTTGTTGTTCTTAAATTATAAACAGTTATCTATGGCTCCACTAGGTCGGTGATAAGCAGGAGAGAGAAAGTGACATGGAACAATTCAAGATGAAAATAAACCTGCCCCGGACAAGTCCCCTTGGTGAAAACTGGCAAGTTGGAGGAGGAATATCTCTTTCCAACATAGGAGAAAGAGAAGGGAAGGTCAACCCACTCAGGCTTCTTGTAGTGAATAAACATAAGGTTATCCTTCCAATCCAGTTCGAGGTCCAGAATGTTAAAGCGGAGCTCCTGATCTCTCATGAGTATGTAAGCTTGCCTCTGTTCTGGTGAAGCAAACTGAGAAATAGCTGAAATATTTTCTCAAAGATTTTATCCTATAAGAAGGGCCCCCAGCACTCAGAAATGCCCTTTTCCATCAGATAGCACATATCTTGAAGCTTAGCAAAAGATTTAAGCCTTTCTATAACTTTTTATGGCATACAGCGAATTGTTCCAAGGAGCAGTATGTATCAATAGTGGTTGATCAGTACATGTTTACTGAATGACTGCCCCAAGGTCGGGTTCTGTATTTTTTTCCTGCTTTGTTACAACTATTTCCTGGTTATATTTTCCCACCTGTAGTTTTGGAAAAGCAAAATCAAATAGAAAGCTATAAAGATCTGCCCCTTAAAGAAATTTCCTCAAAAACAGAGGTTTGCATTCAATGTACTTTTTATGTCCTTTTGATGCCTAATATTTTGAGTCTCCTGCCCGTACCTCGGTTCAAGCCATTGTCATCTATTATAGAAGGCTCCTAGAGGTTAAAGCGTCTGCCTGCAGTGCAGGAGACCCAGGTTCGATCCCTGGGTTGGGAAGATCCTCTGGAGAAGGAAATGGCAACCCACTCCAGTACTCTTGCCTGGAAAATCCCATGGACTGAGGAGCCTGGTGGGCTACAGTCCGCGGGGTCGCAAAGAGTCGGACACAACTGAGCGACTTCACCTACCTACAGTCAATCAGTCCTCTGTAAAATTTTTGTTCATGTTCTTACTGTACTTAACCTACTGCCTCTCTGTGATCCTCAGAATAAAGTCCAGAGTCCAGACTCCTTCACCTGGCACCAGGCCATTTGTGATGCAATCCCTGCTCACTTCCAATTTCTTCTCAGCCCTTGGCCCACCGCACCTCAGCCATGTGGACATAATTGGAAGATCACAAACACACCACAGTCTAGCCCTCCAGCCCTTTCTCACTCTGCACCCTCATTCTCTTTATCTCCCTCCCTCCTGCTTTGTAGGGGAACTGCCACAGAGTCTTCAGGTCTTTCTCAACCTACCTTCTCAAAAGGGAAGCCTTCCGGACACCACCACACCCCTTCCTCCAGCCTGACTTTTGTATTTCTCCCCCAAGTCCTCCACCCAAGACCAGAAGTCAGGCACTGCTGGGTTGGGGGAGGGGAGGCAACGATAGCGTGAACTGTGATGTGAGTGGTCATCTGGGTCTACAGACACCATGAGCACAGCCTTATGTAGTGTCACCGTGGGAGTATATGCAACCATTATATCTACCACTCTGGGCAGGAATCCCTTAGAAAAAATGGAGTAGCCATCATGGTCAACAAAAGAGTCCGAAATGCAGTACTTGGGTGCAATCTCAAAATTGACAGAATGATCTCTGTTTGTTTCCAAAGCAAACCATTCATTATTACAGCAATCCAAGTCTATGCCCCAACCCGTAATGCTGAAGAAGCTGAAGTTGAATGGTGCTATGAAGACCTACAAGAGCTTCTAGAGCTAACACCCAAAAAAGATGTCCTTTTCATTATACGGGACTGGAATGCTAAAGTAGGAAGTCAAGAAACACCTGGTATAACAGGCAAATTTGGCCTTGGAGTACAGAATGAATCATGGCAAAAGCTAATAGAGTTTTGCCAAGAGAACGGATTGGTCATAGCAAACACCCTCTTCCAACAACACAAGAAACAACTCTACACATGTACATCACCAGATGGTCAATACTGAAATCAGATTGATTATATTCTTTACAGCCTAAGATGGAGAAGCTCTATACAGTCAGCAAAAACAAGACCGGAAGCTGACTGTGGCTCAGATCATGAATTCCTTATTGCCAAATTGAGACTTAAATTGAAGAAAGTAGGGAAAACCACTAGACCATTCAGGTATGACCTAAATCAAATCCCTTACGATTACACAGTGGAAGTGAGAAATAGACACAAGGGGTTAGATCTGATAGACAGAGTGCCTGAAGAACTATGGACTGAGGTTTGTGACACTGTACAGGAGGCAAGAATCAAGACACCCCCAAGCAAAAGAAATGCAAAAAAGCAAAAGAGCTGTCTGAGAAGGCCTTACAAATAGCTGTGAAAATAAGAGAAGCCAAAAGCAAAGGAGAAAAGGAAAGATATAAGCATCTGAATGCAGAGTTCCAAAGAACAGCAAGGAGAGATAAGAAAGTCTTCCTCAATGATCAGTGCAAAGAAATAGAGGAAAACACTAGAATGGGGAAGACTAGAGCTCTCTTCAAGAAAATTAGAGATACCAAGAGAACATTTCATGTTAAGATGGGCTCAATAAAGGACAGAAATGGTAGGGACCTAACAGAAGCAGTATTAAGAAGAGGTGGCAAGAATACACAGAAGAACTATGCAAAAGATCTTCACGACCCAGATAATCATGATGGTGTGATCACTAACCTAGAGCCAGACAACCTGGAATGTGAAGTCAAGTGGGCCTTAGAAAGCATCGCTACGAGCAAAGCTAATGGAGGTGATGGAATTCCAGTTGAGCTCTTTCAAATCCTGAAAGATGATGCTGTGAAAGTGCTGCACTCAATATGCTAGCAAATTTGGAAAATTCAGCAGTAGTCATAGGACTTAAAAAGGTAGGTCAGTTTTCATTCCAATCCCAAAGAAAGGCAATGCCAAAGAATGCTCAAACTACTGCACAATTGCACTCATCTCACACTCTAGTAAAGTAATGCTCAAAATTCTAAAAGCCAGGCTTCAACAGTACATGAATCGTGAAATCCAGATGTTCAAGCTGGATTTAGAAAATGCAGAGGAACCAGAGATCAAATTGCCAACATCTGCTGGATCATCAAAAAAGCAAGAGAGTTCCAGAAAAACATCTATTTCTGCTTTATTGATTTTGCCAAAGCCTTTGTGTAGATCACAACAAGCTGTGGAAAACTCTTAAAGAGATGGGAATGCCAGACCATCTGACCTGCCTCTTGAGAAATCTGTATGCAGGTCAGGAAGCAACAGTTAGAACTGGACATAGAACTTCTTTCCAAATAGGGAGAGAAGTACATCAAGGCTGTAAATTGTCACCCTGCTTATTTAACTTATATGCAGAGTACATCATGAGAAACCCTGGACTGGAAGAAACACAAGCTGGAATCAAGATTGGCCGGAGAAATATCAATAACCTCAGATATGCAGATGACACCACCCTTATGGCAGAAAGTGAAGAATAACTAAAGCGCCTCTTGATGAAAGTGAAAGAGGAGAGTGAAAAAGTTGGCTTAAAGCTCAACATTCAGAAAACTAAGATCATGGCATCTGGTCCCATCAGTTTATGGCAAATAGACGGGAAACAGTGGAAACAGTAACAGACTTTTTTTGGGGCTCCAAAATACTGCAGATGGTGACTGTAGCCATGAAATTAAAAGATGCTTGCTCTTTGGAAGAAAAGCTATGACCAACCTAGATAACATATTAAAAAGCTGAGACATTACTTTGCCAACAATGTCCATCTAGTTAAAGCTATGGTCTTTCCAGTAGTCAAGTATGGATGTGAGAGTTGGACTATAAAGAAAGCTGAGCACTGAAGAAGTGATGCTTTTGAACTATGGTGTTCGAGAAGATTCTTGAGAGTCCCTTGGACTGCAAGGTGATTCAACCAGTCCATCCTAAAGGAAATCAGCCCTGAATATTCATTGGAAGAACTGATGCTGAAGCTGAAACTCCAAAACTTCGGCCACCTGAAGCAAAGAACTGACTCATTTGAAAAGACCCTGATGCTGGGAAAGATTGAATGTGGGAGGAGAAGGAGATGACAGAGCATGAGATGGTTGGATGGCATCGCTGACTCAGTGGACATGAATTTGAGTAAACTCTGGGAGTTGGTGTTGGACAGAGAGGCCTGGTGTGCTGCAGTCCATGGGATTGCAAAGAGCCAGATATGACTGAGCAACTGAAATGAACTGAAGGTGAAAAATCTTGTGTTTCCTGCAGAACTGAAAAAATATCAGTGTGTGGACTTCCCTGATGGCACAGTGGATGGGAATCCACCTGCCAATTCAGGGGACACAGGTTTGATCCCAGGTCCAGGAAGATTCCAGATGCCCAGGGGCAACTAAGCCTAAGTGCCACAACTTCTGAGTTCCTGCTGCAACTACTGAAGCCTATGTGCCTATGTGTTCCACAAGAGAAGCCACTGCAGTGAGAAGTCCATGCACCACAATGAAGACTAGCCCCCGCTCACCACAACTATAGAGAGCCTGCAAACAGCAATGATGTCCCAGTGCAGCAAAAAACAAATAATTAATCTAAAAATATATACCAGTGTGGTTGTAACTGGTAAATAAAAAGAGTGTAATAATGCAAATGAGATTGCACATCAATTTTTTAATACAACTCTCTTAGACATTTATGTTGTTTTCCAAATTTTTCCTATGACATAATGCCACAATGATCACTGTTCTACTTTTATCTATATAAGCTGTGGCAGTATTTTGTAAGACCCCTCCAGAATAGAAATTAGGGATTGGAAAGTGTGAAAGATTTCAGTAGATATTGTCAAGCTGCCTTCTTAAAAAGTTAACAATTTTACATTTACATTTACTTTGTCTGTTTTCTAAAACTAGCCAGGCATAGATATTGTCAGTCTTCAAAATTTTTACCCATCTCTGTAGGAAGAAATTATGAAGTAGGAAGAAAAAATAATTTTTTAGTAAGTTTGGATATCTTTTCATTTTGACAGTTACTGATTCTTTCCTTATGAATGCTTGTTCCTGTGCTTAGCCTATTTTTGTCCATTGTTCAATTTTCTTATTATATAGTTCTTATTTTACTGTTCCTTTCTCTTTGTGTATTATGAACATGAAGCCTCGGTCATATGATTTGGACACATTTTTGCCAGTTTTTCTTTAAAAATTTTTTGATGGAAGAGGGTGGGATGATTTGGGAGAGTGGCAGTGTAACATGTATGATATCATAAGTGAAACGAATCGCCGGTCTAGGTTCGATGCAGGATGAAGGATGCTTGGGACTGATGCACGGGGATAATCCAGAGAGATGATATGGGGCGGGAGGGGGAAGGTGGGGGTCGGGATTGGGAGTTCATGTACACTCGTGGCTGATTCATGTCGATGTATAGCAAAACGAATACAATATTGTGAAGCAAAACAAACTAAAAAATAAAAATTAATTTAAAAAATTTTAATGACATTTTATCACAATAGAAAGTTTTAATTTTATGTAGTTATAACTTTTGTCCTTTATAATTCACATATTACATATTTTGCTTAAAAAAGATCTGTATTTAAAAAAGCAAATATAGTTATGTGGTGGTATTTGATGGGTAAGGGGATATTTTGGGGAAATTTAAGAAAATGAAATCAGTTAGTTATTCACTGTAAATTGAGGCTGTGGCTATGAGCATGGGAAATAGAAAATAAATTTAGGGACTTTAAAAAAAAGTATAACACCTTTACTGAGATATGGTTTACTTAACTTACAATACACCTATTTAAAGTGTTGCAGTTCATGGGTTTTTTAAGGATATTCACAGAGATTTGCAACCATAATCAATTTTGGAACATTCTATCACCCCCACAAGAAGCCCCATAACCATTAGCAGTCATTCTGCATTCCTCTATAATTGCTTCCAGCCTTTGGCAACCACTAAACTACTTATATCTATAGATTTCTCTGTTGTGGACATGTCATGGATGGAATCATAAAGTACGTAATCTAGTGTGACTGGCCCGTTGGTCACTGAGCATGACGTTCCAAGGTTTCTCCATGTTGTAGCATGTATCACTACTTCACTTCTATGAATGACGAATATTTCATTGTATGATGATTCTTACTGTGTTTGTTTATCCATTGACCAGTCAATGGACATTTGGGTTTTTTCCGTTTTTGGCTATTGTGAATAATGTTGTTATCAATATTCTTGTTCAAGTTTTTTATGCAGAGACAGGTTTACAGTTCCCTTGAGTATATGTATTGGAGAGAAATTGCTGGGACATATGGTAATTCTGTTTAACTTTATAAGGAACTACCGAACAACTACCAAACTATTTTCCAAAGCACTGTACCATGGGACATACACACAAGCAATGTATGAGGGTTCCAATTGCTTCATATCCTCATCAACAATTGTTATTATGTATCTTTGATAAAAAGTTACAGCCACTTTAGTGGATGTAAAGTGCTTTCTCATTATGAGTTTGATTTTCATTTCCTCAGTGGCTAAAGATGTTGAGCATGTTCTTTGCTTGTTGGTCATTTGTATACCTTCATTGAAGACATGTCTGTCCAAGTCCTTTGTCCATTTTTTAACTAGATTGTCTTTTTGTTGAGTTGTAAATTCTTGCATATTCTGGTTGTGCTCTTTATCAGGTCTATGAGTTATATTTTCTCATGTTGTATGGATTGTCTTCTCACTTTTTTGGTGATATTCTTTGAAGCACAAAAATTTTTATGTTGATGAAATCCAATTAATTTAATTTTTCTTTTGTTACTTGAATGCTTGATGTCATATCACAAAGGCTTTGTTTAACTCAAGTCAGAAAGGTTGACATTTAGATCTATTGTCCGTTTCGTTAGCTTTTATTTACGGTGTGAGGAAGGGATCCAACTTCATTTTTATGCTTATAGATAGTCAATTGTTACAGCATCATTTCAAAACAAGATTTGATTTTGTCAATAACTAGTCGGGTATTGAGGTACATTTTTTGAAAGCAGGCTTGAAAAGACTTGACAACTAGAAGGTTAAGGAGATAGAAGAATGAAAATTTTTTTGTTTAGAAACTAGATAGCTAGTAATGCCATTAACCAATATGGGCAAATCAAGTAAAGGGGGAGGAGCAGGAGCAGCTTTGGGAGATGGACCACTCTTGGGAGTCCTGTGGACTGCAAGAAGATCCAACCAGTCCATCCTAAAAGAAATCAGTCCTGGGTATTCATTGGAAGGACTGATGCTGAAGCTGAAACTCTGATACTTTGGCTACCTGATGCGAAGAACTGACTCATTGGAAAAGTCCCTGATGCTGGGAAAGACTGAAGGCGGGAGGAGAAGGGAACGACAGAGGATGAGATGGTTGGATGGCATCACTGTCTCAATGGACATGAGTTTGTATAACCCCTGGGAGTTGGTAATGGACAGGGAAGCCTGGCATTCTGCTATCCATGGGGTCGCAAAGAGCTGGATACGACTGAGTGACTGAACTGAACTTTGGGCATGTTTAACTTGAGATACTTACAAGATAGTCATGTGGCAGTTCATAACAGGCAGTTGTAAATTTGGTCTGGAATTCAAAGGAATGTTTGGAGTGAAAACCACAGATTTGGAAGTCCCCTTCCTCTGTAGGAAATGTTGAGATGATGGAGAATCCGGACAGAGATAAACCTGACATTTAAGTGTCATTGAGGGGGATGACACCACCCTTATGGCAGAAAATGAAGAAGAACTAAAAAGCCTCTTGATGAAAGTGAAAGAGAGTGAAAAAGTTGTCTTAAAGCTCAACATTCAGAAAACGAACATCATGGCATCTGGTCCCATCGCTTCATGGGAAATAGATGGGGAAACAGTAGAAACAGTGTCAGACTTTATTTTTGGGGGCTCCAAAATCACTGCAGATGGTGACTGCAGCCATGAAATTAAAAGACGCTTACTCCTTGAAAGAAAAGTGATGACCAACCTAGATAGTATATTCAAAAGCAGAGACATTACTTTGCCGACTAAGGTCTGTCTAGTCAAGGCTATGGTTTTTCCTGTGGTCATGTATGGATGTGAGAGTTGGACTGTGAAGAAGGCTGAGCGCAGAAGAATTGATGCTTTTGAACTGTGGTGTTGGAGAAGACTCTTGAGAGTCCCTTGGACTGCAAGGAGATCCAACCAGTCCATTCTGAAGGAGATCAACCCTGGGATTTCTTTGGAAGGAATGATGCTAAAGCTGAAGCTCCAGTACTTTGGCCACCTCATGCGAAGAGTTGACTCATTGGAAAAGACCCTGATGCTGGGAGGGATTGGGGGCAGGAGGAGAAGGGGACGATCGAGGATGAGATGGCTGGATGGCGTCACTGACTCCATGGGCGTGGGTCTGGGTGAACTCCGGGAGTCTGATGCTGGGAGGGATTGGGGGCAGGAGGAGAAGGGGATCACAGAGGATGAGATGGCTGGATGGCATCACGGACTCAATGGACGTGAGTCTGAGTGAACTCCGGGAGTTGGTGATGGACAGGGAAGCCTGGAGTGCTGTAATTCATGGGTTCGCAAAGAGTCAGACACGACTGAGCAACGGAACTGAACTGAACTGAACTGAAGGGGAAGAGTCAATGAAAAAGAATTAAGAATGAGAGAAGCTGAGAAGGCTCCTTGAAGAATGGTGGCAATGCTAAGAGAGATTAGGGGAGCTCATTGCAATTTAAATGATGAAGAGAGTTTGATTAGGATCATAGCCAAGGAGGTTCTACAGTTAGGTCATTTGTTTTTTTGCCCCTAAATCTTCAATAGAGAGGTTGCAATGGAATATGAGGAGGAGTGCTTGAACCTTTAAAGCAAAAAAAAAGGAACATGTTTTCCTTGGAAATTATTTCTAAAGACTATAACTACCATCTTAGTGGCCTAAGGGCAGTAGCACAAAAAAAGCCAAATGCTTCTCTTTTCCTTTGATTGTGACTTCATAGTCCAATGCGTAACAAAACTGAGATAAACCTGGAATATCACAGCAAAACTTTCTAAAGACCAGGAGAAGATTAAAGGAGAAAAGAAAAGAGTATGAGAGTTATAGATAATAGATGTTTCTCTTCTAGAGAGGTGGTTCATTACAGAGCTATCTTCCTGAGAAGCTTCCAGCCTAGTTCCATTTATCAGAGACCAGTGTTACCTAGTATCCCTTGGGAGGGTCTTTAAACACATCTAAACTTAAAGTCTAAGGGAGCAAGGTCAAGTTTCTTTATACATATGTGTGAGAGTTCTGGGTTTCTTTCTGTGGACCCACCTCTTTTCTCTAGATATGGGAATGTCCACTTAATTCAGGGAGAAATTGTACCCTCTCACCAGGGTGTGGCCAAAGAAGATAGTCATTATTTCAGTGAAATAAATAACTCCCGTTGTGCCAAAGATATTGTTAGTAGCAGATCCGTAATCTCACATAGAGGGCTGAATTTCTGTGCATCCACAAGACATTCTGAAATATGTTGCACTGAATGGGAGAGAAATAAATAGAAACAGAGTGTAAGTGGTTCCTTGGGGGATTTTGATAGTGAAGGACCTTATGGAAAGCAGAGGAATGGAAGACTGAGAGAGCTTTGGGAAGTGGGTGTTTTAGAATCCCATTGGCAGCAGGGAGAGAGAGCAGGAAGTGAGAAATTGAAGACAGAAATGGGAATAATGGATAGAACAGAGTCCTAAGGTGTGGGTGAGGTAGGATACAGAGAGGATGGAAATCTCTAAAATAGGCAGGATTCTAGAAGGAATGAATTAAAGGTGACGTGAGCATAAGGAATGAAAATTAGCAAAATCTGTTTTCTGAAAAAAACAGGGAGTCTGGTCATCTGGGTAAATGGAGAAAACAAAGTTGAGAGTGGAATCTGAAGAGGCTGGGAAAACGTTTGTTTTTCTGAATGCAGTATTTTCCCCACACCCTAACACCTTAAGTAGTTCTTCTGTAGAGAGATGTCTTTTCCTGTAGTAAAACCTGCAAAGATAACTGCTTGGTTGAATGAGTTCCTTGGCACACAGTCCTTGTGTTTTACCCACCTGAAAAATCCCCAGGATTGGTTTAACTTTCTTTGATACTACCCCTAAGATGCTGAAAAAAATAAACACAACTCCGAAGATCATGGAACCGTTATAAATTCATAGTCACCCATTTCACTAAGAAATGAATAATGCTCAGAAATCTGTAATCATCTAATCTAATTTTTACCAAATTAAGGAACAATTATCCAGTTTATCTATATTATTATTAATAAGTCTATATTATTACTCATTTATTCAACAAGTACTAATTGCCCATCTAGTCTGTACAGGCTCCTTCTATATGTTAAGTATATGGAACAAATAAGGTTGATAGACAAGATCCTTGTTGTAATGGGGTCAGATAGGAAAAATTCCAGATAGTGATAAGACCTATGAAAAAAATTAAAACAGAAAAATGTGATAAATCATGAGTGGGAAGAAGGATAACACAGACAGCCCAAGAAAGTAAGCCTTTTTAAGAAGAGGCCTGGGCTAAGACCTAAATGACAAGAAGGACTCAGACATTTGAAAATCTCGTGGCAACATCTCCAGGCACGTCTTGTGCCAGAAATGAACTTGATATAATAGATGGACCAGGGGGAAAAAAAAGCCAACAAACTAATGTGGCTAGCACTTAATGAATCAGGGGAATAGTGATAAATAATAAGGCAGTGTAAAGGAGAAGAGGCCAGGTAGGGTTTTGAGTTCTCTGTAAAGAATGAGTAATAGAAGAATAGGAATGAAATCGGTAAGAGTGATTCAGAGACAGTTGTGGTAGATCAAATGGCAGATTTTGATGGTTTTGTCAGGGGTGCTGTGGTGGACATAGGAGTGGAAGGAATCTGGGTAGATTCTGGAGGTAAAGCTTACTGTTGGACAAGATATGGGAGGTGGGAGAGAAATCTCGTAGAGCTTCTAGTATTTGGGCTTTAGCAAAAGGGAGATGGAGAAGGAAATGGCAACCCACTCCAGTGTTCTTGCCTAGAGAATCCCAGGAATGGGGGAGCCTGGTGGGCTGCCGTCTATGGGGTCGCACAGAGTCGGACACGACTGAAGCGACTTAGCAGCAGCAGCAGCAGCAGCAGCAGCAAAAGGGTGAATAGTGATAATGTTTACTAGATGGAGAAGACTAAGGAAAGAAAAGATTCGGGGGACTGGAAGAGAAACCAGTTCTTCTATCCTGGCTATGCTTAGTTTGAGATGCCTGACGGCCACTCAAAAAGAGATATCAGACAGGCTATAGGTCTATGACTCCAGAAATCAGCAGGTGAGTCAGCAGTGAGAAACTTACTCTCTATGTTTTAGGAAACATAGCAAATATTTTAAGAAAATTATCATGTTCTCCCCTAATGTCTTCTATTCTCTAAATAACCCTAGTTCCCCAGCTGCTCTGCATGACCTTGTTTCCATATTCTTCAACATCCTGGTCATATCTTTTTTTGAAGTGGGATGCCAAGGACTAAACTGACCTGAATAACATGCCCGAAAATATCCCTCTGATTTTTATTCTTTCAGAAATATGTTCACTTTTAATAACTCGTCTGTGTTCTGTTTTGTCATGAGTATGTTAGGGTCCCTGCCTGAGGCATACACATTTCTTCTAATTTTCTTCTAATCTGTTGTTGATTTGAAACTCGAATAATGAACTTATGCTCTGTATTAAACATTAACATTTTGCTTTGTATGCTTGGAATATTTTCTAGTAATTTAAAAGGGAGAGAATGTGCTTTCTATGAGGGGCCACCTGAGCCTTTCTATGAGTAAAATTTTGAGTGAGAAAAATTTTTTCCCTTACTCTGCTTTTCTAATCTATATTCAAAATAAGTGAGTTTTCCAAATAGTTGATTTCAAGATGGATATGGTATTTCAGTCCTTTACAAAAGGATCTCATTAGAGATTTTCTCAGTCTGGGGCACTGGTTTTCAACCAGCAGTGATTTTGCTCTCCAGGGACATTTGGCACTTTCTGCAGACTTGTTTGGTGGCTGTGGCTTGTAGCAAAGAGAACACTATGTGCATCGAGTAGGGGAGGGCTGTGAAACATCTCACAGTGCACAGGGCAAGCCCCAGGAGCAAGGAGTTATCTGGCCCCTAATGTCAATAGTTCCTCTATTTAGGAAGGATTCTGGTCAGGTATTCCCCCAATCTTGTTTACCAACCTCACTGAAATAAGCTTAGTAAAACCTGTGTGAAAAAATGGACACAATTTAAACTCAATGAATTAATTCTGCTTCCAACTAATTACTGCTCTCTTCTTTTATCGTGTGCCAACCATCTGTTGATAATCTTCCTATAATTTATTTTTTAATATAAATTTATTTATTTTAATTGGAGATTAATTACTTTACAATATTGTATTGGTTTTGTCATACATCAACATGAATCCGCCACAGGTATACACGTGTTCCCCATCCTGAACCGGACAATACAGAAGCACTTATTGTCATCCGAGAAGATGTTTTCATAGTCCCAATTTTCTGTCACCCCTCCCAATCTCACCCTTTTAGAAATGTTAACAATATTCAGGATCACATTAGGACTTTTTCTTTTGATTAAAAACAATGTTGACTGTGCTGGGTCTTCGGTATGGCTCATGGGCTTCTCTTGTTTCCGAGCACAGGCTCTGAAGGGTAAATGCGCCACAGTCGCATCTCAACGACTTAGTTGCCCAGGGACTTGTGTGATCTTAGTTCCCGGACCAGGGATCCAACCTGCATCCCCTGCACTGGAAGGTGGATTCTCAACCACCGGACCACCAGGGAAGTCCCCGGACTTTATTTTCATATGCTCTTATTCAAAGCAAAATCAGGGAGTTCCTTGGTGGTCTAGTGGTTAAGATTAAGAGCTTTCACTGCCGTGGACTAGGTTCAATCCCTGGTGGGGGAACTGAGATCCTGATAGCCTTGAGGCACAGCCACCCCCAAAAAAATGATAAATAAAGCAAAATAATGTTTTCATTGCCCTTTCTGGACTTTTACTTTCTCTTCCCCATATTTTGCTCATGCTTTCCAGCAGAAAGGTCATGTTTCTTAAGAAGAGGAATAATCCTGCTTTTCTTTTTCATATCTCAATACTCAATAAATACAACCCAACTGAAACCAGAAGCTCTGTTCTCCTTATCGCTCAGGTGCCCCAGTGAGGCATGCAGCTATTCTGGGACGAGGTGGTGCTGACAGGCTCACTAGTTGGCTGGTAGCGAGCGAGGGGAAAGCAGAGCCGCTGTCCTATCACTGGCTGTTCTTTGAGGCAGGGGTGTGGGAACCAAGAAGAACGCTCCTTACTGCACGTGCACCAGGGTGGGAACAGGTCCAGTTTTTCCCTGGGGTTGTTTGGTTTCTTGATATTGATAGCAGCTGTCAAGATCAAAGAAGAACTAGTGAGATAGTGGTAAATAGCTTCATTCTCAGGGTACCTGAAGGGAGCAAAAGTTGGTGGAAAGTTTGAAATGCAAAGAGAAAAATTCTTTCTTTAGCCAGACCCAGAAACAGCAACTAGGTAGCTCCTTTCAGGTGCTTCTGATATTTCAAATTACAACTGTGATATCATTCGAGTCTAGTGACTTTCCCAGTACCTTTATGTTTTAAAGTTGGAGAGTCATTCATTCATTCAGATATTTGCTGAATGTGTCTATATGTACCAGGCACAAAAATGAACCAGGGAAACTTCTAAAGATTTGGGAATTTCGAGTGTGTGTTTGAAAGAGGTATGATAAGTGCATACTTAATTAGTAGTCAAAATATTTACATAATTTATCCCCTTTCTCCCATGGGGAGATTGCTTTACAAGCATGAACCCCCAGGTATTTGTATAGGTGATGTGTTGGAGGTGGCAGAGAATAAATCAGTTGGAATCCTTCCCCTTCAGACCTAAGACCACCTTTTTTTTTTTTTTTGGCCATACCTCTCAGCGTATGGGATTTTAGTTCCCCCATCATGGATCAAACGGAGTCTTAACCACTGGACCTGCAGGGAAGTCCAAGACCACTTTTTAGAATTAGAGAACTGACACAGAGGTTTAGTTTAACAACGTAAATGTTAGCATAGTCCATAGCACAGCAAGATAGTGCCATAGTCTGAGCTGCTACCTGGGTCTTCTAGCTCTCAGCCTTGTCTTTGTTCTAAAAATAGACATGAGAGAAGATTGTTTGCAGGAAACACTTTCCACTACTGTACCAAGTTGGTTTCTATCCAGAAAGCCGTCTGGCTGACACAATGGATAGGATAATGAAACGAAGCAGCAGAG
>SJXQ01012172.1:171911-272262 GCA_006408695.1 Aepyceros melampus
GGGAGGGAGGGAAGCAATGGAGAAGAGAGATTAGAAAAATCACAGAGCGAGGAGACCGTGTTTTAGTTGTTGTGAAGCATATAAGATAAAGTGACATATTTGGTGTCTCTGGAGTGCAAGCAGTATGTTGATATTGTAAAAAAGAAAAATATGCAGTAAGATTTTGCATCACCCCCCTGATGGCTCGGAGGTTAAAGCATCTGCCCAAAATGCGGGAGACCCGGGTTCGATCCCTGGGTCAGGAAGACCCCTGGAGAAGGAAATGGCAACCCACTCCAGTATTCTTGCCTGGAGAATTCCACGGACAGAGGAGCCTGGCAGGCTACAGTCTATGGGGTCACAAAGAGTCAGACATGACTGAGCGCCTTTCTTTTCTTTTCTTTTCTTTTCTTTTCTTTTCTTTTCTTTTCTTAAGGGCTCACGCCAAAGTAGCATGTCTGGCATTCAAAGACTGCTATGGCAGAGCCTGAGCTTGGTTTTAGAGAAACATAATCTCTTATTGGATTCCTATAAGGGCTCTACTCTTGAGCAAGATCCAAAAAAGCAGTCTTCTCTAAACTTCTGCACAAACCTCCTAGCACCATTACTTCGCCCAGGCTGTCCCATCTTCCTGAGATGCCCTTCTCTAATCTCTCTCTCTCTTTCTTTTTTTAAAGATTTTTTTTTTTTTAAGTGTGGACCATTTTAAAAGTCTTTATTGAATTTGTTACAATATTCTTTACCAATGATGTTTTGGTTATTGGTCTCAGGGCATGTTTTCTCATTTGAAAAGACCCTGATGCTGGGAAAGATTGAGGGCAGGAGGAGAAGGGGACGACAGAGGATGAGATGGTTGGATGGCATCACCGACTCAATGGACATGAGTTTGGGTAGGCTCCGGGAGTTGGTGTTGGCCAGGGAGGCCTGACGTGCTGCAGCTCATGGGGTTGCAGAGTCGAACACGATTGAGCGATTCAGCTGAACTGAACTGAACTCAGGGCATGTGGGATCTTAGCTTTCCAACCAGGGATCAAACCTGCAAACCTGCACTGGAAAGTGAAGTCTTAACCACTGGACCACCAGTAAAGTCCCCCTGCCTATCTCTTTTCTTACCCATCTTTTAAGAACTAGTTCAGATTCTGACTTCTGGAAGATTCTAATTTCAGAAGCCTTTCTGGATTGTTCCCACATGAATAAAATCTCTGGATTCTTTGACTTTCTTTTCTGGTTCCCTCCTTGGACCAGACTGATCAACCTAAGGGCGGGAACTTGAGGGCCTTTGCATTGTTCAGCAAAGTACTGCACAGTTTTATAGGCTCTCTCAGTATCCATGTATGTATATATTTTAATTTTTCTAAAAACTGCCTTTAAAAAAGTAAATCTTAGTTTTAAGGGAACTTCCCTAGTGGCTCATTGGTTAAGAATCTGCCTAGCAATGCAAAGGATATTGGTTCCCTCCCTGATCTGGGAAGATTCCACCTGCTGTGGAGCAGCTAAACCTGTGTGTCACAGTTACTGAGCCTGTGCTCTAGAGCCCGAGAGCCGTAACTACTGAAGCCCGCGTCTGGAGCCTGTGCTCTGCAACAAGAAGCTCCCACTCGCCACAACTAGAGAAAGCAGCCAGCAGTGAAGACCCAGCACAGCCAAAAATAAATAAATGAAAGGATCCGCCTTCCGATGCAGGGGCCATGGCAGCTTAGAGGCAAGAATAGAGAATGGATTTGGAAGAAGCAAAGTTTCTGACTAAGATGTGAGGACAAGTTTGACTGTAGATACAAGGAATATTGGAAAAGAGAATAGGAGAGACCGAAGGAGGCTGAAGATAGTGGCTTATATCTGGAGAAATGGAAAGAAAAGAAACAGAAGGAATTGTAGAAATTTTGAGATAAAAATATTGAGACGGGCGAAAAACAGTCAAGAGACTGAAAGGGTTACATCTGAGGGAAAGATCTTAGCTTTTGCTTGTCTTTGGGAGGTTCCTTTTTACACATTAGAAAAGGAAATGGAAAACAATACAGAAGTAAGAGTATCCTCTTTATAACCTCCTGCTGGTCCCTTCCGTGGAATCGAAATGACTCAGAGAGGCATATGAGAATAAATAAATACTTCCTTGGGACTGTCTCTGTTAGCAAGGTTCCGTCTGCAGCTGCAACTGTTTTCTCCAGAATCCTGCATGACCTGCTTCAAGACCTGACTATGTCTTTTCCCTCCTGTGACTCCCTGGGTTTCAGCTTCCTGGGTTTGCTGATGCCCATTGCCTTGCTGCCTCTGCTCTGTTCCTCGAACTGTGGGCAAGATGTCTCTGTCCATTTCTGTAAGTTGTTCATGGTATTGTATCACTTGTGCAGTTCCTCTTTGACTGCCTCAGGTCTCCTCTATGTGCCTTTTCCTTTTGCCTTAGTCTTATTTTTCTGTTTGCAGTCTCCCATTCTACTTCTGTCATGACTTTATCAGTTGGCTTACTGTGATTCCATCCCCATAGCATCCCCACTCTGGGGAAAAATGAGGGGAACAGGAAGGAAGAGAGAGCCTAGAATTAGAGGGACAGTGAGAAGCTGGATTGGAATTACAGGGTAACCTTTTGACTGAGTCCTGAAACAGAGTACAGACAAACCATGTAGATAGATGCCAGCCAAATTACACAAAATCTTAAGGGAATACACACCAGGGGCCCAGATACAGCTCCTGCTAGGAAAACTCATTCAATGAATTACCTACTCTTCTTACTTCACAAAAACGTATTGAAGATCACTTGAAACAAAATATATAAAATATTTATATTACAATATTGTACATGTATTAAGACAGAGAAGTAGCTCACTTGTTTGTATTTAAAATGTATTATTTATTGCCAAAAAAATAGCAACACAGCAATGCAATTCCTAAATATATACCCAAGAGAAAAGAATTCATAAGTGTGGCAAATGACAGGAATGTTTTATAATAGCTAAAAACTAAAAACAGTAATGGAGAAGCATGAATGTATACATCCACAGGAGACTGGCTACATAAATTCTGACATATCCATAAATGGTTAGTATTTGGCAGTAACAAGGAATGAACTGCTGATTCATACTGTGCAGCACTACAGACACTATGCTGAGTGGAAAAAAAAAAAAACCTGGCACAAAGGAAGGAATACCATATGATTCCATTTTTGTAGAGATGAAGAACAACAAAATTAATTGATGATGACAGAAGTCAGTATAGTGGGTACCTCTGGGGAGGGAGGCTATAGACTGGAACAGGCCCAAGGAAACCTTTTGGGAAGCAGAACTATTCTAGAATCTAGATCTTAATCTGGGTAGTAAATATTCATCCAGCTGTATACTTAACATTAATGCAGTTTTACCTACTTTACTGTATGCATATTTATACTTCAGTAAACTAGAACGGAGAACAAGACATAAAAGGAAGAAAGAACTCACCCTTCACTTCTAACACCACTAGAAGACAAATTCTTTATGTTGAAATGGTTCAACTCTAAACAGCTCAGCATTGTTTAAGAGGCTCGGTTTTGTAATTAGAACAGGTACTGTGTGGGTCTAGAGGTTATCCCCTTGGTAGGAGTTAGTGTTCAGATATCTCAGTTTCTAGACTTGAGCAACATGTGACAGTAAAGGGAAGTGGAAACCCTGTGTCACTGGCTCAGGAAGAGGGCTAGGTTTACAGCAATATCGCAACAAATCTTTGTTATCATTTTTCCTTCCTTCTTATTTTTCATTTTGTATCCTTATACCTACTTTCTTTCTATTTCTTTCTTTCTCTGCCTCTCTCTGTCTCTTGCTTCCATTTCTTTTCTTGACTGTGCAGATTATATCCTAGTTCCCCAACCAGGGATTGAACCCCGGTCCTCTACAGTGAGACTGCTAAGTCCTAACCACTGGGCCACTAAGGAATTCCCATGCTTACTCTTCTTAGATTGATTTTTCACCCTTCCCACCAAACAGCATACTCTTTGTGAGAGCTGGTGGGGTGAAGGGGTGCAGTCTTCAAATCTTCATCTCTGGTCAGTAGACCACTTCCCCATCTTTTCTAAAGGTGTCTCATTAAACTCAACTTCATATGCTGCAGCTTCTTTTATGAGGCTGTTCCAGGCACTCACATCCGCCCCCTGCCCAGAAGACTTTACAGCTGCATTCTCAGACTTCATTGGTTTGGGAACAGTGCCTGTGACAGTTCCCACTCTCTCAGTAGGACTCCCGCCCGCCCTTCAGGGAATTCCACGCATTTTAGTGCTTTCCCCCCAGCAGCTATTTTGCATTTACTGTGTTTCGTTCACCTTCAGACTTCCTGAGGAAAAAAGTCAGTTTATTTCTCAGGAAAGACTGGTCAGCTGACCAAGTTGTCTAAGGGTCTAAAAGAGGATAGGGGGGTGGATGGGGGGAGTGGGGGGTGGATAGTATTATCAGAAATAAGTAGGTGGAAGGACAGCCGTTCCACTCGGTCTTTTCTTATAAACCGACTAGTTCTAGGTTTTAATTTCTGTAACATCAGTGCTTGTTTCATAGAAGGTACTTAAATAAGTATTTGCCAGTATATGAAAAAAGGTGAATGAAAGCGTAAGACTAAAACTATACAGTATGACTGAAAAATGACAGAGGAGCTGTAGCAGGAATCAGGGCGCCGAGGGAACTTCCTACGATGCAAATCAGTGGGGCGCTGGGTGCATGGGTGCGTTTATCTGTCAGAAGTCATTGACCTGAACACCCAGTTTGTAAACGAAATTAACTTTAAAAATAATAATAATAACAGACTAGGATACTTGCAGGTTCTTAAAGAAGGGGACGATTTTGTAAAGATCCGAGGCTGTGTGGAAATGTGAAATATACATAGAAGAGAAAAGAGGGGAGAAGGGAGGGAGAAGGGCAGAGAAAAGAACAGAAAATAAGACCAGACCAGGCAGACCCCTGGCTAAACAGTCAGGGCGAGATGGAGGAACAAGGGGATGCAGACGGACACTGCTGAGCGGTGGAAAAGGGCGGTTTGGGATTAGTTGCCTGGAACAAAAACCTGCCCTAAAGGCAGAACCCTACGCGACCTTTTGCTTCTCCCTAGAGATGCTTCAGATTCCAGGAAATTAGAGCTCTCCCCGCCGACCCGGGCGGCGCCCCGCCGGGCCCCCTCTGCACTGGCCGGGGCGGGGCGCGGGCGCGGATCCGAGGCGGGAGAGATGCCAGTGGGAGGGGGCGGGGGTGGGGCGGGTAGAAGAAGAGTAGAGCGCAGGGGAGCGGGGAGGGGGCTTGGAGACCGCGTGGAGAGACGTGGGTGGAGGAGAGGGAGGGAGCGCTCAGGGAAGGGAAACAGCTGGTACCCAGAGAAAAGGTGATTTAGAACGAATCAGGACGGAGAAAGATGTGTTGAGATCGGCAGAGCAAGAGCCGTTAAGAATTAACGGCGGCATCAAAGATGAGCGTAAATACGTGTAGGGAAATGGAGAAAAAACAGGTTGCAGGCCATGACCGAAGAGGGGCCTGAGAGGAATCTGTGGAATCTGAGAAAGGGGGGAAAAAATCTCTAAATCAAGGACTCTTCTTTACCTCCCTCACTTTCCCTTCAGGTGAGAAGTAAATAAATTCCTCTGTTGGTATTTCCCTGGAGAAAAGCAAGCGAGCGCCACGCGTTTTTAAAATGAGGCGATTTATGCAAGTGAGAATCAGGACATTGCTTTTGTGCGTTATAGTTTAGTTATGGACTTGGTTCGCTTTCAAACCACGTCATGTAAACTTTTTAGAACTTCTGGTAAACATAATCACCATGTAATGCATACATCTTCAAAACAGCATCTGACATACTGTGGAAAGTTACTCATTAGAAAATTCAAGCATGCTCTACACTAAACCCACCTATTGTGCCACATTAAAATCTGAATTTTTGAAAAGTGAATTAGAACAATTATTTATATTATAGAGTTATATAGAATTTTTAAAAATTATACAGAGGTTGACTTTTTTTGTTGGGTTGTGTTTTTTTTTCTTTTCTTTTTTTGAGATTGGCTTTATTTTTAAAAAACAGAAAAACAGGTGCCCATGGTGTGTTTTTTAAAATAGGACTCAGCAGCAAGGAGTGATACAAATCAGTAAGTGTTAGAATAAGCAGATCAGTGATCTAGGTTTAATAATATAATATGTGTATAATTATTTATTGAGGAACTTGATTTCACTAATGTCCTTTTTTCCCTCTAGTCTCCATGTCCTATTTCCTCACCCGTGATTTCATTAGGTAATTGGGTGCAGATGGTAACATTTTGGCTCCAGTTACCAGCCCCAACTTTTGTGACTTCTACTTTCCAGCTAGAAAAAGAAATATTAGAAGACACAGAAATTCCTGGCAACAGTCTAACAGTGCATCACTGTACACTCCAGCCGTCCCTACAACTCACTTGCCCGCACCATCTTTGACACTGATATAAAATGCCGAACAACTGCTACCATTTTGGGGGGAGTCACAGAAAATGACCATGTAGTTAAGGAAGCTAGGGAGACTAAACTTGAAGATTAGGCATGAGCCCACTAAGTTAGCCACTAGATTAGCCACTTCTCTAAACCAGTTCTGAGTTTTCCTCTCCTTAGTAACTAGAAGGCAGTTGTAAGTCAATTATACTTCAAAAACAAGCAAATTCTTTAAAAAGAGAGAGAGAGAGAGAGATCAGAGTTGTGATTACCAGAGGGAAGTGGTGACAGGAGGAGGAATAGGATGAAGGTGTTCCAAGGAAACAAACTCCCAGTCACAAGTAAGTGAATACAATTAACACCGCCGCATGTTGGAAAAAGACCCTGATCGAGGGCAAGAGGAGAAGGGGGCGACAGAGGATGAGATGGTTGGATGGTATACCTGACTCGGTGGACGTGAGTTTGAGCAAACGCCAGGAGATGGTGAAGGACAGGGAAGCCTAGCAGGCTGCAGTTCATGGGGTTGCAGAGTTGGACACGACTTAGCGACTGAACAAGAAAATGTTTTAAATGAAAGTTGTTGAGAGTAAATCTTAAGGGTTCTCATCACTAACGCTTTTTTCAATTTTAAAAAATTTTGGGTCTCTATGAGGTTATCAGTGTTCACAAAGCTTACTGTGATAATCATTTCATCATGTACGTAAGTTATGTCATTATGCTGTACACCTTAAACTCATGCAGTGCTGTATGTCAGTTATATCTCAGTCAAATGGAAATAAAATGTTTGGAAGGTAGCACTATGTTGAGAGTGCCGCTTAGGGATGGAGGTGTGTGACGATATCCGTACTGTGTGTCTGAAAGTGAAAGTTGCTCAAGTCTTGTCTGACTCTTTGCGACCCCATGGGCTGCACAATCCATGGATTCTCAGGCCAGAACACTGGAGTGGGTAGCCTATCCCTTCTCCAGGGGATCGTCCCGGTCCAGGAATTGAACCAGGTTCTCCTGCACTGCAGGTGGATTCTTTACCATCTGAGTCACCAGGGAAGCTCGCACTGTATGTCTAGATAAGTGAAAAGAACAGGTGGACGTGTGAACTGGGAGTAACCCTAGGGAACAGGTTTGGGAGGCCATGCTCAACCTTGGGAAGTGTCTTTCCCAGTCCCTATTATGTAGGATGCAAGAAATTTGGAGAATAATTTCCTCTTGCCTGGTCTCCAGCCTTTGGCATCTCCATCTTGGGGGGCCCACTTTGCTGCATTCTCTTCTCAGAGGATTTTCACTCCCTTGAGATGTCTGTGTCTGTTTCAGATGCATTCCCTTTCTCTTCACTGTCTAATGCTGCACTGCCCCATCTGTTCTTTCCCCTGACTTGGGTGCATGCGAAATCGCTTTAGTCGTGTCTGCATCTGATTCTTTGCAACCCCAAGGACTGTAGCCCTCCAGGCTCCTCTGTCCCTGGGATTCTCCAGGCAAGAACACTGGAGTGGGTTGTCATGCCCTCCTCAAGAGGATCTTCCCCACCCAGAGATGGAATCTGTGTCTCCTAAGTTGCCCTGCATTGGCAGGTGGGTTCTTTACCACTAGTGCCACCAGGGAAGCCCCCCTCTGACTTGGGCCTAGTATATACCTATCTGTGGGTTTTCACAACTTTATGGCTCTATTCCATGTTATTCATCAGCTAGCTGTGTAACTTGGAAGCTGGAAAACTTTACTTAGAGGATCAGATACTAAATATCTTAGACATTGTGGGCCATAGAGTCTTTGTCATAACTACTCAGCTCTACTCTTGTAGAATCAAAGCAGCCGTTGACAGTATATAAATGAATGAGCATGCTGGATACCAGTAAAACCTTACTTATGGGCAGTGAAATTTGGATTTTATACAGTCTGTATAAGCCATGAAAGTTTTTCTTTTTTCCCAGCCACTTAAAAATGTATATATGATTCTTAGTTTGTTCAGTTCAGTTCAGTTGCTCAGTTGTGTCCAACTCTTTGCGACCCCATGAATCGCAGCACGCCAGGCCTCCCTGTCCATCACCAACTCCCGGAGTTCACTCACACTCACGTCCATTGAGTCCATGATGCCATCCAGCCATCTCATCCTCTGTCGTCCCCTTCTCCTCCTGCCCCCAATCCCTCCCAGCATCAGAGTCTTTTCCAGTGAGTCAGCTCTTCGCATGAGGTGGCCAAAGTACTGGAGCTTCAGCTTTAGCATCATTCCTTCCAAAGAAATCCCAGGGTTGATCTCCTTCAGAATGGACTGGTTGGATCTCCTTGCAGTCCAAGGGACTCTCAAGAGTCTTCTCCAACACCAATTCTTCGGCACTCAGCCTTCTTCACAGTCCAACTCTCACATCCCTACATGACCACAGGAAAAACCATAGCCTTGACTAGACGGACTTTAGTCGGCTAAGTAATGTCTCTGCTTTTGAATATACTATCTAGGTTGGTCATCACTTTTCTTCCAAGGAGTGTCTTTTAATTTCATGGCTGCAGTCACCATCTGCAGTGATTTTGGAGCCCCAAAAAAATAAAGTCTTAGTTTGTGGGTGGTACAAAAGCAGGCATTGGATCTCCAAATCCATCATTCCCGAAGAATACTCCTCTTTTTTCTCCTTCTGGTGTTTCTTGTTGACAGAGACAACCCTGATAGGTAGCAGGAGCTTTTCTACCCTCAGGTGGGCTCCACCTAGAAGGAAGTCTGCCTAAAGCCACTTATCCTTAGCCCTAAACGTTCTACACCAGCTGGGCTTCCTGTTTATGATCAGCTGTTTTAAGAAGGGAGGAAGAATAGGCCTCATTTCCTAAGAGGAAAGGGGTAAGGGGTAAAAATAAGGAAACACTAGCTATATCATCATACTTTTCTCTGAACCTATATTGGCCGTACCTTTCTCTTAATCTACAGGAATATGCTATAATCAGACAGCTAGTTCTTCCCCCAACCCTGGGTCCTTGAGCAAATTATTTATAGATTTTTCATGGCAAATCAGGATGATCAAGGGACTTCCCTGGTGGTCCAGTGGTTAAGACTCCACGTTTCCAGTGCAGGGGGCCTGGGTTCAATCTCTGATCAGGGAACTAGACTCCACATGCTGCAACTAAAGATCCTGCATGCCAGACTAAGATCCAGAGCAGCCAAATAAATAATTTTTTTAAAATGATAATATGAAATTTAAACTATTGTGAATGATGTCACATGATAAGAACCAGGCACTTAATAATGGACTGTAGCTCACCAGGCTCCTCTGTCCAAGGAGATTCTCCAGGCAAGAATACCGGATTGGGTTCCCATTCCCTCCTCCAGGAGATCTTCCTGGGATTGAACCCAGGTTTCCTACATTGCAGACAGATTCTTTACCATCTGAGGCCACAAGGGAAGCCCTCAGTTTATCAAGAACCACTAACGATTACTATAGAATAGTTCTGAGATTATTTGAGCTTTTATCCTGTGTAATTGGAAAATCTGTGGAAAGTCTTTAGGCTCTTTTAAAAAATGGGGTTTCAGATTTTAATCCATGACCTGCATGGATTCTTTAATTCATGACCTGCATGAGCTTCTTTATCTCTGAGCATGTTACTCCACTATGAAATTAAATAGATACATGTTTCTTTTTTTTTTTTAATTTTACACTTACATGACACTTAATATACAATGGCACTGTTCTAAGTACTTTACTCATATTAATGATTTAATTTAATCCTCATAACGGATCTTATGAAGTAGACTCTATTACTGCCTTCATTTTGCAGGTGAGGAAACAGAAGCACAGTGAGGCCAAATGATCGTCCCCAAACCACAATAATGCAAGGGCTAGGATTCAAACCTAGGATGCCTGGCTCCAGGCTTCATGTTCTTGGCTACACTTGCTTGAAAATATTTCGTCGTTGTTGTTTTTGGCTGTGCTGCACAGCTTGTGGGATTTTGGTTTTCTAACCAAGGACTGAATCCAGGTCATAGTGGTAAAAGTGCCGAATCCTAACCACTAGACTGCCAGAGAATTCTCTAAAATAATAATAAAATAGAAATAGGGAACTTTCCCAGCAATCCAGTGGTTAGTACTTCGCCTTCCAGTGCAGGGGTTATGGGTTCGATCCCTCCTCCGGGAGCTGTCTCCCCTTTTTTGGCCACATGTCTCTTGGCCAAAAAACCAAAACATAAACCAGAAACAATATTGTAACAAACTTAACAAAGACTTTTAAAAAATAGAAATAAAAGGTAAAAACATGTGCATAACCCCAATCCACTTGAATTTAAGCTCCATGAAAGCAGGAAATGAGTTCTCATTGGAAAAGACTCTGATGCTGGGAGGGATTGGGGGCAGGAGGAAAAGGGGACGACCGAGGATGAGATGGCTGGATGGCATCACGGACTCGATGGACGTGAGTCTGAGTGAACTCCGGGAGTTGGTGATGGACAGGGAGGCCTGGCGTGCTGCGATTCATGGGGTCGCAAAGAGTCGGACACGACTGAGCAACTGAACTGAACTGAACCACCACAATATCCCCAGTATCTAAAATTGGGCCTGGCAACATAGTAGATCCAAATGAAGACGTAGATGAATTAAGCCAGATCTATATCCCACTGTGGGGTTTTAAGGCTATTTGTGTGTCTTCTTCCCTCTTGCTCTCAGTACCTTGATCTTTTTGTGCTGACAGTATAGAGAAGGAGCTGGCCAGAGAGTATGAAGCTGAGGCTCAAAGCATCTAAAAGTCCACTTGGCTGAGTATGAGATTTAAGGGATTATCTTGTTCCTCTTAATTTTGTAAGAACATGTATAAACTTGTTTATTCCCAAGTAGCTTAAAACAACCATTTCCATGTAACTGGAATTAAGTTGGATTAAAAAGTCCACCTGGAACTTAATATTTAAAGAATTTAGACTGTGATTATAATCAAAGTACTCCTTCCTCTCCCCCTATTTGAACACTTAAACAGTTATAGGATTATAGCATCAGGCCATCAAAGTCAACACTGCTTGCACATATTTTTGAAATAAGTACATTTTCATTCAACAAATTTGCATCTCACCATGCAAGAAGGACTCACTCAGGGTTTTACACCATGGGATTGTGCAGATTCCTGTCCAAGGGAGAAGAACCAAAGAGGATGAGGGAAACAGGACAATAAGGAAGATAAAATACTGCCTACATCCCTGGGTAGCATTTGCACAAAATAAATGCCGTTGGAGGAGGGGAGAAACGGAAGAATAAAGAGTCATGAGACTTGAGTGATGGAAGTGGTAGCCACGGAGATGGGGCTGACGGTGTACGGTCTACGAAGCACGTCTACACTCTCTGACGTAGCAGCCACCTAAAGAAAAAAAACAGAAAAAACTCCGGCAGGCGGGGCTCCCCTGTGGGGTGGGCACAGACCAGAAGAGATTCTTGGGTTTCTGAGCCCGCCTCACTCAAATATTTCTGTGACTGCCTGACTCAATTTGTGGCTGAAAACAAGAAGTCAGAATGGCCTCAGTTATCATAAGAAAGTTGTGTAAATTAGGGAAGCTGGTTTTTCACGGCACAGGAAGATCACAAGGTGCTGGTAAAGCAAGCATATGTGGGGGACAGAGAACAACAGTGGCTGGAACCCCATCGCACCTGCTCGGCCCTGGACAACGTCTGTTGACTGCATGGAGTGTGAACAGTTTTGATGAGGCAAACTCACAGTTCTCAGTTTAGCTCAGAAAAGCTCTGCCTGTATTGTTTCAGAGCTCCTAAAGGCTCTGTCTTTAGCTCTTCCTCTTGGAGTCATTAAAGGCAATGCTAAAATATTACAGCAAGCACTTGGATGAGCAAAGACAAAATTTTTTTGTCCAGCTACGCCCTGTTCTGAGGATTGATTTTGCTCCTTCCTAAAGTACGCTGGAAATAAGGAGCACTATTCCCTGCACTCCTGGGGGACTTCAGACTCTTCCCCTCCCCACTGCTGGGAGGGGGATTAGAGCCCAGACCTTCCTAGGAGTGGGCGTGAAGCCTTGAGAAAGCAGACAATGCCTGAGGCCTTTACTCCATATACGGTCAAGGAGGTCAGAGCTCTCCTCCCTCTTCCTCCACACCCAGGGTTTGGCAGCCCTTTCTGGCTGTTTTTCAGTTTTGCACCTTTTTTGAGACTGTGATAAGAGCTGATGGCCCCCTTCCCCTCAGAAAAATGTACAGAAATACAATATTTTTATTCACTTTTAGGGAGCTTATGTATCTGCCTGGTCTGCCTGAGAACTCCTTGTGAATAAACATCACTCAAGAGCTTCAATCCTGTTCATAGAGTTCTCAAGGGAAGGATGCTGAAGTGGTTTGCCACTTCAACATTCTTGAAAGTTGGTGGATGGCATCACGGACTCGATGGACATTGAGTTTGAGCAAACTCTGGGAGATGGTGAAGGAGAGGGAAGCCCAGTGTGCTGCAGCCCATGGGGTCATAAAGAGTTGAACACAAATGAACTACTGAAAAACAACAACAAAGAGCTTCAATAGCCTTTTTCTTCATCTGGGACTTAATGAAATTTATTTGAGAAATTAGGGAACTCTTACCAGAGTTAGGGAAGAGTTCTGTTCAAAGAACACAGACCTTTAATTATGAAATATTGTACTGAAAGTGACTTGACTTCCGCCCTCATCAATAGGTTGCCACTTGCGTATGGTTCTTTGAAAGGGTGGATGTGAGTCAGCGCAAGCACTTTAGTTATCTGTGTTTAGTGGCTGCCTTCCTGTAAGTGATCCAGGCAGGGGTATCCTGATGATATAGTGTCAGACTAATAGTCATACAGAAAAGGAAGGATGTTTATAGTTTTAGAGCATTGCTAGAATAACTTAAGGAACTCAAAAAAAGCTCTTTGCTTCCTACAAGCGATAGTCTGGGTTCCCTGTTGGCACTTGTATAGAAATTGACATTTAAAGTACTTGTTTATAATACAACAATCACATTCCTTGGTATTTATCCAAATGAGTGAAAAGCTGCATCTATACAAAAACTTGCACGCAAGTATTTATAACAGCTTTGTTCTTAACTGCTAAAACTTGGAAGCCACCAAGATGTCCATCAGTGTTCAGTTCAGTTCAATCTCTTAGTCATATCCAACTCTTTGCAATCCCATGGGACTGCAGTAAGCCAGGCTTCCCTGTCCATTACCAATTCCCAGAGCTTGCTCAAACTCATGTCCTTTGAGTTGGTGATGCCAGTCAACTATCTCATTCTCTGTCATCCCCTTCTCCTACCTTCAGTCTTTCCCAACATCAGGGTCTTTTGCAATGAATCAGTTCTTCCCATCAGGTGGCCAAAGTATTGGAGTTTCAGCTTCAGCATCAGTCCTTCCAATGAATATTCAAGACTGATTTTCTTTAGGATTGACTTGTTTAATCTTGAAGTACAAGGGACTCTCAAGAGTCTTCTCCAACACCACAGTTCAAAAGCATCAATTCTTCAATGCTCAGCTTTCTTTATGGTCCAATTCTCACATCTATACATGACTACTGGAAAAACCATAGCTTTGACTAGACAGAACTTTGTCGGCAAAATAATGTCTCAGCTTTTTAATACTCTGTCTAGGTTGGTCATAGCTTTTCTTTCAAGGAGCAAGTGTCTTAATTTCATGGCTGCAATCACCATTTGCAGTGATTTTGGAGCCCAAGAAAATAAAGTCACTGTTTCCATTGTTTCCCCATCTATGTGCCATAAAGTGATGGGACCAGATGCCATGATCTTAGTTTCTTGAATGTTGAGTTTTAAGCCAGCTTTTTCACTCTCCTCTTTTACTCTCATCAAGAGGCACTTTTCAGTTCAGTTCAGTCGCTCAGTTGTGTCCGACTTTTTTCGACCCCATGAATTGCATCACGCCAGGCCTCCCTGTCCATCACCAACTCCCGAAGTTTACCCAAACTCATGTCCATCGAGTCAGTGACGGCATCCAGCCATCTCATCCTCTGTGATCCCCTTCTCCTTCTGCCCCCAACCCCTCCCAGCATCAGAGTCTTTCCAATGAGTCAACTCTTCGCATGAGGTGGCCAAAGTACTGGAGCTTCAGCTTTAGCATCATTCCTTCCAAAGAAATCCCAGGGTTGATCTCCTTCAGAATGGACTGGTTGGATCGCCTTACAGTCCAAGGGACACTCAAGAGGCTTCTCCAACACCACAGTTCAAAAGCATCAATTCTTCGGCATTCAGCTTTCTTCACAGTCCAACTCTCACATCCATACATGACCACTGGTAAAACCATAGCCTTCACTAGATGGACCTTTGTTGGCAAAGTAATGTCTCTGCTTTTGAATATGCTATCTAGGTTGGTCATAACTTTCCTTCCAGGGAGTCGGCGTCTTTTAATTTCATGGCTGCAGTCACCATCTGCAGTGATTTTGGAGCCCCCAAAAATAAAGTCTGACACTGTTTCCACTGTTTCCCCATCTATTTGCCATGATGTGATGGGACCAGATGCCATGATCTTCGTTTTCTGAATGTTGAGCGTTAAGCCAACTTTTTCACTCTCCTCTTTCACTTTCATCAAGAGGCTTTTTAGTTCCTTTTCACTTTCTGCCATAAGGGTGATGTTTTCTTCACAGTCCAACTCTCACATCCATACATGACCACTGGTAAAACCATAGCCTTCACTAGATGGACCTTTGTTGGCAAAGTAATGTCTCTGCTTTTGAATATGCTATCTAGGTTGGTCATAACTTTCCTTCCAGGGAGTCGGCGTCTTTTAATTTCATGGCTGCAGTCACCATCTGCAGTGATTTTGGAGCCCCCAAAAATAAAGTCTGACACTGTTTCCACTGTTTCCCCATCTATTTGCCATGATGTGATGGGACCAGATGCCATGATCTTCGTTTTCTGAATGTTGAGCGTTAAGCCAACTTTTTCACTCTCCTCTTTCACTTTCATCAAGAGGCTTTTTAGTTCCTTTTCACTTTCTGCCATAAGGGTGATGTCATCTGCATATCTGAGGTGATTGATATTTCTCCCGGCAATCTTGATTCCAGCTTTTACTTCTTCCAGCCCAGCGTTTCTCATGATGTACGCTGCAAATAAGTTAAATAAGCAGGGTAACAATATACAGCCTTGACATACTCCTTTTCCTATTTGGAACCAGTCTGTTGTTCCATGTCCAGTTCTAACTGTTGCTTCCTGACCTGCATATAGGTTTCTCAAGAGGCAGTTGAGGTGGTCTGGTATTCCCATCTCTTTCAGAATTTTCCACAGTTTATTGTGATCCACACAGTCAAAGGCTTTGGCATAGTCAATAAAGCAGAAATCGTTTTTCTGGAACTCTCTTGCTTTTTTGATGATCCAACAGATGTTGGCAATTTGATCTCTGGTTCCTCTGCCTTTTCTAAAACCAGCTTGAACATCTGGAAGTTCACGGTTCATGTATTGCTGAAGCCTAGCTTGGAGAATTTTGAGCATTACTTTACTAGCATGTGAGATGAGTGCAATTGTGCGGTAGTTTGAGCATTCTTTGGCATTGCCTTTCTTTGGGATTGGAATGAACACTGACCTTTTCCAGTCCTATGGCCACTGCTCAGTTTTCCAAATTTTCTTACATATTGAGTGCAGCACTTTCACAGCATCATCTTTCAGGATTTGAAAGAGCTCCACTGGAATTCCATCACCTTCACTAGCTTTGTTCATAATGATGCTTTCTAAGGCCCATTTGACTTCACATTCCAGGATGTCTGGCTCTAGGTGAGTGATCACACCATCGTAATTATCTGGGTCGCGAAGATCTTTTTGTAGTTATTCTGTGTATTCTTGCCACCTCTTCTTAATATCTTCTGCTTTTGTTAGGTCCATACCATTTCTGTCCTTTATTGAGCCCATCTATGCATTAAATGTTCCCTTGGTATCTAATTTTCTTGAAGAGATCTGTAGTCTTTCCCATTTTGTTGTTTTCCTCTATTTCTTTGCATTCATCGTTCAGGAAGGTTTTCTTATCTCTCCTTGCTGTTCTTTGGAACTCTGCATTCAGATGCTTATATCTTTCTTTTTCTCCTTTGCTTTTCACTTCTCTTCTTTTCACAGGTATTTGTAAGGCCTCCTCAGACAGCCATTTTGCTTTTTCAGGAGCTATGGCAACACCAGTGCTAGAGGCTTGAGGAGAAAGACTTGAAGAGAAAGACTTAATAGGTGTAGTTTTTCTTACAGAAGAATATCCAGTTATTTCATGATGCCATTTGCACCTCCAAAAAACACAGATGGCCCCAAAATGCAGACAAAGATGAGTACCTGGACACCCTTAAACCATCAGCTTTTGAATGACCGGGTATTTGAAGAAAGAAGAGCTCTGCTTGGAAAATGGGTAACTATTTAAAGTATACTTGATTCTAAGTCAGAAAGAGAAAGACAAACACCATATGAATATCACTTATATGTGGCATCTAAACTGTAGCACCAATGAACCTACCCTCAAAACAGAAACAGACTCACAGACGTAGAGATCAGACTTGTGGTTGCCAAGTGGGAGGAGAGGAGGAAGCAGGACAGACCGGCTGCGACAGACCGCGCAGAAGTGTGACTGAGAGAATCTATCCGTCGACCAAGGTCAGGGGCAGTGGCCGAGAGGAGCAACCACCCCCATGTCCAAGAGGCACTTTAGTTCTGCCATAAAGGTGGCGTAATCTGCGTATCTGAGGTTATTGATATTTCTCCTGATAGTGTTGATTCAAGTGTGTGCTTCATTCAGCCTGACATTTCACATGATGTACGTTGCACATAAGTTAAATAAGGTGACAATATACAGCCTTGATGTACTCCTCTCCCAATTTGGAACCAGTGCGTTGTCCCATGTCCAATTAGAACTGTTGCTTCTTGATCTGCATATAGATTTCTCAGGAATTTATGGGTACATTTGTTCAAATTTGTAAAATGTACAAAAGCAAGAGTGAACTCTAGTATAAACTATGGACTTCGGGTGTCTAAGATGTGTCAGTGTAGTTTATCTGTTGTAACAAATGTACACACTAACACAAGAGGCTAATAACAGGAAGTTGAGAAAGTATGTGATCCTTTCTAACCAATTTTTCTATAAACATTACTCTGCTCCCCCCAAATAAAGCCTATTAAGTTAAAAATTTGTTTTTTATGTCTCTTCACTCAGCGCCCCTCCCCCATTCCCCCTCCTTCCACAGCCCATGAGACCATAAAGGCGGAAGTGTATCTTTTAATTTTTATGTTGCCAAAATCTGGGAAAGGCAAGGAGAGTGTTTTATTGTTAGAGTACTGCTGTTAATGCCATATCTCAGACTTCACATGTTTAAAACAAAGCTCTTAAGTTGACCTCTGCTCTCCCTGTTTCCTTGACTGAATGAAATGGCAATTCCAGTTCTCCAGTAATCCTGGCCAAAACCCATTCTTGACTTTTTTTCCCTCATGCCCAGCAACTAAGCTGTTAGTTAATCCTGCTGGTTGTACCTTGAAAATATACTTCGAATCCAGTGACCCACTGCCTCCAGTATGACCACCGTCATCCAAACCCTCGTTGTTTCTCACCTGGACTAGTAGCCTCCTAGTTGGTCTTTGTTTCCATGCTTGCCCGCCTCTCTCATCTTCTCCATTCCATAGCAAATACATTTTTTAAAAACACTAATCAACTGTTGTTATGACTTCCCCCAGAAACCTAAAATGGCTTTGTAGATTTCTGGCTCTTGTCACGTTTGTAATACAATCCAAGATCCTCGCCATCGCTCACAACACCCTTTGTCTTCAGACCCCTGCTTATCTCTTATTTCTCTGTCCGCCCTGGCCCTGGTTCACACCACTCACTGCTACAGGTCCGCATTTAGCACCATGCCAAGCAAACATCCTTCACTTGGTATTTCTGTATTTGAAATTCCTTCCTTTTGGAACGCTGTTCTCACAAATGCTCCCGAGGCTGAATCCCTCTTGTCATACAGGTTTCTGTTCAAATGTCATCTCTCCTGACGTCTTCCCTCCCCACCCTGTCTTAAATAACCCTCCTCTTCCTTATTACCCCATCTTGACTATGTATTCTTCTAAGGGCTCTCTTATCATTACCTGACATCATTTGTTGGTTTGTTGGTTTGTTGTTTTGTTGTAGTAGTCTGCTAGGGCTACCTAACAAAGTACCACAGTCTACGTTGGCAGCATGCGTGAGGGACCTTGATCCACTTCAGGATCGAACCTCTGCCCCGCCCCCCCACTTTGGGAGCTGGAGTCAACCACTGCACCACCAGGGAAGTCCCTGGCTGGCTTAAATAACAGAAATCTCTTATCTCACAGTTCTGGAACCTGCAATTCCAGGATTAGGACTGGCTTCTCCTGAGACCTCTCTCCCCACAGGTGGCTGCCTCCTTGCTGTGTCCTCACAAGGCCTGTGCTCTGTATCACATCCCTGGTGTCTCTTTCTCTTCTTATAAGGAGGTTGGTCATGTTGGACTACATCACTTTTTAAATTAATGTTTATTTATTTGATTGCACTGGGTCTTAATTGAAGAATGAGGGATCTTTAGTCGTGGCTTGCAGGATATATTTCCCTGATCGGGAATCTGACCCAGGCCCCTCACTTTGGGAGTGTTAAGTCTCATCCACTGGACCAGCAGGGAAGTCCCTACATCCCTTCTTATGAGTTCACTTAAATAACCTCAGTAAAGCCCTGTCTCCAAAGACAGACATGTTCTAAGGTCCTGGAAGTTAGGGGTTCAGCATAGGAATTTTAGGAGGACACAGTTCAGTCTGTACAACGCTACCCTGTGGCCCACCAAAATTCATGTCTTTCTCATATGTAAAATACAGGTACCTCCAACCCAGTAGCCCCCTCAAAGTCTTAACCCATTCCAGCATCAATTCCAAGTATTGGGTTGGCCAAAAAGTTCACATGGCTTTTTCAAATGAACATCTTGCGAATAAACCCACACAACCTTTTTGGCCAACCCAATCCAAAGTCTCATCTGAAATCATCTAAATCAGGTGTGAGTGAGACTCGAGGTGTGATTCAACCTGAAGTGGATTCCTCTCCAGCTGTGAACCTATGAAACCAGACACAGTACGTGCTTCCAAAATACACCACAAGATAGACGTGAGATAGTCGCATTCCAAAATGGGAGAAATCAGGAAGAAAGAGGAGGTGGAGAGTCCCAAACAAGTACAAAACCTGGCAAGGTAAATTCCATTAAATTTTTTTTTTCTTTGTTTCTTATAGTAGTAACCAACACCTAACATAAAAGTCACCATCCAACCACTTTTAAGTGTACATATGAGTAGTGGGAAGGGTATTCATGTTGTTGGGAAAGAGGTCTCCAAACGTTTTCATCTTGCAAAACTGAAACTCTGCACCCAAAACTAACACAACATTGTCAACTAAAAATTGAAAGTGAAAGTTGCTCAGTTGTGTCCGACTCTTTGCAAACCCATGGACTATGCAGTCTGTGGGATTCTCCAGGCCAGAATACTGGAGTGGGTAGCCTTTCCCTTCTCCAGGGGATCTTCCCAACCCAGAGATCAAACCCAAGAAACCCACATTGCAGGTGGATTCTTTACCAGCTGAACCACCAGGGAAGCCCAAGAATACTAGAGTGAGTAGCCTATCCCTTCTCCAGTGGATCTTCCCGACTAGGGAATCAAACCAGGGTCTCCTGTGTTGCTGGTGGATTCTTTACCAGCTGATCTACCGAGGAAGCTCAAGCCCAATAAAATTTGAAAGCAAAACCCTGAAACTTTGTACCCATTAAACCACAGGTGCCCTTTCTTCTCCCTCACTAACTATAGGTAACTACCATGCAACTTTCTGTTTCTGTGAGTTTGGAACTTTAGGTAATTCATTAAAGTACAGTCATAGAGTATTCGTCTTTTTTAACCGGTCTATTTCACTTAGCATAGTGTCTTCAAGGTTCATCCTTGTTTAGGATGTGCTAGCATTTCCTTCTTTTTAAGACTGTGTACTATTCCATCGTGGGCTTCCCTGGTAGCTCAGACAGTAAAGAATTTACCTGCAATGTGGGAGATCTGGGTTCGATTCCTGTGGTGGGAAGATCCCCTGAAGGAGGACATGGCAACCCACTCCAGTATTCTTGCCTAGGGAATCCCCATGGACAGAGGAGCCTGGCGGGCTATAGTCCACGGGGTCTCAAAGAGTCGGACATGACTGAACAACTAAGCACAGCACAGCACTAATCCATTGTATGCATACACCACAGTTCATTCATCCGTGCATCCATCGATGGGCACTTGGGTTGCCTCACCTTTGGCTCCTGTGAAAATACTGCTGTGAACATGGGTATGAATATACTTCTTGGAGCTTTTGCTTTCAGTACTTTCAGTACCTAGAAGTGAGATTACTAGATCGTATGGTAGTTCTGTTTTTAATTTTTTGAGGAATTGCCATACTGTTTTTCATAGCAGTTGCAGTGTTTTTTAATTCCCACCAACAGTGCACAACAGTTCCACATCCTCACCAACACTTGTTATTTATTTATTTTTTTTTATGTAGCCATCTTAGTGAGTGTGAAGAGACACCTCGTTATGTTTTCAATTTGCATTTCTCTGATAATTAATAGTGTTTAGCATCTTTTCATACATTTGTTGGCCATTTTAATATCATCTTTGAAGATATGTCTGTTCATGTCCTTTGCCCATATTCTATTTTCGTATTTTGATATTGATGTATTCTGGATATTAATCCTGTATCAGATACATGATTTGCAAATATTTCCTCCCATTCCAGAGGTTGCCTTTTCACTCGGTTACTGTGTCCTTCGATGAGCAAGATTTTTTAACTTTGGTCCCATTTGTTTATTTTTGGTTTTGTTGTCTGTACTTTGGTATCACAGCCACGAAATCAATACTCCAGTCAATTTTAAGTCTCAGGAATAAATAATTCTCACCGGCTCAGTGCTCTGACCTCCAGGCCCACCGAGGTGGCCCTGTTGCCCCGTTGGCCCCAGACACGGGCCTGACCCACTGAGGAGGAGTTAGCCTTGCCTTGCCGGCACACGTGCTCTGGGTCTGTGGGGGCAGCGGCAGTTCTGCGGTGTCTCTCCCACAGTGTCATCGCGTCAGGGTCATTCTTCCCTGGAAGGATAACACGTGTCGATAGATCTACTGCCTTATCTGGGAGAATCTTGGAAGTCTCATGCCCTTCCTTCAATTTGTCTTAATCTCTTTACCTTTTAGCCTCGTAGGGCAGTGCTTCTGCTGGCTGTCTCTGTAACACCATCTCTCTTGCTAGGTTCTGCCGAGATGGATGAGGAAACCCAGGAATTTCAGCCCTAGTCTGTTTACAAATGACGTTCCAGCCATCCCCTTGGTATCCCCTCCAGAGCAAGCTGGCGGGTGGTGGAGGGGTTTGTTTTTTGCAGTATGGATAGGCTAAGAATTTTTACAAATCTTCAATTTCTGTTTCCCTTTTGCCTAACAATTCCTCTTTCATTGTATCTCCCTCCTCTCACATTACTATAAGCAACAAGGGGAAATCACATCTTTAACAGTTTGCTTAGAAATCCCCTCAGCAGGACTTCCCTGGTGATCTAGTGGTTAAGCCTCCCCCTTCCAATGCAGCGGATGGGGGTTCAACCCTTGGTCCGGTGCCAAGAATCCCCCTCAAACCCAAAACATAACACAGAAACAATATTGTAACAAATTCAATAAAGACTTTAAAAACAAAAGAACAAGCAAAATCTTCTCAGCTAAATAACTTATTTTGTCACAAATTCTACTTTTCACAAAACAGTAAAACACAATCACACCAATTTCCTTGATACTTTGCAGCAAGGACCAGCTTTCCTCCAATTTCCAATAGCATGTTCCTCATTTCTGTCTGAGACTTCATCAGAATCCCTTTTACCATTCATATTCCTGCCAACAGTTTCTTCCAGATGATCTAGGCTTTCTCTTGTGTGTATCTCAAAACTCCTCCAGCCTCTACCTGCATTTTTAGGTATTTGTTATAGCAGCACCCCACCTCTTGGTACCAAAATGTGTATTAGTCAGGGTTCTGCAAAGAAACAGAACCAATAAAATGTGTAAATACAAGTTTTTCCCAGTCATCCAGGACTAGAGCCTTCCTCTGAAACCTTTCATAAGCGGAAATGGCTTAAAACAAAGAGGTATTACCTTAGGACGCATCTTGCTAACAGGCGCACAGAATAAATCAAGATAATGTGGGGATGCTCAGAGACATAGTTCAAAGCTGTGGCAGCTTGATGCTGAAATACTGAGTGTAGGTCCTGGGGAACTGGCTTGGCTGTGGCGCTGTCAAAGCTGGGCCTGTGCGCTCTAACGACTGGTTGCAAAACAAATGCTTCTTAACACCACTTTCACTTTTCACCGTTTCCCCTAAAAGGGAAAAGCCTCTTCTGACTTCTGTTGGTTAGTGAAAACAGGTACTAATGTAGATCTTTCATGCAAGTGAAGTGGAAGCAGACTTTCGAAAAGCAGGGGATAGTTGTATATACAAAAAAATTACTTTTGAGAGATTTATTCACATGATTATAGAAGCTGGAAGGTCCAGAATCGGTAGAGAGGGCTGGCAGGCTGGAGACCAAGGAGAAGCCAGTGCTGCAGTTGAAGTATAAAGACCACCAAGCTGAAACCCCAAGAAAGCCGATGTTGTAGTTGAAGTCAGAGGCTGTCTGCTGGTAGACTCCTCCTCGCTGGGGGCAAGGTTGAGATGGGGAGAAAGGGGTCAGTTTTTGGTTCTTTTTTTAAGTCTTCAACTGATTAGACAAGGCCCACCCATTATGGAGGACAAGTTTTACTCAAAATCTGTCACTTAAATGTAAACCTCATCCAAAAACACCCTCACTGAAACATCCGTAATGTTTGACTAGATATCTTAGTATAGTTGGCCAAGCCAGGCCAACACATAAAATTAACCTTTCATATACCTTCTATATTACATTTTAAGCTCTGTGAGGACAGGGACTTTGTCTTAGTGACATTTGTATTGCTTGTGCCTGGAACTGCAGCTAGCATACGGTAGGTATTCAATGTACAGTTGATGAAAACTGCATAAATGACTGACTAGATGAATATCTGCTAGGGCTTTAGAGTTTATCAGAGTGTTTTGTTTTGTTTTGTTTTGTTTTCACTTCCATTATCTAATTTAACTATCCCAACAGTTCTTTGATCTGGGTCTCATGGCCTCCAGTTAAATACTGAAACTGGGAAATAGAGAAAGTTAGATGACCCATTGAGATGTCTAACCTCTAGCTCATGTTCCAGACCTGGACTCAGATTTCACTCTTTTGACTCCTAATCCTCTACTTAATCAGCTACATGCCACTGTAATTATTCTCTCACCTTACCTATTCGTCCACTTATTATAGGTAACAAGAGGAAATTGGTAACTTAATAGTGCCAAGTCTCCGCTGGCTGTTAAAAGGGCACACGGTGGGTGAAAAGATATTTGCATTCCTGCTCAAGGCCACACAGTACAGGGAGGTGTCAGAGAAGGACCTTCTGCTTCAGTGATGAGTGGTCATTTCAGGGGAGCACCGAGATGCTCAGCCAGGAGAGAGAGCCTCTTTTGTCTCTAATCCTGGAAGAAGACCAGCTATGAAAACACTGGAAAGGGTCTCAGTGGATATAACACAAACCCAGAGGCTTTTCTCTGTGCCGCTTCTCTTGCAGAATTAATCTGGCATGTCACTCCTCGGCTGGGACGGAGTGGCTTGACATGAGATTCCATCCTGCTACTCAGAACTACATGCAGTTTTAAGTTTATGAATGGTTTATTTCTGGAATTTTCCACTTAATATCTTTGGTGGGATGCTGGTGGCATTGGGGAGAGTTTGGGGCTGAATTATGTGCAGCTGTTTTGTAAGGTGGTGTGGTTTGTTTGTTTGTTTTGATTTGAATTGTGACATAGACATTCACTTTCCCCTCTTAGTGACCTGGTTCTTCCTTTTTCTTTAGCTCTGCCTTTGTCAACCATAATGATGTTTTAACTTCCTAGCTATTGTTCAGAACATATTCTGACATATCATGATCGATTATTAGCAATAAGTATAATAAACATGATGCTATGCTATGCTAGAGCCAATTTAATTTCTGCCACTTATTCAAAAGTACTTGGTCCATAGAGTTCCTTGGTGGTTCAGTGGTTAGGACTCATGCTCTCACGGCGGAGGGCGTAAATTCAGTCCTTCATGGGGAAACTAGGATCCTGTAAGCTTTGCGGTGCAGCCAAAAAAGGGGGAAAAAGGATACTTGATACAAAATAAAAATGACTTGATGTTGGCAACAGACTTAAAAACATGACATTTCTGAAAAGAGTATTAAATAAAGGAAATTTGTTCAAAGAAACTTGGGGTATGGTATTAAACAGCAAAGTTCATTGTTCTCTTATAAGACATTCTTGCAAATTAATTATTCAATAGATATTGATAATTGGATTTCATTAAAAAATTGACAAGGAGTAAGCCTTGCTAAATGATTAGGTAAGACTAAAAAGGTGAGCTGTGTTGGTAAAGTTGACAGGAGACAAATTAAAAATTTATAGTTGGCATGGTGGTTTACCACTAAGAATAAAGAATTTATGCCCAATGAGAACATTTACTTTCATATAGAACTTCCTGCCTCTAAAATGAAATTATTTAATTCCTCCAAAAAACACTAAATACTGAACTGTGCCAAGTACTGAGAGGATGATGGAAATGGTATCAGAGAAAGAGATGCAGAAATGAAATGAACACAGTTTCTGCTTTCAAGATTGGGGGAAATTGCTTGTATAAGGAATCGGTTAAAAACATATTAAAGATTTTATTCTTTTAGAGCAGTTTTAGGTTTAAAGCAAAATTAAAAGGAAGGCACAGAGATTGTTTTCCATGCACTGTCTTCCTCCACAAATGCATAATCTCTCCCACTATAAGCATCCCCCACCAGAACTTGTTACAATTGATGAGAGTACATTGCCACATCACAGTCACCCAAGGTCCAGACTTTACGTTAGGGTTCATTCTTGGTCTTATATGGACTTGGACATGCTAAGGACTTGGACTTCAATGGACATCATCATTGCAGTATCATATAGAATATTTTCCCTGCACTTAAAAACCTCTGTGCTCCAGCTATTCATCTCTCTTCTCATCCTCCGCCCCCAGCCACTGACAACCAGTCATCTTTTCACTGTTTCCATGGTTTTGCCTTTTGTCGAACGTCATGGAGCTGGAATTACACAATATGTAGCCTTTTCAGAGTGGCTTCTTTATTTTACTGTCATGCATTTAAGAATTCTGTCTTTTCCTGGTTGGATAGCTCATTTCTTTTCAGTGCTGAATAACATTCCATTGTCTGGATATACCACCGTTTGTTTATACCTTCACTTATTGAAGGATATCTTGGTTGCTTCTGAGTTTTGGCAGTTATGATAAAGCTACTCTAAACATCTGTGTGCAGGTGTTTTTGTGGACATAATTTTCAACTTCTTTAGGCAAATGCCAAGGAGTGAGATTGCTGGATTAGATCGTAAGAGTATGTTTAATTTTGTAAAAAACTACCAAACTGTCTTCCAAAGTGGCTGTACCATTTTACATTCTTGGCATCAGTGAATGAACGTTCCTGTTGCACCACATCCTTGCCAGCAATTCGTTTCCAGTGTTTCAGATTTTGACCATTTTAAGCTGGTTTTAGAAAAGGCAGAGGAACCAGAGATCAAATTGCCAACATCCGCTGGATCATGGAAAAAGCAAGAGAGTTCCAGAAAAACATCTATTTCTGCTTTATTGACTATGCCAAAGCCTTTGACTGTGTGGATCACAATAAACTGGAAAATTCTGAAAGAGATGGGAATACCAGACCACCTGACCTGCCTCTTGAGAAATCTGTATGCAGGTCAGGAAGCAACAGTTAGAACTGGACATGGAACAACAGACTGGTTCCAAATAGGAAAAGGAGTACGTCAAGGCTGTATATTGTCACCCTGCTTATTTAACTTATATGCAGAGTACATCATGAGAAATGCTGGACTGGAAGAAACACAAGCTGGAATCAAGATTGCTGGGAGAAATATCAATAATCTCAGATATGCAGATGACACCACCCTTATGGCAGAAAGTGAGGAGGAGCTAAAAAGCCTCTTGTTGAAAGTGAAAGAGGAGAGTGAAAAAGTTGGCTTAAAGCTCAACATTCAGAAAACGAAGATCATGGCATCTGGCCCCATCACTTCATGGGAAATAGATGGGGAAACAGTAGAAACAGTGTCAGACTTTGTTTTTTTGGGCTCCAAAATCACTGCAGATGGTGACTGCAGCCATGAAATTAAAAGGCGCTTACTCCTTGGAAGAAAAGTTATGACCAACCTAGATAGTATATTCAAAAGCAGAGACATTACTTTGCCGACTAAGGTCCGTCTAGTCAAGGCTATGGTTTTTCCTGTGGTCATGTATGGATGTGAGAGTTGGACTGTGAAGAAGGCTGAGCGCAGAAGAATTGATGCTTTTGAACTGTGGTGTTGGAGAAGACTCTTGAGAGTCCCTTGGACTGCAAGGAGATCCAACCAGTCCATTCTGAAGGAGATCAACCCTGGGATTTCTTTGGAAGGAATGATGCTAAAGCTGAAGCTCCAGTACTTTGGCCACCTCATGCGAAGAGTTGACTCATTGGAAAAGACTCTGATGCTGGGAGGGATTGGGGGCAGGAGGAGAAGGGGATGACCGAGGATGAGATGGCTGGATGGCATCATGAACTCGATGGACGTGAGTGTGAGTGAACTCTGGGAGATGGTGATGGACAGGGAGGCCTGGCGTGCTGCGATTCATGGGGTCGCAAAGAGTCGGACACGACTGAGCGACTGAACTGAACTGAACTGAAGTGAACAGGTATGTCCAACTCTTTGTGATCCTACAGACTGTAGTCTACCTGGCTTCTCTGTCCATGGGATTTTCCAGGCAAGAGTACTGGAGTGGGTTGCCATTTCCTTCTCCACGGGATCTTCCTGACCCAGGGATCAAACCTGGGTCTCCTGCATTGCAGGCAGACGCTTTACCCTCTGAGCCACTAGGGAGAGGGCAGGCCCTCACTTAGCAAGCCTCGGTAGTGCAGCGGTTCAGCAGGCAGGTTGTTTCAGGCAGGCGAGGGTCTGTAGGTCAGGAGTTTGAATCCCAAGCCTTACCCTTTGGCTTCCCTGATGGCTCAGAGGTTAAAGTGTCTGCCCGCGATGCGGGAGACCTAGGTTCGATCCCTGGGTCAGATCTCCTGGAGAAGGAAATGGCAACCCACTCCAGTATTCTTGCCTGGAGAATTCCATGGACAGAGGAGCCTGGCGGGCTACAGTCTATGGGGTCGCAAAGAGTCGAACACGACTAAGCGACTTTCTTTCTTTCTTTCTTTTCAATGGGTATGTAGTGATATCTCATTGTTGATTTAATTTGCATTTCCCTTATGACATAAATTGGAGCATCTTTTCAAATGCTTATTTGCCATCAATACATCTTTTTTGATGGGGTGTCTGTTCACGTCTTTGGCCTATTTTTAATCAGATTGTTTGTTTTATTATTGTTGAGGACTTTTTATGGTTAAAGAACATTTATTAGGTTCTATTGTTGAGCTTTAAGAGTTCTTTGTATATTTTGGGCAATGGTCCTTTATCAGATGTGCCTTTGAAAGTACTTTCTCTCAATCTGTGACTTATGTACTCCTTCTCTTGACAGTGTTTTTACAGTCAGAAATTTTTAATTTAATAAAGCAGAAATTTTTAATTTAATAAAGCCAGACTTATCAGTTACCACATTTATGGATTATGCCTTTGGTTTTGTATCTAAAAAGTCATAGAGATAACCAGGCTCATCTGGGTTTTCTCCCCTGTTATCTTCTAACAGTTTTATAGTTTTGTGTTTTATATTTAGACCTATGATCCATTTTGAGTTAATTTTTGTGAAAGGTGTAAGGTCTGGTTCTGCATCAATGTGTATGCATCTATCCTGCTGTTCTAGCACCATTTGTTGAGGAGGCTGTCTCTGTTCCATTTGTTGCCTCTGTTTCTTTGTCGAAAATCACTTGACTGTATATACTTATTTGGGTCTCTTTCTGGGCTCTCTATTCCATTCCACTGATCTGTTTGTTCTTTTATCAGTACCACAATGTCTTGATTTTTGAGCCTTTACAGTTTTTTTTTTCCTTTAAAATTTTATTTATCTGTTTTTTGACTGAGGTGGGTCTTCCTTGTCTTGCACAGGCTTTCTCTAGCTGCGGTGAGTGGAGGCTACTCTTCTTGGCCGTCTCATTGCTGTGGTTTCTCTTGGTGTGAAGCACAGGTTCTGCAGCACTCAGGCTTCAGCAGTTGTGGCCCCTGGGCTTAGTTGCTCTGTGGCATGCAGAACCTTCCCAGACCAGGGACTGGACCCATGTGCCCTACATTAATAAGTGAATTCTTAACCACTGGACCACCAGAGAAGTCCCATAGGTATTTTTAAGATATTAGATTGGTGCAAAAGTAATTGCTGTTTTGCATTATTGAACTTGCTGTTCGATACTGGAATACATTCTTAAATAAATGTGGTAATGTTATAAGAGCTGAGTCATTGGAAAAGACCCTGATGCTGGGGGGGATTAGGGGTAGGAGAGAAGGGGACGACCGAGGTTGAGATGGCTAGATAGCATCACTGACTCGATGGACATGAGTTTGAGTGAACTCCGGGAGTTGGTGATGGACAGGGAGGCCTGGCATGCTGCAATTCATGGGGTCGCAAAGAGTCGGACATGACTGAGCGACGGAACTAAACCGAACTGAACTGAATGTTATAATACATCATTTTAATGCACATTATGGTTTTTTGCTAATGACTTACTACTTGCTGTTTATATTTATTTTAGACTATAGAAATGATCTTAAACAAAAATCAAATTCAAGTAACTTTTTTTTTATTTGAATGCAAAATGGGTTGTAAACTAGGAGAGGCAATTCGCAATATGAACAACACATTTGGACCAGGAACTGCTAATGAATGTCAGTGCAGCAGTGGTTCAAAAAGTTTTGAAAGGGAGATGAGAGCATTGAAGATGAGGAGTACAATGCTGGCCATCAGAAGGTGACAATGACCAATTCAGAGCAATCTCAAAGCTAATCCTCTTAAACTACAGGAGAACCAATGTCGACCATTCTACAGTCATCAACATTTGAAGCAAACTGGAAAGGTGAAAAACTTTGATAAGGGAGTGCCTCATGTCATGAGCCAGAGAAGGCAATGGCACCTTACTCTAGTACTCTTGCCTGGAAAATCCCATGGACGGAGAAGCCTGGTAGGCTGCAGTCCATGGGATCCCTAAGAGTAGGGCATGACTGAGCGACTTCACTTTTGCTTTTCGCTTTCATGCATTGGAGAAGGAAATGACAACCCACCCCAGTGTTCTTGCCTGGAGAACCCCAGGGACAGGGGAGCCTAGTGGGCTGCCGTCTATGGGGTCTCACAGAGTCGGACACAATTGAAGCAACTTAGCAGCAGCAGCAGCATATGAGCATTTAAATGTTTTTGTTCTCAGTGTTTTTTTTTTTTTTTTTTTTGGCAATAACCTTGCCTTGGATAAACCTCATTGAATACGATACTGCCACTATGCAAAGCTTGAGCCTAGTTATAATGATTTAAATTCACAGTCCAAAACCACAATTACTTTTTCATCAACTAATAAATTATGTCAGCAAATTTGGAAAACTCAGCAATGGCCACAGGACTGGAAAAGGTCAGTTTTCATTCCAATCCCAAAGAAGGACAGTGCCAAAGAATATTCACATTACCAGACAACTTTGCTCATTTTCACAAGCAAACAAATTAATGCTCAAAATCCTTCAAGCTAGACTTTAGCAGTACACGAACTGAGAACTTCAGATGTTCAAGCTGGACTTAGGAAAGGCACAAGAACCAGAGACCAAATTGTCAACATTTTGGATCATAGAAAAAGCTACACAATTCCAGAAAAACATCTTCTGCATCATTGACTACATTAAAGCCTTTGACTGTGTAGATCATAACAAACTGGAAAATTCTTAAAGAGATGGGAATGCCAGGCTATCTTAACTGCCTCCTGTGAAACCTGTATGCAAGTCAAGAAGCAGCAATTAGATCCAGACAGGAAGCAAAGAACTGGTTCCGAATTGGGAAAGGAGTACGCTGTATATTGTCACTCTGCTCATTTAACCCATATACAGAGTACGCCATGAGAAATATAGGGCTGTATGAATCACAAGCTGAAATCAGATTGCCAGGAGAAATAACAACAACCTCAGATTTGCAGTCAATACCACTCTAATGGCAGAAAGTGAAGAGGAGCTAAAGAGCCTCTTGATGAGGGTGAAAGAGGAGTGAAAAAGCTGGCTTAAAACTCAACATTAAAAAAAAAAGATAATTACATCTGGTCCCATCACTTCATGGAAAATAAATGGGGGAAAAATGGAAACAGTGGCAGATTTTATTTTCTTGGCCTCTAAAATCACTACATATGGTGACTGCAGACATGAAATTAAAAGGTGCTTGCTCCTTGAAAGAAAAGCTATGAGAAACCCAGAGAGTGTATTAAAAAGCAGAGACATCACTTTGCTGACAAAGGTCCGCATAGTCAAAGCTGTGGTTTTTCCAGTAGTCATGTATGGATGTGAGAGCTGGACCATAAAAAGGTTGAGTGAGTAAAAGTTACTCAATCATGTCCAACTCTTTGTGACCCCATAGACTGTAGCCAGCCAGGCTCCTCTGTCCATGGAATTCTCCAAGCAAGAATACTGGAGTGGGTTGCCACTGCCTTCTCCAGAGGATCTTCCCAATCCAGGGATCGAACCCAGGTCTCCCACATTGCGGGCAGATTCTTTACCATCTGAGCCACCAGGGAAGCCCAAAGAAGGCTGAGTGCCAAAGAACTGGCGTTTCAAATTGTGGTGCTGGAGAAGACTCTTGAGAGTCCGTTGGACAGCAGGAGATCAAACCAGTCAAGCCTAAAGGATATCAACCCTAAATATTCACTGGAAGGACTGATGCTGAAGCTGAAGCTCCAATACTTTGGCTACCTGGTGCAAAGGGCTGACTCATTGGGAAAGACCCTGATGCTGGAAAAGGTTGACAACAGGAAGAGAAGGGGATGCCAGAGGATGAGGTTGACATGACAGACAGACAGGGATGACAGAGGTTGGATGGCATCACCGACTCAATGGATATGAATTTGAGCAAATTCTGGGAGCTAGTGAAGGACAGGAGAGGCTGGTATAATGTAGTCCATGGGGTCACAAAGAGTCGGACCGACTTAGTGACTGAACAACAATAAATTATGGCACAAAGAAGCTTAGATCTACTTCAGTTTTTTCTGGAAATGTTTTCAAAGGAGAAGAGACACTAGTTATTTTAGTATAACCAAGAGTTAGCCAGTTGGAAATGATATTCAAGATGGAAGAGTACAAAAGAATGAGTCTCCAATAGAAACATGATGTAATGAACTTAATTGTATCTCTCCAAAATTGATGTTGGAGTCTTAATTTCCAGCACCTCAGTTATGAATGTATTAGGAGAGATAGCCTTTAAAGAGGTGATTGCATTAAAATGCAGTCCTCAGAGTGGGCCCCAATCCAGTTGTGTTATGGAGTTGAAGCTCAGTCTTCTCTCTTCACAACAAGCCAATTAACCTGAGCAACAAGGAATATAACTTTATCAGAGATCCAACTGACTAAGAGGATGGTTTTCTGTTCTATTGACTATGCCAAAGCCTCTGACTGTCTGAATCACTATAAACTGTGAAAAATTCTGAAAGAAATGGGAATTCCAGACCACTTGACCTGCCTCTTGAGAAATCTGTATGCAGGTCAGGAAGCAACAGTTAGAAGTGGACATGGAACAACAGACTGGTTCTAAATAGGAAAAGGAGTATGTCAAGGCTGTATATTGTCATCCTGCTTATTTAACTTATTTGCAGAGTACATCATGAGAAACACTGGGCTGGAAGAAACACAAGCTGGAGTCAAGATTGCTGGGAGAAATATCAATAACCTCAGATATGCAGATGACACCACCCTTATGGCAGAAAGTGAAGAGGAGCTAAAAAGCCTCTTGATGAAAGTGAAAGAAGAGAGTGAAAAAGTTGGCTTAAAGCTCAACATGCAGAAAACGAAGATCATGGCAACCGGTCCCATCACTTCATGGCAAATAAATGAGGAAACAGTGGAAACAGTGACCAACTTTATTTTTCTGGGCTCCAAGATCACTACAGATGATGACTGCAGCCATGAAATTAAAAGATGCTTATTCCTTGGAAGGGAAGCTATGACCAACCTAGACAGCATATTAAAAAGCAGAGACATTATTTTGCCAACAAAAGTCCGTCATCTAGTCAAGGCTATGGTTTTTCCAGTAGTCATGTATGGATGTGAGAGTTGGACTATAAAGAAAGCTGAGCACAGAAGAATTGATGCTTTTGAACTGTAGTGTTGGAGAAGACTCTTGAGAGTCCTGTGGACTGCAAGGAGATCCAATCAGTCCATCCTAAAGAAGATCAGTCCTGAGTGTTCATTGGAAGGACTGATGTTGAAGCTGAAACTCCAATACTTTGGTCACCTGATGGGAAGAACTGACATTTGAAAAGACCCTGATGCTGGGAAAGATTGAGGGTAGGAGGAGAAGGGAATGACAGAGGATGAGATGGTTGGATGGCATCACCAACTCAGTAAACATGAGTTTAGTAGACTCTGGGAGTTGGTGATGGACAGGGAGGCCTGGTGTGCTGCAGCCCATGGGGTCTCAAGGAGTCACACACAACTGTGCGACTGAACTGAACTGAACCATCTTTTTGAATGTACAGAAAAGTAGAATATAATAGACTGAAAAGCACTATGAACCAATTCAACATAATTAAGTGACAGTTGCATCAGTCATGTCTAACTCTTTGTGACCCCGTGGTCTGTAGTCTGCCAAGCTCCTCTGTCCATGGAATTTCCCAGGCAAGAATACTGGATTGGGTTGCCATGCCCTCCTCCAGGGGATCTTCCCGATCCAGGGATCCAACCCATGTCTCTTATGTCTCCTGCATTGATAGGCAGGTTCTTTATGACTAGCACCACCTGGGAAGCCCCAGGATTCCCTGAGGCAGGCATTTATGTATGTCTATAATAACAAAAGTAATAAAAACAAAGAGTAAAGTCAAAGATCCACCATGGAGTTAGAATTGGCTCTGCCCTGCAACAGGTTCACAGATGTTCTTTTTTTAAAATTATATATTTATAACTTTTTTATATAATTATAATTTCTATTTGGCTGTGCTAGGTCTTCATTGCTGTTCGTGGGCTTCCTCTGGTTGTGGAGAGTTGGGGTTACTCTCTAAGCTCTTTGAGGTGTGCGAGTTTGTCGTTGTGGTGGCTTCTTTTGTTGCAGAGCGCAGGCTCTCGGTGTGTGGGCTTCAGTAGTTGCAACTTGAGGGCTTTAGGGTTCGTGGGTCTCAAAATTTCAACACATGAGCTCCCTAGTTGTGGCTCACGGGCCCTAGAGCATGCAGGCTTCAGTAGTTTTGGCATGTGGGCTTAACTGCTCTGTCATATGTGAAATCTTCCTGGTCCAGGGATAGAACCCATGTCCCATGCATTGGGAGGTGAATTCCTATCCACTGCAGTACCAGGGAAGTCCTGACTGATGGTCTTCTAGGAAGAAATTTAGGCCCCAAAATAGTTAGCAATAATGCACAGATGTGGGGAGAAGGCTGTATAAGGCTCAGCTAGAAGCTGGCATTTCAGGAGAAGCCTCAAGAGAAACCAGAACTGTCAACACCCTGATCTTGAACTTCCAGCCTGCAGAACTGCAAGGAAATAAATTTCTGTTGTTTGAGCCACCCATTCTGTGGTGTAACATTATAGCAGCCTGATGTGTGTTTTTCCACACCACCAGGAAATTCTCTAGTTCTCAGCTGACACTGACTGGGTACTCTAGCAATTTAACTGAATTCTGATGCTGTCTACTTGATCATAACATCAGACCCTGATGCCAAAAGTTTGGCCTCTGTGTACCACTGCTGAGTTGAATCTCGGAAACAGAGTTTTGGGTAAAGTAGAAAAGAGTAAAAATAAATAAATAAATAAAAATTTTAAAGTAGTAGCTTTACTGCTTTGCCAGGCAAAGGGAGGGACACAATAGGCTCGTGCCTCAAAACTGTGTGTCTCAACCCAGGGAGATTTGGTGAGGAGTTTTTGCAATGGTTCAAGGATGGAGTTGCTGAGAAGGAGCAGAGTGTGTGCACAGGGTCCGAATCATTTATTCATTTACTTCTAATTTTTCAAAATTTGTGGCTGTGCTGAATCCTTGTTGCTGTGAGTAGACTTTCTCTAGTGGCGATGCGGCGGCTACTCTTCATTGCAGTGCTCAGGTTTCTCGTTGTAACGGCTTCTCTTGTTGCAGAGCACAGGTTCTAGCCATGCATAGGCTCAGTGGTTGCAGCTTGTCAGCCCTAGAGCACACAGGCTTGTGGCATATGGGCTTTGTTGCCCTAAGGCATGTGGGAATCTTCCTGGATAAGGTATCGAACCCCTGTCCCCTGCATTAACAAGCAGATTCTTATCCACTGTACCACCAGGGAAGTCCCCTGCATTTCTTTGTGTGGCCTCAGATGGTCTCTTGATGATCAGTGGTTCTTGAGGTTATTAAACTGTGGACTTCTCTCTGGAATAAAGAATGTCTCAAGTAGTTAACATCTCCTGTTTGTTGGAATTTTCAGAAGAATTCAGAGATACTGTTTTGTTATCTCTTGACGGAACCAGGATCCTATCTCAAGGCTGCACTTCTGTTGCTTGATTTCTCCTCCCTTGTCTCTTCATCTCTTCTCTTCCATGTTTCAACCTGCCCTTTGGAACTCAAGGAAGGTCCGGAAATGGGGGACACAGAAAGACTTTCATGGCCAAGAGCCCTACAGGGTCCTGCTCGGTTTCAGCCCCACAGATTCAAGTCTCAGTCTCACAAGACAGCCCCCACTTCAGCTCCAGTTGAAAGTCTGAGTTGTCACTTGTGCTTCTGATGGACTGGCTATAAATCAGAGGTTCCTATGAACCCCTCCTTGGGTTCAATCAATGTGCCAGAGCAGCTCACAGAACTCAGAGAACATTTACTTACATTTACCAGTTTATTGTAAAAGATAAGAAGTACATAATGAAGAGTGTCGCCTACAAACTGGCACGTGACATCCGTCTCTACAAGGATCAAATTATGAGTGGCTGTGGGTGCTGACCTTTAACACCCCCTGAAAGGAGTTCAGGGTGGAAATCAGGAATGTGGCACTCTGTGCTCTGGGAGAAACTGGCAGAACAAGTCTTCAGATAGAAAGATATTTTCAGGAGACTATATGGTGATGTCTGCTTATTGCAGCTAACAACAACAACAAAAAAAAAACCAGAATATGTGCTTAATTGCATGTACTCCCCCTTCACCAAAATCACATTTATAATAACCTTCTCCCCTACTTCTCTGGAGCAGCTTCTCAGAGCTATTTGAAATGCTGTCTCCCAGGCTAAAGTCTTCATTTTGCCCCAAATAAAACTTAACTTAGACTCTCTTGCTGTGAGGTTTTTTTTTTTTAAGAAGTTGAAAAATGGTACATAGGTAGGGCAAGGTCTAGAAAGATGTCTCCATGGAACTGGGTTGCACCACCTTCTCCAAATAGGGATAGGCTGCCAAGTCGCTTCAGTCGTGTCCGACCCTGTGCGACCCCATAGACAGTAGCCCACCAGGCTCCCCCGTCCCTGGGATTCTCCAGGCAAGAACACTGGATGGGTTGCCATTTCCTTCTCCAATGCATGAAAGTGAAAAGTGAAAGTGAAGTCGCTCACTTGTGCCCGACTCTTAGCGACCCCATGGACTGCAGCCTACCAGGCTCCTCCGCCCATGGGATTTTCCAGGCAAGAGTACTGGAGTGGGGTGCCATTGCCTTCTCCGTCACCAACCTGGAAACTCATCAAATCCCTTGTTCCAGAGTTTTTATAGAATTTAATCTGTAGCTCTTCCTTTCCCCTTCCTAGAGGTCAGTGTTGTTGTTATTCAGTCACTAAGTCGTTTCTGATTCTTTGATGACTCCATGGACTGCAGCTCCAGTCTCCTCTGTCCTCCAGTATCTCTTGGAGTTTGCTCACATTCATGTCCATTAAGTTGGTAATTGCTTTCAAGCCATCTCATCCTCTGCCGCCCCCTGCTCCTTTTGCCTTCAGTCTGTCCCAGCATCAGAGTCTTCCAGTGAGACAGCTCTTCTCATCAGGTGGCCAAAGGATTGGAGCTTCAGCTTCAGCAACATTCCCTCTAATGTATATTTAGGGTTGATTTCTTTTAGAATTGACTGGCTTAATCTCCTTGCAGCCCAAGAGGTCAGTGACTAGTGCTAAAGTGTTAGTCCCATAGCCATTTGGTCTCTCTGGTGACCAGCTCCATCCTTAGGCTATCTGAGGGCCACACATTTGAATCACTTCATGTGCATAAATTTAGTTGTGGCCCAAAGGGCTCCTTATGAATAACAGACATTCCTACCACTCGGGAAATTCCAAGGGTTTTAGGAAATTTTTATGCCAGACATCGAGACGAAGACCACAAATATTTCTCATTGAATCACCCAGCCCTAGCAAACAAACACAGATGGTTTATTTAAATACTTGTTAGATATAGTTGTGGAGAAGGAAATGGCAATCCACTCCAGTATTCTTGCCTGGAGAATCCCATGGACTGAGAAGCCTAGTAGGTTACAGTCCACGGGGTCGCAAAGAGTCGGACACGACTGAGCAACTTCACCTTCACCTTAGATATAGTGAAACATAAAGGTATATGTGGAAGAATAATAGAAATAAGACTGAGTGACTGTAAGGAGAGGGAATATATCTGATTTTGAAAAGCAAAGACTTTGGAGCCTGACTGTCTAGGTTTAAATCTGGTCAATAACATGTGCCAACTATGTATGTCAGCCTAGCCAAGTTATTTTCTTATTTATGAATATTTGTGTCCCATCAGAGTCATTAGTAGATAATGCATATTAACTGATATGGTAATTGTTTTCCAAAAGAGTCCTAAGTGCAGTACTTGGATGCAATCTCAAAAGCAACAAAATGATCTCTGTTCGTTTCCAAGGCAAACCATTCAATATCACAGTAATCCAAGCCTATGCCCTGACCAGTAATGCTGAAGAAGCTGAAGTTGAATGGTTCTATGAAGACCTACAAGACCATCTAGAATTAACACCCAAAAAAGATGTCCCTTTCATCATAGGGGACTGGAATGCAAAAGTAGGAAGTCAAGAGATACCTGGAATAACAGGCAAGTTTGGTCTTGGAGTACAGAAAGAAGCAGGGCAAAGGCTAACAGTTTTTCCAAGAGAACGCACTGGTCATAGTAAACACCCTCTTCCAACAACCCAAGAGATGATTCTACACATGAACATCATCAAATGGTCAGTACTGAAATCAGATTGATTATATTCTTTGCAGCCAAAGATGGAGAAGCTCTATACAGTCAGCAAAAACAAGACTGGGAGCTGACTGTGGCTCCGATCATGAACTCCTTATTGCCAAATTCAGACTTAAATTGAAGAAAGTAGGGAAAACCACTAGACCATTCAGGTATAACCTAAATCAAATCCCTTATGATTATACAGTGGATGTGACAAATAAATTCAAGGGATTAGATCTGATAGACAGAGTGCCTGAAGAACTATAGACAGAGGTTCATGACATTGTACAGAAGGCAGTGATCAAGATCATCCCCAAGAAAAAGAAATGCGAAAAGGCAAAATAGTTGTCTGAAGAGGGCTTAAAATAGCTAAGAAAAGAAGAGAAGCAAAGGTAAAGGAGAAAAGGGAAGATATACCCATCTGAATTCAGAGTTCCAAAGAATAGCAAGGAGAGATAAGAAAGCTTTCCTCAGTGATCAGTGTGAAGAAGTAGAGGAAAACACTAGAATGGGAAAGACTAGAGATCTCTTCAAGAAAATTAGAGATACCAAGGGAACATTTCATGCAAAGATGAACACAATAAAGGACAGAAATGGTATGGACCTAACAGAAGCAGAAGATATTAAGAAGAGGTGGCAAGAATACACAGAAGAACTATACAAAAAAGATCATAACCCAGATAAATGATGGTGTGATCACTCACCTAGAGCCAGACATCCTGGAATGAGAAATTAAGTGGGCATCACTACAAACAAAGCTAGTGGAGGTGATGGAATTCCAGTTGAGCTCTTTCAAATCCTAAAAGATGATGCTGTGAAAGTGCAGCACTCAATATACCAGCAAATTTGGAAAATTCAGCAGTAGCCACAGGACTGGAAAAGGTCAGTTTTCATTCCAGTCCCTAAGAAAGGCAATGCCAATGAATGCTCAAACTACCACACAATTGCACTCATCTCACAAGCTAGTAATACTCAAAATTCTCCAAGCCAGGCTTCAACAGTACATGCATGAATCGTGAACTTCCAGATGATCAAGCTGGATTTAGAAAAGGCAGAGAAACCAGAGATCAAATTGCCAAAATCCATTAGATTACTGAAAAAGCAAGAGAGTTCCAGAAAAACATCTATTTCTTCTTTACTGACTATGCCAAACCCTTTGACTGTGTGAATCACCTCAAACTGTGGAGAATTGTGCAAGAGATGGGAATACTAGGCGACCTGACCTGCCTCTTGAGAAATCTGTATGCAGGTCAGGAAGCAACAGTTATTATTGGACGTGGAACAACAGACTGGTTCTAAATAGGAAAAGGAGTACGTCAAGGCTGTATATTGTCAACCTGCTTATTTAACTTGTATGCAGAGTATACCATGAGAAACACTGAGCTGGAAGAAGCACAAGGTGGAATCAAGTTACCAGGAGAAATATCAATAACATCAGATATGCGAATGAAACCACCCTTATGGCAGAAAGTGGAGAAGAATTAAATAGCCTCTTGATGAAAGTGAAAGAAGAGAGTGAAAAAGTTGGCTTAAAACTCAACATTCAGAAAACAAAGATCATGGCATCTGGTCCCATCACTTCATGGAAAACAGATGGGAAAACAGTGGAAACAGTGACAGTTAATTTTGGGGGGCTCCAAAATCACTGCAGATGGTGACTGCAGCCATGAAATTAAAAGACGCTTACTCCATGGAAGAAAAACTGTGACCAACCCAGATAGCATGTTAAAAAGCAGAGACATTTCTTTGCCAACAAATGTCTAATCAAGGCTATGGTTTTTCCAGTAGTCATGTATGGATGTGAGAGTTGGACTATAAAGAAAGCTGAGCACAGAAGAATTGATGCTTTTGAACTGTGGTGTTAGAGAAGACTCTTGAGAGTCCCTTGGACTGCAAGGAGATCTAACCAGCCCATCCTAAAAGAAATTCAGTCCTGAATGTTCATTGGAAGGACTGATGTTGAAGCTGAAACTCCAATACTTTGGCCTCCTGATGCAAAGAGCTAACTCATTTGAAAAGACCCTGATGCTAGAAAAGATTGATGAAGGCAGGAGGAGAAGGGGACAACAGAGGATGAGATGGTTGGATGGCATTGCTGACTCACTGAACATGAGTTTGAGTAAACTCTGAGAGTTGGTAATGGATAGGGAGGCCTGGCGTGCAAGAGTCCATGGGGTCGCAAAGAGTCGGACACAACTGAGCAACTGAACTGAACTGAACTGAGGGCATATTAAGTTAAATAAAGTATAATATTTAAAGTGGCACTAATTTTTTTCATTTTTTTATATGTGGCTACTGGAAAATTTTTAATTTCATATGTGAGTCACATTATATTCCTAATAGCACTGATCTAGATTATTCAATAACTTGTTGAAGTGACTTGATTAGGAGATGATGTGATTATGTTTTGGTTTGTGTGCATGCTAGTCTGTTGTGTGAAGCTAAGTCACTTCAGTCGTGTCGGATATTTTTGATTTAAGGTAATTCATCTAGCACTGGCGTGTGATAGATTAACTTTTGAAGATATTGGAGGAGCAGAAGAAAATCATAAGCATCTGGGAGATGGGATTAGGTCCTTCAGGATCAATTGGAATGCTGAATGGTTGAAACCCTTTTTAGACAGGAAAATCAACATTTCTCAAATTTTTTCTTTCTTCACCCTGAGAGTTTTATTTTCTACTCTGAAAATAAGTAGTGTTTTCAGATTCACAATCAACTCCATCTACACCTAGCCTAATAAAAGGAGATTCATAAATAACATCCAGTGCAAAAGTTGTTCTTTAGGAGGAATATTACAAATACTAACAAAGAGAAGAATTAACTTTGGATATCTTCAAAGCAGTCACTAGCTTTTTTGTTGGGCCTTGAAATACCATTTACATTGTTTCTTGAAGAGGTAGTTTTCCCTGTCTTTATCTTGACAAGGTAAACTTGTTTACAGCCCTTTGTTTCCAGGCTTTAGGATTTGGGATCTATTTGTTTTCCTGCTTAGTTATCACATTTCCAAACATCTTCCCACAGAGGAACCCGAAACTGGCGTTGAGATTCTTGGTGGCAAATACCTGCATCTGGATCTAAGAGATTTCAGGTCATGATCCCCATTCTTCTAAGCTGACCTCCCTTAAACTGTTAAGCAGGGATTTCATGCCAATTCCTCCCCAACAGATTTCATTTTGAAATTTATCCACCCCATTGCCTCCTGTTTTCAGTAAAGATGGAAAAACACCACACAGGAGTTAAATGACACAGGAGACCTGCTGTAGGACGGTTTGCTGGCCTCCCTGGCTTACTTTCTAGAGGCTGGTTGCCTGAGCTGTGGCTCCTGACTGCATGGAGCTTGGAAGCTAGTGCTGCCTGCTTCCAAAGTGGCCCCAAGACCCCAGCCCCCGCAACCAATCCCCCCAACACATCAGCAAACAGTCGTCTTGAGCAAATGTTATCTGTGGCCCAGGATAGGATTGCTTAACTGAGAGGTCCCTGTCACCGTGGGGACAAGTCAGGTTTCCTGATCAGGTTTCTGAGAAACCCACTTGCTTAAGGAGCATTGTCTCAATATGCTCATCAGCCTACTCTTAAATTCTTGAGATCCCGCTGAATTTCAGTTTTTACCGTTTAAAAATACCATTAAAAAAAAAGAGTTTTCTCTGTCCCTCTCAGCCACTTAGCCACTTTCTTAAAGGCAGTTTGAGTTTAGCCACTGCAAGCAGGTTTCAGATCTCCCTCCCTTTCACCCTCCCTCCTCTTCTAGCAAGAAGGAAAAACCTACAGGTTTCAGACATCTAAAATTTAACCATGGGAATTGTTTCACTACCCTGATTTTATACAAATCATTTGAGACAGATATAATTCTAGGCCTTTACAATGATTTCATCTGTCCTTTCAATAAATACAGGGAAAGTAATTCTCCTGGAATCACATTGGAGTCTGCTCTGAGTGGATGAACAGGTCGGAGAAAGACCTATTTTTTCTTTCGCTGGTGCCATTTGCTCTTGCAAAACAGTAAAGAAAACATCATTCTAAAGCAAATGAAAAGAAGAAATAAAGACAAAGTGATTTACAGCTAAGAATGACATGGTGAGGGAATTCCCTGGTGGTGTAGTGGTTAGGACTCTGCGCTTTCACTGCTGAAGGTAGGGGTTCAATCGCTGGTCAAGGAACGAGGATCCCACAAGCTGTGCGGACAAAAAAAAAAATGATATTCTGACACAAATAATAAATAAAAATCAAAGATTAAAAAAAGAATGAAGAAAAAGACGTGCATCTCTGTGTGAACCTTCAGGGTCCAGCCTCCAGCCTCCTGGTGCCGATGAGCACGTACCGGACTTGGCAGGACTGAGGAGGGACCGAGCATCTGAACTGCTCATTTTAGTACATTTAAAATTGAAGCAGCTGAAAATACTTTCCCATCAAACACAGCTTTGTTGTTTTGATTAGAACAACTTATTACTGTAGCTGTAGAAAACAGAGTCTATGATGAGATGTGTCGTAAATGAAATGTATACACTGGATTTCAAAGACTTACTAGGGAAAAAAAAGTAAACTATCTTAATATATATTAATATATATACCTACATTATTTGTTCAAGTAGTATTATTTTGGCTATCAGGTCAAATAAAATAATTATGAAAATCAATTCTTCTTTCTAATGTTTTTCTTTTAAAAATTTTAATGTGGTCACTTAGAAAACTTATATAAATGGCTTAGATTGAATTTCTGCTGGCAGCGCTGCCATACAGGATATTCTTTGTCCTTAGGCTGCTAAACTCAGTTGCTGTGGTAACTAAAGGGGCCTCCTGGCTCAGGGTTTCCTGGAATACAGGGGGGTGACGCGGGGGAGGGGAGGCAGGACTCATGGGAAGGTTTTTTTGGAAGTCACGTTTCACTCATCGCCAGTTTTCTCCGCTAACAGCCAGACTGAATAATACCTTCATTTAGTGGTGATAATTTTGTAACGTATATAAATATCAACTCAGGTGTGACTGGGTTCCCTTCTCTGTCCACCCGAAACTATCACAACATTGTTAATCGGCTATACTCCAATATAGAAGAAAAAGTTAAAAAAAAAATAAAAACAAAAAACATTTACCCTCCCAAAATAATAAAAAATACCGAATCAGTATGTTGTACACCTAAAGCTAATATAAAAATGTCAGTCCATTATCCTTCAGTTGGTTTTTTCTTTAATCCTCATTTAAGGACAGACCACATGACATGAGGTGGTTTGTTTCAGGCCCAGTAGTGCCAGTTTGGATTCCAGGCGCTCAACCAAAACCCCAAAGGAAGATGCACTATCAGCAGTGACTCCTCCAGCCAAATTCCCCCTCTTCACTTGCTTCTGCCACCCCGGCCCCTCTTCCCCTGCTGGGGTTGCTAGGCTATAGATTAATAGGCATTGGGATCTTGATTATTGACAATTTCCCACCATAAAGGCCTGATATAATGGCTCACCCAACTCTTTAACTACAACTAAACTGTTCCCCTTCCTTTACTCTCACATGGAGCCACTTCTCTGGCCTTTTATTTTCCTTCATCTTCCTCTGCTCTCATTTTCCTTCTATCATTTTCCTCCTCATCTTGCTCACTTCTCTTGTATGGCTTGGAAATCATGTGTGTATCTCACACTTTTCTCTCATAGCCCAGAAGGAATAGGATGTTGGCAGTTCTCTCCAGTTGTGTAAGAAGCAGTTGCCCTGGTCCTTCTTGAATGTTCTAAGTGGAAAAAGGGGAGCACCGTCGGTTCCTGAGGGCCTGGACTTTTTAATCCTCTCTACTGATGAATCCCCAACTTCTTTCTGATACACAGTTTGTGCTCTGCAAATAAAATACCTGTTTAATGGAACCTTACAATTGTTCTGTCTCTAGATGCTGTCAACATGGGACTAGGGGCAAAACACTGCAGAGTGGGTGGGATTCAGCTGGGTGGGAAGCTGGTGAACTACATTTTCACGAGTTTGGATTGTGTCCCAGGCCAGCTGATTCTCTACTTCCTGGAACCCAGGAAGAGTTGGTTTGGCTCCTGGATATTCAGGTTTTCTCCCAGGAGAGACTATGCTAAGTCAGAGGACAAGTGGAGCCAAAAGCTCTTCCAATTCTTCCTTCTTTGGCTTTCCTTCTCTCAGACTGTCCTTCCCTTCCCTCCAAGATTGTAGACACAGCCTGCAATCAAAGAGCAGCTGATAAAGTCATAGGATTATGAATGTTTTCTGTTTACATCCAGCGACCTTTGCCGAATACGGATAGCCTTTATTCTCATCTTTTTACAGATTGATTCAATTCTGAGCACTTGCGAGAGCAAAAAATAAAGTGTATCTGCCCTCCCTCCAGGCTTTTTCTGGTAGCATTTTGTCTGTGAAACGTGCTCTTAAAACGGGGAAGGAGGAGAAGCTTTAAAAAAAAAAAAAAATTTGAGTAGGGTGGGGGCAGGATGTGGTTTTCAGAAGCTGGCTTGAGGGGTGGGTTGGGGGGTGTTGCCTAGGGTGGGGGCAGTGTTTGAGGTTTACGCTTACGAGGAGCTCCAAAATTGGAGGCGGGTAGGGTGGGGCTGGGGGCTTGTCTCCCGGGCTCCGCCCTCTCCGAAGCTTATATAGGCGCATGAGATATAGGCTCCCTACTGAGGACCTGGAGGAAAACTTGCTGCCGGGAGAGGACATTTTGGAGGTTTTGCTGCCTGGAAGAAGGGTCTTTGGAGTCCCACTCCTAGATATTTATCGAAGATTTGAAAAGAATTAAATTAGGGCCATGGGGACCACGAAGGTAAGAGCGATACGGTTATCGGTTGTTTTTGCCGGCTTGGGATGCACTCGGAAAGGCAAGCTATATCGGCGTTGGCTGAGCTCTGTTACGCGGAGTCACCTAGCAATCTGGAAGCCTTTCCCATTGCTCTCCCAGCCTGCAGTGCCGCACTTCCACAGTTCTTTTCGGATGTCATGTCCTATAAAGGATTTATCCCAGTTCCATTCACCTTCTTGGTGTGGGAAAAGTCAGGAGAAGTTGTGTTTGTATTACACACATGGGTGTGTGTGTGTTTTCTTTAATACAGTTACATGCTTTTGAGGATGTGAAGTTGAGCGTTCAGGGGATCGGGGGCGGTATGGTGGTGTTGATGATGCTTTAAACCTTGAAAAGACCTGAGGTTTGTTTTGGGGGTGCCGGGTCGGTGTCCAGCCATCATCTGTTCTGTGACTTGTGGGATTCCCTGAATTACCTAAGGAGAGAAAATTCCATGATTGTAAGCGCACAGTATATTAACATTATTGTGTGTTTTGGATGCGGTATTTGTTGGGAGAAAGGCATTTTCACTAAGGTAATTTATCTGAAAATAAAAGATGGGAGAAGGGATGAAAAAGTGGGAAGGCCCTCAGGAGTTAAATGATAAGAGAAAATAAGAGGTTTCTACTAAAAGGAGTGGATGAAGTAGAAAGCGCTGCCCCCGCGGGCCTCGGGGGTACTTAGATGCTGGTGGAGGCAAGGTCAATTTGGGGAACTGTTAACTCCAGGCCTGCCACTGCCTGACTTGATAGGGAAGGAGTGTAAGATGAGAAGGGTTGGCGGGGACGGGGAGCTCTCAGGCATAAAAACTGAGCTCTCTTGGGGTGGAAATTAAGATCACACCTACTAGAATTATCCCCGGCAAGGTGAGTGATGACTGAGTTGATTTCAGCACAGCCCCCTCACAAAATGTCTCCATTTTCGATTGGGAGTCAGCTTGTTCTCGCCCCCTGGTGGGTGGGTGGGGGATAGCAGTACCTCTTTAAGTGAACGGGAAGAATTTCAGATGGGACCCAAGCCTACGGTGGTAGGCGGGCGATCCTGCAGATTCTGTGACCGAGTTGAGAGCAGCCTGGTGATGACGACACATCCCTAGCACTCGTGCTTTTGTGGACTTTGCGGTACGGGTGAGCCTGCACTGGCTCTAGCTGGTCGCAGAATAGTCTGTTCTCAACAACCCCAAGGCGTTGCAGTCTGCTGTCAGTTTTTTCTATCCCTGAGCACAATTCTGCGCTTGCCTGGGGATTTACCTGGGGCTGCTGTTTGACTACTTAACAAACGGAGTAACCCAGTTCTCCTAACTTGTCCCTTCCCAAATTTTCTTTCCAGAATTTCCCCAGGTCTATTCTTCATGCTCATCTATATCACCAGATAAGCTCTTCAGTTCTTTTGTGTTTCTTATTCACTACCTAAACGGTTAAGTTGTTTTCATACTACCAACCAGCTGAGTTCTAGTACATAAATGTTCTCTCTTTTTTTTAATTTTATTTTATCTTCATGGTATTTTTCTCTCTTTTTAAAATTATGAAAGTATAATACATTTACAGGAGATTTGGAAAATACAGAACAAAGTTACTTATAGTTCCACTATATATTAAAAGTTTTTAAAGTAGATATATCAAGGTTTTTAGTTGGAATTTTCAATATCAAACTCAAAAATTAATAAAAATGAATATACAGAAAAGTAGAAGAATGTGGTAGACCTGAAAAGCACTATGAACCAGTTCAACCTAATGAAGATTTATATAATTTTCAGATAACAGCAGAATACAAATTCAAGTTCCCAGAAACTATAACTGGGAGGGACTGGAACGTATCCAGGGCATAAAACAAGGTGCAAAAATTTCATGGTGCGTTCTCCTTAATAAAAGCCAGTCACGGATCGAGAACTTTAAGGAATGTTCTTCTCTACCCTCCCCCCAGGTCACCGCACCTCTGATCTTCGCCATCTCGGTTGCTACCATAGGCTCTTTCCAGTTTGGCTACAACACTGGAGTCATCAATGCTCCTGAGGCGGTGAGTGCCAGGCAACAACGAGTTTGAGTTTGGAATGGGGAAAGTATTCTTTTAGGTAGGGTTTCCAGAATTATCATGCTTAGACTTGGTAGCTCACTTGGCTGAGACTGAGATGGGGCATGATACTGGTGGGGATCTAATTGAATCATTGATCAAAGCAAGAGGCTCAGGGCAGGGGCTCCCTGCACCCTGGACTGGGCCCGTTCATCCTCTCATCCTCTGGTGACACACTTCCTTATTGTCCCCTAGAGGTTAGTTACAAAGTCGGGGTGCAGGGGTGCGGTGTGAGGTCATCCCTGAACAGAAGTACATCAGTACTACTATCTACTGGCATTTTCAGGACAACTAAGTTATTCAGATCTGGTAACATGAACTCCAGTGTTACCTGTCTCTTCCAATGCCATCTATTTATTCCCTTGACTCTCTACCTAGAAAGTAACTGGAGCACAGTTCTCTTAGGGAGGGGAAGATCCTGAGTGTTTGTATCTTTTCTCATCTAGCTGTGATGGTCTTTTCTCCCACCACCCATTTTAATTGGCAGATCATAAAAGATTTTCTCAATTACACTTTGGAAGAACGGACAGAAAACCTCCCGTCCAGTGTGCTCCTCACGTCCCTGTGGTCCTTGTCTGTGGCCATCTTCTCCGTGGGGGGTATGATTGGTTCCTTCTCCGTCGGACTCTTTGTCAACCGATTTGGCAGGTATTGACCAGAAACTCTGCAAGGAAGGGGGCTAAACCTGTTGCATTGAAGACGAGCATTGAGGCTTAGAGCAGGGAGGTGATGGTGCATTTGAATAGAAGCCTGTGACTTTCCCTTGAAGGAAAACCAATCCCACAGACCAGTCTCCACCCCCCTCCCCTGCCCCCTCAGCCACATTAAGGTGTAATGATGAGTCTGGGGTGGAGTAGGACAATTTTAATTTCTAGCAAATTTCTAGCTGATGGATGCTGTTAGTTTGTGGACAACTTTGAGAACAAATGGCCTTGAAGTGCTTCCTAAAATCCTACCCGATAGCTAAGGTGTAGAGGAGAAAATCTGCAGCAAGTTCTCTAGGTGAGTCTTACGTAGGCCGAGGTGTAGGAACCATTAGTCCTGATTATCCCAGATATATCGATACTAGAAAGTGGAAAGGTTTGACCAAAAGATGTATGAGCCTGGAGAATGGTAGAGTGACTAGGAAAGAAGGGGAGAGGTGAACTCTGTTTTGCAAATTTCCCTTATCTTTGTTTAATCTTCCAGGCGCAACTCAATGCTTATTGTCAACCTGTTGGCCATAGCTGGCGGCTGCCTTATGGGATTCTGCAAGATAGCAGAGTCGGTTGAAATGCTGATCTTGGGCCGACTGGTTATCGGCCTCTTCTGTGGACTCTGCACAGGATTCGTGCCCATGTACATTGGAGAGATCTCCCCTACTGCCCTGCGGGGCGCCTTTGGTACTCTCAACCAGCTGGGCATCGTTATCGGAATTCTGGTGGCCCAGGTACTCTAGAACTTATTGAGTGTTCATTCATGGCTCGTTAAATGAATTTACACAGATAAAGTGTGGCACAGGGGACTATATTCAATATTCTATGATAAACACAATGGAAAAGAATATTAAAAAAAGGTTCTGTGTGTGTATATATATATATATATATATAATTGAATCACTTTGCTGTACATTGGTACTTAAATCAACCATGCATCAATTTTTACAAACAAATGTCTGGCACTTATTCAACTATATATGTTTCAGATATTAATATTACTAGCGCTCATAGATGGCTAAGGAAACAGGTAGGATAGAAAAAGAAAAAGCTATCTTTCCCTGTGATAGAAGGCAGATGATTTTCTGAACTTTTTTTTTTTTTTAAATCAATTTGTGGCTTCCCCAATGGCTCAGCATATAAAAAATCTACCTGCAGTGCAGGAGACACAGGAGACTCCGGTTTGATCCCTGGATTGGGAAGCTCCCCTGGAGGAGGAAATGACAACCCACTCCAGTATTCTTGCCTAGAGAATCCCATGGACAGAGGAGCCTGGGGGGCTACAGTCCAAAGGGTCGCAGCGAGTCAGACATGACTGAGCAACTAAGCATGTGGCCTATAAAGGATGGAGTTTACAGTATTGTCTTTGGTTTCTAGATCTTTGGTCTAAAAGTCATCTTGGGGACTGAAGATCTCTGGCCGCTGCTTCTGGGCTTCACCATCTTACCAGCCATCATCCAGTGCGCTGCCCTTCCATTTTGCCCTGAAAGTCCTAGATTCTTGCTCATTAACAGAAAGGAGGAGGAGAAGGCAAAGGAGAGTGAGTATCCTTCATGCTTTGTAGGAACCTCAAGACTGTGGTTTGTTTTAAGATGAGGGTTTTGGATCTGGTTCTTGTCATCTCCTTTCCCTGCCCTCCAGAATCTGAGCAGAGAATTGTCTGATTACTCTGATGTCACATGGGGTGAGGGGTGAGAAGGCAAGTAGGCCACACACAGGGCTCCTCAGAGTGGCGTTTTCCCAGCTGTCTCATGGGGGCAAGGCATTAGCCAGCACCTTATCTGTGACCTCTCCTCTTCCGCAGTCCTCCAGAGACTCTGGGGCACCGAGGACGTGGCTCAGGACATCCAGGAGATGAAGGATGAGAGTGTGCGGATGTCGCAGGAGAAGCAAGTCACAGTGCTAGAGCTCTTCCGCGCCCCCAACTACCGGCAGCCCATCATTATCTCCATCATGCTCCAGCTCTCCCAGCAGCTCTCTGGGATCAACGCGGTGAGTGTCCATTCGGGGCAGATGTGTCCAACCCATTTCACTGGAATCACCTGACCAGCTTCCCTGGTGACTCAGCGGTAAAGAATCACTTGCCAATTCAAGAAATGAGGGTTTGATCCCTGTGTCAGGAAGATCCCCCGGAGGAGGAAGTGGCAACCCACTCCACTAATCTTGCCTGGGAAATCCCATGGACAGAGGAGGGCTACAATCCATGGCGTCACAAAGATTCAGACATGACTTAGTGGCTAAACAACACCACACCTGACCAGCGGTGAATCGCACTGGCCGCTGCTCACCTTCTGATGTACCCAGGGTCTCTCACAGTGTTGGCCTGGTAGTGGTTTCTCAGGAAATGCACATTAACCAGGTTTAGACTTGTGTTTGTATTTATCTTCTAAAGTTATATCTATAATACACATTTGTGTGGCAAGATGATAGAGTGAAAATTTTCTCACCCTTAGTCTTAGAACTTGTTGTGAACATTTGTCCTCTTCCAGATTTTTTTTTTTAACATTATGGAGTATCATAATTTATCTAATTTTTATTGGTCCTCTTGGACTGCTTTTTTCCTTTTTTGACTGTGCCTCTCAGCTTGTAGGATCTTACTTCTCCAGCCGGGGATCAAACCTGTGCCCCCTGCATTGGAAGTGAGGAGTTACCAGGCCACTTACCAGTGAAACTGCTGGGTCCCAGTCATTGGACCACCAGGGAATTCCCAACCACTCGTTTTTTAAAATATCCAGTTCTCTTTAACTCTGATCTGTCTTGGATGATGTCATCAATGATAACGTAGGCCATGTAATCCAAGCAGATCTGAGAATTGACACACCTTTGGGTTTTTTTCCTAGGACTTTACAACCTGAAATCAGTGAAGAGCCCTAGGGAGCAATTAGGAGGTGTGAGGGTACCCAGACAAGGCTGGCCTTACCATTGTGTATATTTTTTACAACTTAGAATAGTGACTGTGATTGTTTAAAGTGAGGGGCCAAATGGAAGCTAGCATCGGGCAGGTAGCCATGGTATTCTGTGCAAAAGTCTGCTTCCTTCTTTTGAGTCCTGGGTGTGAGCAGAGCAGGTATTACTACAGCTCTGTCCTTTTGCAAATAAAATATTTGGATATATTTGGTATGGAGAATACTCCAGACCTCTAAGTACCAATTCATGAGCTGAGGATTTATCATCATAATATGATCAGTGTGATCAAACCATTTTATGACAAAGCAGTTTTGCAAAAAATACATGATAACTTAAAATAGTAAGTTGGTCCTTAGCCTGTCTCCCTAACACACCACAAGAAAACTTGTGTTTGTGCTTCCCCTGAGGGATTAGAGGCTGTTATATTAGAACCTGGAAGGGAAGATGGTCTGAAAAGTCCTCTTGGGTGGTTCCGATGGATCTCAGTCTCAAATTTCCTCATTTGAAAAACTACTGTAATAAAATGTACACTCAGGACTTTCTAGAACAGTGAAACTGGGACTAGAGGGAGGTGTCCAGGTATAAAACGGGTCCTGAGAAGGCCACCTTCTTCAATTCTACACCCCAGGCACCTGCTTGCCTCCCTCAAGTCTCATCCCTGCAGAACAGGATCAGAGAAAGACCACCCTGGGAAAGTTAAACAAATGGTGGATGAGTGCTCTGCAGACAGGACCCTTCCCCCTTCCCTCCTCCACTTCAGTAAATGTGGGTGAAAGTCACTTTTCCAACCTACCTTTGAATAGACTGTCCTCTAATCTCCCTTAAAGGCAGAAGGGTAAGAAAGAGGCTGGACAGTGTTTACCCAGCAAAGTAAAACTGGCTTTCGGAAGGATGATATAGGGGTGAGCTTAACCTGGCTCCAAGGTTCCAGGCAGCCTGACTTTATTATAAGAAGTTTGCTTGAGGTGTGTATGTCTGAGTTAGGTTTTTGATGTGTATGCTTTTATATAAGGTGGAGAATTGACATAATTATTCATCTCTAGTTTTAACTGTTCAAATTACAAGCTTTATGTTATTGAATATTCTTGGAATTTTTTTAAAAAACAAATTTTAATTAGCTCACCCTTGCTTCTCTCCCAGAGCAGCAGTTTTTAATGAGGATAACACTACTTAATCTCAGTTTCCAAGAGCACAGCCTGAATCTTATTTTGGAAAATATACATGGTTTCTATCTAGGCTGTAGGGCTTTGAAGACTTGTTTCTGCAGACAGTCACTCCCAATGTGGAAGCGTATGTTGATCAAAACTCTGAAGAACTTTTCCCTGACAGTCCAGTGGTTAAGACTCAGCACTTCCTATGCAGGGAGCATGAGTTCAATCCCTGGTTAGGAACTAAGATCTCACATGCCGCATGGTACAGCCAAAAATGAAAAATAAATAACTAAGAAAAAAAGAGAATGTACCACACTAATTTTTTTTTTTTCCAAGTCTGCTGAATAGGGGCTGCCATGGAGGCAGATATTCTGGGTGAAATAAACTCCTAAACCAAGCCTAAGAGCCTGAGCAACCTAGATCCTGTTGCCTGGTTATCTTCAGGTCTGAGTCCAGTGTTTCCACATCTCTTAAGTTATGGTAGTTGTGGCAGCCCTACATTAGCACAGTGTTGACCAAATACTAAGAATAGTATAAATTGTAGCTTATTTAATAGTGTGCATTCAATTAAAATAATCACTGGTGTTATTTACTAAAACACTTGTAAAGATCCAGTGCCTGGAATTCCAGCCCACGTTCTAAAAACAAGCAGGCTGAGGTTACCCTTCTGTTTCTTCACTATCAAGTTGATCCATCAATGCCTGTCATTGTTGGTGGGGGTGGGTGTTGGGGTAAGAGTCTATCGGTAAAGCAGAATTGAAAAACTTAACAGGACTTAAGCCCTTCTTTCTAAGTGACTAAAAGCAGACTTCAGAGACTAAATGGAGCAGTAACAATGAGCACAGTTCAGAGGGAAAAAATGGAACTAAGTAGCTAGAGTTGAAGACAACTAAGAGGAAAATAAGTTACAAAAGATCATTTCTTTGCAGAAAAGATACTGTGATTAAACAACAGCAACAAAAAATTGCTGGAAGGTACTCCTGAGCTTCGGTGACTTTTGAGTTGATTTTTTGAGGGTTCAGTGCAACTGCTACGCACAACTGTATTTCACAGAGGCACCTTTTGTTCCGTTAGGTGTTCTACTACTCGACAGGAATCTTCAAAATGCAGGTGTCCAGGAGCCGGTCTACGCCACTATCGGCGCAGGTGTGGTCAACACCATCTTCACCATGGTGTCTGTAAGTCAGATGTTTTGATCATTTTCAAGCAGGGTGGAGAATTCTTGGTACACATATTCGAGTATAGGTGGCATGTCCTTCCATCTCCGTGCTGCCTTTTAGTTAAACCTTTTTTTTTTTCTCTAATTCCCTGTGGGGGAAAAGAGCAGAAAAGAATGATGTGGGAATGAATAGATGGGCAAAGGGAAACACAGAGGGGACCGTGGAGGATGCTCTTAACTCAGAGCTAGAAGAGAGGCAGTGTGACTATCGCATTTACCCTGCTGCTAATCAGGCAGCTTCCAGTAGCTCATACAGTGTCTTCATGAAAAAGAAAGTGACATTGTTTCATGGGTACTTATTCTAAATCATTTTTTTAGGTGTTCTTGGTGGAAAGGGCTGGGAGGAGGACTCTACACCTGATTGGCCTTGGAGGAATGGCTTTTTGTTCCATCCTCATGACGATTTCTTTGTTACTAAAGGTGAGTACTCTTTGTAAAGGAAAGAGGAAAGTGGAGAAAGGTGAGGGGGTGGGTCGTCAAGGTTTGGTGATTACACAAGTGAACTTTGAGAGAAGCAATAGGTGCAGAGGTTTAAGAAAAGTGGATTTTCAGAGATAGATAATTAAATTGCTGTCATCCCTATAGCTATATGACATATAGCTTGTAAAATACATGGTCTCATTTCATTCTTAAAGAGATGGTTAAGGTCATTGATCTGGTTTTACAACTGATGAAATGGTCTCAGAATGTGCAGAATGACACGTGTGATCATACTGCTAAGATTCCAAGACCCAGGGCTGCTAGGACTTCCTTGACAGTGCAGTGGTTAAGAATCTGCCTTCCAGCACAGGGAGTGAGGCTTCAATCCCTGGTCAGGAAACTAAGATCCCACATTCTGCATGGCGCAGCCAAAACAAAAACAAGAACAACAACAAAGCCCAAGGTTTCTAGGTCCAGTAACTCCTTTCATCATGGGAAAGAAGGAACTTTTCATTATTCCTTCAGTCCTCATCTGTGGGAAGCTGGCGCCTACCTGGGCATGCTGTTTTTAATACTAACTACCCTCTGTTCCTTTCTCATAGGATAATTATAGCTGGATGAGCTTTATCTGTATTGGGGCCATCCTGGTCTTCGTGGCCTTCTTTGAAATTGGCCCAGGCCCCATTCCCTGGTTTATTGTGGCTGAACTCTTTGGCCAGGGACCCCGCCCAGCTGCCATGGCAGTGGCTGGTTGTTCCAACTGGACCTCCAACTTTTTGGTTGGACTGCTCTTCCCCTCGGCCGCGGTAAGTAACTTAAAACTCATCCAAGCCATGTTGAAACCAACTAATACATAGTTCTGTTTAGGAACAGAATAGCAATGATAGGCCTTAGGATTCCAAATCAATATTTAAAATCCATCATTTGGTGCAGCATTAATGGCCTGATCCAAAAGGCTCACTGTGGATAGGATGTTAATGATGAGGTAGGTCCTATTGTAAAATGGCCTAGAGTTGATCTGTTAAATAAAGGAACTAGCAGTGGACATCTAGGGATGCATTTCCAATTTCTATGAGCCTTTAAGAAACCCAGATTTTAAAAAATAATCAAAAGGACTTTTCTGCTGGTCCTTTGGTTAAGAGTTCGCCTGCCAAAGCAGAAGACAGGGGTTCGATCCCTGATTTGGGAAGACTGAACCTGCCATGTGCTTCACAGTAAGAGAAGCCCACACACTGAAACTAAAGAGTAGCCCTCACTCATGGCAGCTAGAGAAAGCCCGACCCCAGCAGCGAAGACCTGGTGCAGCCAAAAATAAACATAAAAATAGTGATATTAATCAACAGTCCTAAAAACTCAATAGGTATTTGGAAATGGCTAGCTTTAATGACTAGGAAAAGGAATGACACAAAATTGCAGAGAAATCTAGGAAGTACCAATGAAATCATGAGCAAGTCTCTGAAGAGACTGCACTGTTTTGATGAAGTCTAGGGGGGTTATGCCTTCAAGGCTTTGGAAATATGACTGTGGGGGAACTGCCTGACTCTTTTGTATCTCCTCACCAGTTCTACTTAGGTGCCTACGTTTTCATCGTCTTCACTGTCTTCCTCGTTATCTTCTGGGTCTTCACCTTCTTCAAAGTTCCTGAGACCCGTGGCAGGACTTTTGAGGAAATTACACGAGCCTTTGAAGGGCAGGTGCAGACAGGAACCCGCGGTGAGAAAGGCCCCATCATGGAGATGAACAGCCTCCAGCCCACGAAGGACACCAATGCCTAAGACATGCCTCCTACCCACCTCCCTCCCGTCACGAAAAGCAACCTCCCCCTGAGCAAGCGGGGAGACCTCATCAGGTTGTAACCCAGGACTGTTTCTGAATGCTGCTACTCCATTCCTTTCTCATCCACATACTCGATGGGCGCTCAGAGGATCCCAAGGCTGGGGTTAGTCGTTGTGTTCAATGGCTTTTAAATTTTTTCGTTTCTTGGACATTCTCTTCGGCTCAGGAGAGACCAAGTAAACCTACCTTCATTTCAGGAGGGATTGGCCTCTTGGCATGTGACAACTTGGCCAGCTCCCACTCCCTTAGGTTCTAAAATTGCCTCAAGGCATTTTGGGGAGTGGGCTAGAAGGTGCCATTCCTCCAACCTCAGACTCACCAGGAAGCAGGTACCCTTAAGAGTGGAGGGCAGAGAGGGATTCCATAAGAGCCCCTTCTTCACTTCCGTACAGCTCTGCTGAGCAAATTAACTTGAGTTTTATTTATTTTATCTTCTGGTTTTATTGCATAAATATTTATTTTTTTAAATATAAAGTAATTTTACCAAATAATGAAAGCATAAGGAAATTGAGGTTAGAGGGAGGTGCTTCAAAAGAGGTTATAGGGTGGAAGATTTGATACCGAAGAGGTTAAGGTGCAATAAGAAGGGAAGGATTTAGGGAGAAAGGTCATGCATGATTGAAGGATGCATGATGTGGTGTGTGGTTTGCACGTTGCCTCTTAAAACAATTCCTATCCTTCAGATAAAAACTCAATTTCTCAGAAAAGTCATGTGCCTGTATAAAGAAGCTATTGGTTTCCTTTGGAACTTTTTTCTTCGTTTAAGATTATATGTAGTATTACTTGAAATCTAGGATTATTGCTAAGGTGGGCATTTTAGTTAATAGGGGTTTATGGGTTCTAATTTTGGATGGAGTCCAGAGAAGGGACGGTTATTTCTACAAATCCTCTCTCCTCTCACTGGACCAAGCAGCTTCTTTCTCTGTAGTAAACTCACTTTTATAAAAAAAATATTCCTATCACCTATCTGGTGGGAGAGCCTCCCAAGTGAGCAACCAAAAAATCTTGGTTCTTGGTAGAGGTTCATTATTTCTTCAGTTTGTTGTTTAGAGGATTTTAGATGTTGACTTTTATTTTGCTTTAAGCCATAGCTTTAAAAGAAGTTAGGGATGTTTATAGCTAACTTGGAATTTGTAACCTCAGCGCTGGAAGACTTTTTTTTTTTTTTTGAACAATTATTATCCGGTTGACGTGTGTTATTACATGAGGGTCATCTCATGCTTGTTTATGTCTGTTTACCGCGTCAAGTTAGCCTTGTTACCACGTTACCATAGTGTTATGTCAGGTGTCCCCTGGGGGACTTGAACTTTCCTGTAGACCACATGTGACAGTCTGTGTGGATGTGTGGCAAGGCCCACAGGTGAGCCTGAACGTGTGTGCACTCTCACGAAGCAGTTGCTGGTTATCTTGTTAGGTTCCTAAGGCCCCTGTCGGGTATAATGTGTTCAGACTTGTGTATATGTAAACAACACTGCCTCTGCTGGGTGGAATCTGCATCAATGGTTTTCTTTGAAACTTCAGAGTTCCATCTCACCTGGCTGCCTTTCCTTGTTGGAGAGGACAGAGAGAACTCCCTAAATGTTGAGACTGAGAGTGGAGGACTCACTCTCCACTCAGACAGCAGGAGAAGACAGGAAAGAATATGAGACCAGGACATGATGCCTCCTGGGTGCGCTGGAAGGGCGTCATGGGGGAGAGGGAGGCATTCTTAAGGGGAAATAGATCTGGGGTGGCCAGAGAGTTTGCTGAGATGGAGGGATTGCATTTGCCACAGCCCACGCCACCTCCAGGGTCATCCAGTATTTTTAGAAGTGGAGACTGGGCGCTTCACCCCTCCTTCATATGTTACTTGATCTCCCTGTCCCTCTTTGGTGCTTACAGATTTCAAGCCCTTCAGTCAAACCCTTGCCTATGACAGTATTTTGGTTCTAAGTTCTCACCATTCCCTCTGGTTGCTGAGGCTTTGGGTACTCACAGAGCCTTGGGACAGGGCTTTGCTGTGACGGGGGACTGTCCTCCAACTGCACCTCTGCTCCGACTCAGACCAGTGGGGTGGCGAGGTGCAGCATGGAGTTTTTCCCAGTTCTCAGTGACCAGGTTGTGAATAATTTCCAAATGGATTTTTTCTATTATTGTTACTACGGTTCTTTGTTTTGAAATAAAATTCTGAATGTACATATATAACATCACAGGCTTGGTTTTTTGTGTGTGGGGGGGGTTGGGGGGGACCTTCCTCTGTAACAACAAGTCAGCTTTAAACACCGTGTGGCTGCTCAGTACTTGTTGTAACCTAAGTAAGTTTCTTATACTAGAGTTTTGTACAAATGAAAATAGCCATATTCATTTATTATGCGCAGATGAAATGGAAAAGCCTTAGTGCATTGCCTTGCATACTTAATAAATTATGTTGCTTGCTTTCACCAGTGAGAATTCTTCTGATTTTTCTCTTATGCTCTTTTCTATTTCCTTTCTTCTCCAGTCTTTGATCTCTGAAATTCATCCTACATTAATGTCAGGGTATTCATAATATATACACATATATGTGTTATTATATGTTTTTCCAATGGCTCAGCAGTAAAGAACCCACCTGCAGTGCAGGAGATGTGAGAGATGGAGTTTCAGTTCCTGGGAGGGGAAGATATTCCCTGGAGTAGGAAACAGCAACCCACTCAAGTATTTTGCCTGGAGAATCCCATAGACAGAGGATCCTGGTAGGCTACAGTCCATGGAATTGCAGAGTGGACACAACAGAGCAAGCACATTGTATATATATCACATATATATGTTTATATCACATCTATATATATGTATACACATGGAACACATACACGTTTATATCACTGTACAATAGCTTCCAATCAATTACTACTCTGGCTTATCACATCCCCTCCAGGGGCAGGGTCCCTGCTACCTCTCCGTTTGATTCACTGTTGCTGTTGTTGTTGTTTTTATTTTACATTCAGCTACAGCTGATTTTGTGAAGATAAGTGAAGGGCAGGAAAGCATGGCATGCTGCTGTCCAGGGGGTCACAGTTGCACATGACAGGGACTAAACAACAAAAATAGCTAGTTTACATGTTGTTAGTTTCAGGTGTACAGCAAAGTGATTCAGTTACACATATATCCATTCTTTTTCATTCTTCTCCCATACAGGTTACTACTGAATATTGAGTATAGTTCCCTGAGTTACACAGTAGACCCTGATTATTTTATATATGGTAGTGTGTGTATGTTAACCCCAAACTAATTTATCCCTCCCTCCCCATGTTGTTTACCCTTTGGTTAACCATAGATTTGTTTTTGAAGTCTGTAAGTCTGTTTGTTTTGTAAATAAGCTCATTTGTATCTTTTTTTTTTTGAGGTCACATATATAAGTGCCATGGAGAAGACAATGGCACCCCACTCCAGTACTCTTGCCTGGGAAATCCCATGGACGGAGGAGCCTCATAGGCTGCAGTCCATGGGGTCGATAAGAGTCGGACATGACTGAGTGACTTCTCTTTCACTTTTCACTTTCATGCATTGGAGAAGGAAATGGCAACCCACTCCAGTATTCTTGCCTGGAGAATCTCAGGGGTGGGGGAGCTTGGTGGGCTACCGTTTATGGGGTCGCACAGAGTCGGACACGACTGAAGCGACTTGGCGGCAGCAGCATATAAGTGCCATACTTGTCTTCCTCTGTCTCACTTCACGTCGTATGATCATCTCTAGGTTCATCCTGATTCAACCAACACTTAATTTATGTAAGAAAATACCTCATACCACGATGGGCGCTCAACATTTTGATGCTTTCCTTCATGCAGTTATGAAACTCCCTTGCCCAGTTTCCATTCATTTACTACAGATATCTGAAAGGCTACTCTCTTATTTCTATGAAGCCCAAGCAGGAATTCCATGAAGACTTCCTCGCTCCCACCATAACCTTGCACTGTGGTTCTCTGTGTGTTAGGGGTGGAATGAAAGGATGGAATACCTGGCCGTCAGCAAGTGCATCATATTCTCCAAAATTGGTTGCTTTAGCACCTTTTTTCCACCTTTGCTTCCTTATAATTCATTCTCCACATGACTAGAGTGTTCTTTTAAAATCAGATCATGTTGGGACTTCACTGGTGGTCCAGTGGTTAGGCATTCACACTTCCACTGGAGAAGTGGGCACAGGTTCGATCCCAACTCGGGGAACAAAGATCCCATATGCTGCGTGGTGTGGCCAAAAGATAATTTTAAAAATCAGAACATGTCAATTCCTTGTTCAAAGCCTCCCAATTCCACTTAAAGCAGCCACGCTTATAATAGTATCCATGCTCTTCAGGGGACGGTATCTAGAGGATTTCAGAATGGCTCAGGGTTCAACCTACATAGTTGGCTGTCTACAACACAACCTGTAACAAAACTAGGCTGTCTGGGACTCCTGGTGATAAAATTACAAGAAGGTTGGGGAAGCATCAAAGCCTACAGATGGTAGGGGGCTCATGCTGTGAGATCTGAAGATCTAATGAGGTGGTCTGAAATGAAAAAGCAGGTCAGCGGAACCTATGGTGGGTCCATGGGAGCCAAATGTGTCCTCTACAGGATTAAGCAGGATTTCCTTGAGCAGAAAATCATGAAAGTGTTGAAGGCAACAGCAAAAGCACAACACTTAAGTCAGAAAGCCAAATTTAAAAAATTTCTAGGGACTTTCCTGGTGGTCCGGTGGTTAAGACTTGGAGCTTCCAATGTTCTTGGATTCAATCCCTGGTCGAGGAACTAAGATCCCCACATACCATACACCCAAGAAATAAAAACGAGGTTTTGGGGTTTTTTTGTGGTGGTGGCGATGTGGAATTCCCTGGTGTCTAGTGGTTAGGATTCCTTTGGTGCTTTCACTGCAGAGGTCTGGGTTAGATCCCTGGTTAGGGAACAGATCCCACAAGCTAAGGGGTGCAGCCAAAATAAATAAATGAAATGGAAACATTTGAGCAGTAAAAAAAAGAAAAAGAAAAAAATAGTATCCAGACTCCTTTGCTATGGCCTATAAACTGGGTGACCATACATCCCAGTTTATTCCTATTACCCTAGTGCAACTTTTCTCTTTTCATTCATTCTTATAACTGTCCTGACACTTTAAGTTCTGCTTCCCTTACCTAAAAAGTTTGTTTCTTCAGCTTCATTTCTTGTACTCTCTTTGGTCACTGAAGTCTAGCCCCACTGGTTTTCTAACTCTCCTATACATCAAGTTCACAATCACTTAGGTACTTGTCACTTCTCTTGTGCTTGAAAATATCCTGCCTCAGAATTTTGCAATGCTGAGTCTATTTGTGCATGAGGATTTAGTGACGCTCTGCAGAGAATAAGCTCCAAAAAAGCAAGTATCTTGTCTTGTTACGCCTAGCACACTGCCTGACATAGAATTTTTATTAAGTGTATCAATCTGACTTCCATCAAGATCAAAACTTTTACAACTAAAAACATAAAGAAGGGCTTCCTGGCAGCAGCTCAGTGGTAAAGAACCCAATTGCCGATACAGGAGATGAGGGTTTGATCCCTGATCCAGGAAGATCCCACATGCCTTGGAGCAACAAAGCCCATGTGCCACAACTACCAAGCCTGTGTCCTAGAGCCCGTGCTCCGCACCAAGAGAAGCCACCTTAATGGGAAGCCTGTGCACTACAACCAGAGAGTAGCCCCCACTCGCTGCAACTAGACAAAAGCCTGTGCAGCAATGAAGACCCAACACAGCCATAAATAAATGGGTTAATTAAAAAAAAAAAACATAAAGAAGACTAAAACCACACATTGACCTAAACAGGGAAAGTTGAATTAAAAAAAAAAGTTATGACAAATGAAAAAAGGATGTAAGAGAACTCAGTATGGTATCCCAGGGCTGAAGGAGTGTATCCAAGGAAGTTCAAATTCGGGAGGCCACCTCCCCAAAGCTGAGGTTCAGAGCTCACTGGAAAAGGCGCAGTCACAATCTACCTGCTAGCAGAGGATTGCGTAGGCCAGCGCTGGTTTACATTCCCCAAACAAGTAGGAGACAAAGTCTCCACAGCTGGTGGCCAGATACCTGAGTGTTCAGAGGAACTGAGGCCAACAACAGGTGAGAGGACTGGGGCCTGGTGAAGACTGATTGCTTAGGGCCGGGGTTGGGGGTGATGGCTGAGGGAGCTTGCATCCTGCCTGCATGGCTGGGACTGGGACACCATCAGATGTTCTCTCATCTACCCTGTTGATCTGTGGTGGTTCAGCGGGTAAAGAACCTGCCTGCCCCCTGCAGGCGGAGAAGGCAGTGGCACCCTACTCCAATACTCTTGCCTGGAAAATCCCGTGGACCGAGGAGCCTGGAAGGCTGCAGTCCATGCCGTCGCTGAGGGTCGGACGCGACTGAGCGACTTCACTTTCACGCTTTGGAGAAGGAAATGGCAACCCACTCCAGAATTCTTGCCTGGAGAATCCCAGGGACGGGGGAGCCTGGTGGTCTGCCGTCTGTGGGGTTGCACAGAGTCGGACACGACTGAAGTGACTTAGCAGCTTAGCAGCAGCCCCCTGCAGAAAATCCAGGAGACCTGGGTTCAATCACTGGGTCAGGAAGATCCTCTGGAGGAGGATATGACAACCCACTCTAGTATTCTTGCCTGGGAAATTCCATGAACAGAGGAGCCTGGCGGGCTACAGTCCATGGGGTCGCGAAAAACCAGACACGACTCAAGTGACAGCATAGCCACTGACACGAGCAGAAGCCCTCTTCCCTACACAGTATCCGCCTAGCACCATCTTCTGAAAAGCTTCATTGGCTCAACACGCCACGGTTTACAGAGAATTCCGAGCATCACAAGACAGGTCCTGAAGGAGAATTTGGAGCTGATGCAGTAGATTGATAACTGGCAGGATTAATGTTTGATGGCGGGCTGAGGCGGTGCCTTGATGGACAGAATCGCCTCCTTCCACAGCTCCCAAAGCCACCAGATTCCAGACGCAATTCAGGTTGAAACATGCCTTTGTGGAGGACTGGGAGGTGGGGGTGGGGGACCCAAATGTGTTTACTGCAGAAGTTTGGCCAAGGTTCAACTGGGTGGTCCCAGCTGAGGCTGGGCCAGAAGGGTCTTCCCTAGAGCCGGGCTCTGAGCCGCCGGATGATGTTCGGGGCGGGGCTGCAGGTGAGGCCTCGGCCCACTCGCTCTGGCTCTGCGCTCTGGGTCTTTACCGCGCCGTCTTTTTGGATACCGATTGCCAAAGAGCGGCACCAACGACACTAGTAGCATCCATGTCCATGATTCCGGGCCACGGTGGCGGCGGCACGGCTGAAACTGCGGGTCCCGCCCTGGGTCCCTCTTCCTCCGGCAGTGGCCGCCCTGCTCCCTCAACTCTCTCCGCTCCAGCCCAAGGAGCTGCCCAGCGCCCGCGTCCGTCGCCTCCCCAGCGCCGCAGTCACCGGAGGCCGCGCTGCGCTGCACCAAACCGCGGAGCCTGCAGGAGGCAGGGCTTTTGGCCGCGCCAGGTGGGGAGGGGAGGCCTCCCGCGAGCCTTCACTGCGCAGGCGCAGGCGGCCTCAGAAACCTGTGGGATTCGGTTCGCTTCAGTTCCAGCCTTTTCTGGCTAAAATCCTGGCTGTGCTTGGAAACTAGCAGACCTTCAAATGCCCGTACTTCCCGCCTTTCTTATCCTGAAGAGAATTTAGGTACCTTTTCTGGATTGTTCATGGTTTTGTGATTTAATTGATAGACTGAGTCGCCGAAATTGGATCGGTTTCAGAGATTAAATTCAGATCTCACCTTTAAAAACTTGAATGAATCGTTAAAAGGAATTGCACTCTGTCGGTTAAGTGCTTAAGAACTGGACTAAAGTTAAATACCCAACAAGGTGTAAGGGTGCTGTTTTTTTTTTTTTTTTTTTTTAACACCAAAATGTTTTATTGTGAAAAGTTTAATCTTTATCAACCTGAAGTGAGAAAGGGGTCCTATATTTTAAATCTTCATTTTTATTGTGAGATTGAGCCAAGAAGTGGAAGCCACACGAATGTCCAGCAGTGAGTGAATGGATAAACACCATGTAGAGTATACACCCAGGGGAATATTATACAGGCTGGAAAAGGACAGAAATCTTGCCTATCCTTATGCATGGATGAACCTCGAGGCCACGATATTAGCTGAAATAAGCCACTCACAGAGAGACAAGTACTGTGTAAGTCTATTTATATGAAGTATCTAAAGCAGTCAGATTCACAGAAACAAAGTAGAGTGTTGGTTACCAGGAGCTGAGGAGGGGGAAATTAGAGTTGTTTGATGGGTGTACAGCTTCACATTGAAAATGAAAGTTGCTGAGTCAAGTCCGACTCTTTGGGACCCCATGGACTGTGTCCATGGAATTCTCCAGGCCAGAATACTGGAGTGGGTAACGGATCCCTTCTCAGGGGATCTTCCCGGGGTCTGTCTGGTTCGGTGAGGGCGAGGGCCATCTTGCAGACTTCTTTGGATAGGGGTGGGGCTTGGGGCTTGCAAACTTTTTGTATTCTTTCATGGCAGAAAGGGCAAGAGAGCTTTCTTGCGTGTTTGGGTTTTCTTTTAATGTGGTAATAATTCTTCTATGTCTTATTTTTACTCATTTCCCAATGTGTCTTGGACATTACCCCATATTAGTAACTAAAGAAGAGTCTTCCTTCTTTTTAGGTTCTCCATCATAGTGTGGATACCACAATGGATCCAACCATCCCCCTCATGGATTGGCATTTAAATGTTTCTCATTTTTTGCCATTTCAACAAAAAGTACAGCAGTAAAGAACTCTGTAAGTGTATCATGTCACACACATGCCAGTACATATGCTAAATATGGAGTTGATTGATGGGTCAAAGGGTATGGATATTTACAGTTTTGGTAGATTGGGCTAAACTGCTTTCCTAGAGGTTGTTCTGTGGGTTTTTTGTTTTTTTTTTTTAAATAAATGCACTAGTTCCATTAGTGAGCACTCCACCCTCATGTCCTAATCAGCTCCCAAAGGACCCAGCAAATTAATGTCATCACATTGGTCATTAGGATTTCAACATATGAGTTGGAAGGACACAAACATTTAGACCACAACAGTTAAGATAGTCTAAAGTTTTAAAGTTTTAAGTCCAGTCCCTTCATCTTTTTGTTATTTGGTGCCCTGCTCTGCAGGAGCTTGCCAATTTATTTGAGGCCTTCTCTTTTAGAGAAGAGACAGGAAAAATAGCCTATTGCAGGCTGTGCTTATTCTGAAGAAGAACTTGGGATAGAAGTGAGTCCTTGAAAATAAGACTGCAGTGTGCCCTCTAGGTGTTAAAGGTGAGCTGCTGGAATCTTCCTGGGATCAAGGAGGATTTCCTGTGGGTTGGACTCATTAACTTGCAGTTCACAGGATGCTCATGATAATAAGAAGCATCTAATGACTTTTTTTTTTTTTTTTTTTGCCACACTGCCTGGCATTCAGTATCTTAATTCCCAATCAAGAATAGAACCCATGTTCCCTGGAATGGAGATGGAGACTTTTTTAAAATTCATTTTTGGCTGCACTAGATCATTGTTGCTAAGCACAAGCTTTCTCTATTTGTGGCAGGTGGGGCTACTCTTTACTTGTGGTGCACGAGTTTCTCACTGCAGTCACTTCTCTTGTTTTGGAGCACAGATTTTAGACTTGCAGACTCAGTTGTGGCCAACACGCTTAGCTGCTCTATGGCATATGGAATCTTCCCAGACCAGGGATAGAACCCAGGCCCCCAGCGTTGGAGGTGGATTCTCAACCACTGGACCATGAAAGAAGTCCCTCTAATTACTCTTAAAGTATATTTTGTTCCTAAATTACTGCATATTTGCTTAGCGGCATTGTTTCCATTCTACCTGATCAAACCTCATGTTGGAAAACTTGCCAAAATAAACCAAGAAAAAAACTCAACAATTTTATTTATTTTATTTTTCTGGTATACCGATTTCAAATTAGGCAGAAAGGAAAATACAAAGGCAATGGCACCCCACTCCAGTACTCTTGATTGGAAAATCCCATGGACAGAGGAGCCTGGTGGGCTGCAGTCCATGGGGTCGCTAAGAGTCAGACACAACTGAGCGACTTCACTTTCTCTTTTCACTTTCAGGCACTGGAGAAGGAAATGGCAACCCACTCCAGTGTTCTTGCCTGGAGCATCCCAGGAATAAGGAGCCTGGTGGGCTGCGGTCTATGGGGTCGCACAGAGTCAGACTCGACTGAATGACTTAGCAGCAGCAGCAGCAGGTAGGAGTCGACTCCCATCCTGACCCTTGGACTAATTATATTAATACAAAGTAGATCCATTCTAGATCCAAAAAGAGTAGACTAAAGTTTTCTGGGGCCAAATAAGCAACAGTAACAAAGAAGCTACATAAAGGTAGGTAAGCAGACAGACTGGGTCAGTGTATGATCCCTGCCTGAAAAGGAATCAATTACAGAGTTCTCTGGTACCTGGTGGATGTAGGGCGCTCTGCTGTTTGACCATATGCACACCTGGTCAAACCCTGGAGCCCCACCTCCACTGATCTCAGCATCTGTGTGGCTCCAGAGTCATCGAAGAATGCATCAATTTTCTTCGGACAAAAGTCACAGAAACTAAGCATAAATAAAACACTGTCACTTATGAGAACTGCAGTATAGGAGGTGGGCTTCCCTTTGACTTAGTTGGTAAAGAACCTGCTTGCAGTGCAGGAGACCTGGGTTTGATCCCTGGGTTGGGACAACCCCCTGTAGAAGGGAACTGCTACCCACTCCAGTATTCTGGCCTGGAGAATTCCATGGATGGAGGAGACTGGTGGGCTACAGTCCACGGGATTGAAAAGAGTTGGACACAACTGAATGACTAAGCACAGCACAATAAAGGATGTAAATTAAATGCTTATCAGAAATGACCGAGGTACCAGCACTCAAAACTTTTAAATTAAAATTATAGGACTTCCCTGGGGTCCAGTGGTTGAGAATCTGCCTGACAATGCATAGGACACAGGTTTGACCCCCGTTTCAGGAAGATTCCACATGCCATGGGGTACATAAGTTCATCTGCTGTAACTACTGAAACCGGACTGCCCTAGAACCCCTGCTCTGCTACAAGAGAAACCACCGCAGTGAGAAGCCCATTCACCACAACCAGAGAGCAACCCCCACTCACTGCAACTAGAAAAAGCCTGTGCAGCAACAAAGACCCAGTGCAGCCATAAATTTAAAAAAGAAGCAGTTTAAAAAAATAATAGAAAATAAAATTATAGGTACACCTTTATATACATGAATACACTGAAGACATACTCCAAGGTTTGCTTAATGGCAGATAGAAAAAGAGGGGCTTCATGACATGAGTGTGGAACATTAGAAATTTAGGGACTTCTCCGGGGGTCCAGTGGTTAAGACTCCATGCTCCCAATGCAGGGTGTGCAGGTTCGAACCCTGGTTTGGGAACTAAGATCCCATATACCTTACGGTTTGGTAAAAAAAAAAAAAAAATGTCAAGTTTAACTACCACGTCTCAGTAACAGCTATTCAAAAAAGCCAGCAAGTACATAGTCAATTTGAATAATATCACCAGCCACTTTCACTCAGGCTGCATTTATACCTTGTTACACCCAATGACTGAAGAATTTACATTATTTTCAAGTGCACATGGAGTAGTCAACAAGATAAATAATATACTGGGCTGTAAAACAGGTCTTGAGAAATTTCAAAGCACAGCTCTTACAGAATATATTCTTTGAGCACAATAGAATTGAGTTAGAAATCAATAATGACATTATGACTGGAAAAGCACGGAGTGCTTAGAACAGACTTGTAAGTAAGTAATCTATTGATCAAAAAATAAGTCACGGGACTTCCCTGATGGCCTATTGGCTAGTACTTCACCTTCCAATGCAAGGGGTGTAGCTTCGATCCCCGGTGAAGGAGCTAAGATTCCACCTGCCTTGCGGTCAAAAAACCAAAACATAAAACAGAAACAAATTTTAACAAATTCAATAAACACTTTAAATAATGATTCACATCAAAATAAAGAAAAAAATCACAAAGAAAATTGGAAAGTATTTCCAAATGGATGATTAAAGAATGCAATATATAAAAAATTGTTAAATGCAGCTAAATCAGTGCTTTGAGAGAAATTTATAGCTCTAAATAATACTTAAATAGAAATTTTTTTTAAGACTTAAATCAATTATACTTTTTATCCTTTTTTGTTGTTGAGTCGCTAAGTCATGTCCGACTCTGTGACCCCGTGGACTGCAATATGCCAGGCTCCTCTGTCCAATGTTATCTCTGGGAATTTGCTCAAATTCATGTCCATTGAGTCAGTGATGCTATCTAGCCATCTCATCCTCTGTCACCCCTTATCCTTTTGCCTTCAATCTTTCCCAGCATTAGGATCTTTTCCAATGTGTCAGGTCTTCACACCAGGTGGCCAGTTGGAGCTTCAGCTTCTTCCAATGAAAATTCAGGGTTGATTTCCTTTAGGATGGACTTCCCTGGTGGCTCAGATGGTAAAGCATCTGTCTACAATGCGAGAGATCTGGGTTCGAGTCCTGGATTGGGAAGATCCCCTGGAGAAGGAAATGGCAATCCACTCCAGTACTGTTGCCTAGAAAATCCCATGGACAGAGGAGCCTGGTACGCTACAGTCTATGGGGTCGCAAAGAGTCGGACACAACTGAGCAACTTCATTTTTCATTTTTCCTTTAGGATTGACTGGTTTGATTGCCTTGCAGTGCAAAGGACTCTCAAGAGTCTTCTCCAGCAACACAGTTCAAAAGCATCAATTCTTCGATGCTCTGCCCTCTTTATGGTCCAACTCTCACATCCATACATGACCACTGGAAAAACCACAGCTTTGACTACACAGACGTTGGTCGGCAAAGTGATGTCTCTGCTTTTAATACTCTGTTTAGGCTTGTCTTAGCTTTTTTTCCAAGGAGCAAGCATCTTTTAATTTCACGGCTGCAGTGATTTTGGAGCCCAAGACAATAAAATCTATACTGCTTCCACTTTCCCCCCTTCTCTTTGCCTTGAAGTGATGGGACCAGATGCCAGAATCTTAATTTTTTGAATGTTTGAGTTTCAAGCCAGCTTTTTCACTCTCCTGTTTCACCCTCATCAAGAGTCTCTTTAGTTCTTCTTCCCTTTCTTCCATTAGAATGGTATCATCTGCATATCTGAGGTTGTTGATATTTCTACTGGGCCACCTGGGAAGCCTTGCTTTTTCCTTACAAAACTCAAAGAGATAAACAAACCCAAAGTTAGAAGAAGTAAGAAAATAACAGAAATCATTGAAATAGAAAACAGTCTAGAGAAACAAATTCAGTCAAAATTAGTTCTTTGAAAAGTAATAAAGTTGATAAATCAATAAGAAGACCGAACAGAGACAAAGAGGAAACACAATTTACCAATACTGGAAATTTTTAAATGGGCTATCCTACTGACATCAGAATGGAAATATAGAGTTAGTATGAATAGCTTTATACCAAAACTCAATAATTTGATGAAATAGAAAAAAAAAAAAATTCTTGAAAGGCACAAATTACCAAAACAGATGTAAGGTGACAGAAAATCTGATTAACCTTTCATGTGTCAAATAAATTAGTTAGCAAAATTACTCCACAAAAATCTCCAGGTCCAGAAGTTTCCCATGATGAATTCTGTCAGATTTTTAAGGAAGAAATACTAATCTCACACAAGCTCTTTCAGAAAGTAGAAGAAGAAGGGCCACCCAAGGCATATAGTTCACGGTGGAGAGTTCTGACAAAATGCAGTCCACTGGAGAAGGGAATGGCAAACTACTTCAGTATTCTTGCCTCGAGAACCCTGTGAACACTATGGGAAGGGGAAAAAAAAAAAAAAAACTTGGTCTTACCTAGTACTAATTGCATCTTCGAAGACCCTATTTCCAAAAAAGATTCTAAACAAAGGTTCTCAGTGAATGTGCACTTCAGAGGAGAGACTGTTCAACCTTGTGCAGAGGGAAGGCATGATTCCCCACTCCTTAAGTGAGACTCTGAAGAGGAAACAGAACAGGTTCCATCTTGACAGCAGGACTCCATTTTGGGCCAGACTCTGGACTTTGAGCTGTATGCCCAGTATCTATGGAAAGGACATACCAACTGGAAAACCAGACCCCTGGATGGAAGAGCCCCAGGGCTCGTACTTAGACTCTCTGTCGCCTAAAAGAATACCCTAATTGTCTGTGTAACCAAATAGAACCATAAATTCTATTATGCTTATTCAGGTATGAGCACAGGCCTACTGATAATTGTCCACTGTTAACCAACTAGGCCTAAGGCATATGAATCACGGGTTATCTTTGATTGTATCTTTCTTTTCATTTGTTCAGACTAGTTTCAGGGAATTTGGGGAGGTGGGTTTGGGCATGTACACTTAGGGTATATAAGGTTTTCGGGGGTCCTTGGTTAAGAGGAGAATCTGCCTTGGGCCCCGTGTAATAAACTGCACTCCACTCTCTGCACTGTGCTTGTGAGTGAGTTTGTTTCCCGGATGGGTGGCTACAACAGCTGTAGACACTGACTTCCTTCCCCAAAGTACAGTCTGGAAAAGGCGGGAAAAGAACAATGTCAAAGTGGAGAAACCTGATACACTGAATGGAGTTCCCTCCTTGGACATATGGAAATGGAAGGTTTGCTTCTGTTTCCTCCAGTCCTTCTTATTGGACCCCCGCCCCAGTCTTGCTGCTGATACACTGAAACAATATGAAGGAGATTGATGCTTTCAGTTAAAACTCTAACAGCAGATTTCCTTTCTGCTTGTCCTCAGCAATTCGTACATCCCTTACAATACCTCATCATACTCAGCCAAGAATGTTTGCGAGCTTCCTTCACAACTCACCACTATGAGTCACTTGGCAAACAAGTGTCCTTTATTCTGATAAGCTTTCTCATTTTTTCTTAATTAAAAAAAAAAAATTTTTTTTTTCTTTTGGTCACACAGCACATAGAATCTTAGTTCCCAGACCAAGGATCGAGCTCACATCCCCTGAGTTGCAAGGGCACAGTCTTAACCACTGGACCCCAGAGAACACTCTCCCTTTCCCCCACCCTCTCATGGTCTCCAGTTTAGTTCCCGTTAGGACCTCCCCCCAGTTCATCCGGCGTATCTATGTACATCGTTACCATCATACGTTGATCACTCGCAATTGAGGGACATGTCTAGACAAATGTTTCCTTGTCCTGGAAGATTTGGTGATAAGAAAGAAACTTCCCGAGGTTCTAAAACAGGCAGCTGGTGAGCCCAGAACAGGTAGTGGACCCCTGGGGGCAGGAGTGACCCTCCAAGTGAGCTTAACGCTGCATCTGGTGGCTTTGCCCAAAGCAGCCTTGTCTGATCTGTCGTTCAGAACCCAGAGTTCCAGGATTCTAGCCTCTCTAAAGGTAATAAGACAAATACATGATCTATTTTCATGTTTCAAAAAAGTTATTTTTACTGGTAATTATTTATTCCCATACATGCTACTCCTGTTCTTTCCAAATGGAGATATTTATTATTTTTGTCTGATAATATATATGCTCTAAAAAAATTCCAGTAATAGCATGTGAAAATTCTTTTTCCTTCCTTAAATATTGCTTTTTGATATATATCTTTCCACATTATATTTATGTCTCTCCATTGGAAAATCGTATAGCAAAGAAATATCTGGGGCTTTGGAGTCAGGTAATTAAGGGTTTGAATCTAGATTTTGACCACCCCCACTGGGTACCATCTTTGATATGTTGCTTAGGCTCTTGGCTTCTTTTTTTATATGAAAAATTGATTTTTAATAATCTCTTCCTTGTATGAATATTTGGGGGAGTGTGGAAAAACCTGATTACGCACTAGTTCCTCAGTAGTAACAGCTAATATGGAAACCTGTTATTTGGTTTGAAAAAGATTAAAGAGATAGGCTTAACTAGCGATTTGTGCAGAACGGATGGACCTAGAGATTATCATACTCAGTGAAGTAAGTCAGACAGATAGATACCATTATGATAACACTTGTATGTGAACTCTAAAAAAATGATACAAATTCACTTATTTACAAAACAGAAATAGACCCCCAACATTGAAAACAAGCTTATGGTTGGGGGGGAAGGTCAGGGGGAGGGATCAATTGGGAATTTGGGATTAACATATGTGCATGTGTGCATGCATGCTAAATCGCTTCAGTTGTGTCCGACTCTCAACCCCATGGACTGCAGCCTGCCAGGCTCCTCTGTCCATGGAGATTCTCCAGGCAAGAATACTGGAGTGGGTTGCCATGTCCTCTTCCAGGGGATCTTCCTGACCCAGGGATCGAACCTGTGTCTCTTATGTCTCTGCATAGGCAGACTGATTCTTTACCACTAGCGCCACCTGGGAAGCCCGGGATTAACATATGCACACTACTATATAGGAAATATATACTGTGCTGTGGCTCAGAGGTTAAAGCGTCTGCCTCCAATGCGGGAGACCTGGGTTCGATCCCTGGGTCGGGAAGATCCTCTGGAGAAGGAAATGGCAACCCACTCCAGTATTCTTGCCTGGAAAATCCCATGTACGGAGAAGCCTAGTAGGTTACAGTCCACGGGGTCGCAAAGAGTCAGACACGACTGAGCGACTTCACACACATATAGGAAATAGGAGAAGGCAATGGCACCCTACTCCAGTACTCTTGCCTGGAAAATCCCATGGATGGAGGAGCCTGGTAGGCTGCAGTCCATGGGGTCGCTAAGAGTTGGACACGACTGAGCGACTTCGTTTTCACTTTTCACTTTCATACATTGGAGAAGGAAATGTCAACCCACTCCAGTATTCTTGCCTGGAAAATCCCAGGGACGGGGAAGCCTGGTGGGCTGCTGTCTCTGGGTTTGCACAGTGTCGGACACGACTGAAGTGACTTAGCAGTAGCATATAGGAAATAGATAACCAACAAGGACCTGCTGTATAACACAGTGAACTCTACTCAATATTTTGTAATAACCTATAAGGGAAAAGAATCTGAAAAAGAATATATATATATCGAGTCACTTTGCTGTACACCTGAAACTAACACAACACTGTAAATCAAGTATACTTCAATTTTAAAAAATTACTTTAAAAACCTCCCAAAAGAGTAACTGTTTGGATATGGTAGGTGAAAAAAAATATCCTAGGATAATGATCAGGCTTCTAGCTATGATAATAGGGTGGATTATAGTGCTATGAGCCAGCATAAGTGTGAAATACATTTATAAGTATTTTCTTCCAAGTTGAAACTTGATTTTTTCACAATTCTTTTGGAAGCTGCAAACAGCATAAGGAAAGGCACAGCACAGAGCCAACCACAGAGTTACAAATAATAGTCATTTTTCTCTTATCCTGACAAAGACTGATACAGCAGATGTTTACACAAGGGCTTTTTCTCTATAGAGGGTAGTCTCAATAGATAAAGGGAACCATTTTTATTGACTTAATGAGATAGAAATTGATCAGGGAATCCGTGGGAATGAGTGCATTAGTGTTTAATGGTTTATCAGACAACGCTGAAGTAATCCACAAAGCCTTACACAATTTGGGGAATGTTAAGTATGACTGTAGGGTCAAATGGCTGAGGATGGATAAGAGACCTAAAAAACGAGAACTAGGATCTGGGGGAAGCTAAGAATGAAGGAAGGAATTGCAGAAGGACAGGAATTGGGTGACTCATCAAGTATAAAGCGCATTTACTGTATTGTCTGAGAATGTTCACTTTGACAGTGGAGAACAAATGTAATTTATGTAACCTATGTGTGCCCGAGCGCTCAGTCGTGTCTAACTCTTTGCGACTCTATGGACTATAGCCAGCCAGTTCCTCTGTCCGTGGTATTCCCGGCAAGAATACTGGACTGGGTTGCCATTTCCTACATGGGGGATCTTTCCGACCTTCAGATTTAAGTTGAGTCTCCTGTGTCGCCTGCATCGACAGGTGGATTCTTTACCACTGAGCCACCTGGGAATCCCTATATAGCACATTAACTATAGCTAAGTAAGTATGACTGATTTGGATAGACAGAGTACAGGTACACAGAACACAGAATGGGACCAGAGGAGCAAGAGGCATCAATACTCTTACTTAGTCCAACACTAAATATCCTTATGTACCAAGGCATTCAACATCCATAGCTTTTATCTATGTATTTATTTTCTGGAGCCGAGAAAGGTTTACTGCAAAGCCATGCAAGGAGACAGGTTCCTCATGCCCTAAAGAGTCAGAAGCTCCCTAGAGGGTTTCGGAGAAGCACTTTTAAAAGCCAGGTGAGGGAGGGGGATCACAGGATTTGTGATCAGCTTGTGCACAATTCTCTGGTTAGATTGTGCCACCATCCATAGCTTTTAAAGTGGTGGTCCATCGGTAACACCCATTCCAATGCCACTTGTATTCTACCCAAGTGGTGAAAATAAATTCCACAGCTGCTCATCAAGCTAAGAAGAGCTATACTTATGGCCAGGAGTACCTGCCCTCAATGTCCGCATGGAGAAAGCCTGGGTGACTGTGTCCAGCTACATTGTTTCTGCAAAGATGTGGCCCTAATTCAGTCTGACCACTTCCTTAGTCCCTGTCACATCTTGCACCCAAGACATGGGTTGTATGAACATTGCCAACCTTTCTATAATTCCCCCTTGCGACTCTAAGTGCATGAGGCTGTCTCACTTTAATTCATTCTATAGGCTTCTCGCGTCTTGATTTCATCTGTGAGATTTTTCTGTTCAATACCTCGCTTGGTCATTATACTTTAGAGGTAGAGCTACTTTGCATTCATTTCCCAAGCTTTTAACCTTTTTAAATTCTCAAGGACACTGTCTCCCAGGCCACATCAAATACCCAGAAACTGAGAACCCCTTAAAGAAGAGCTCGCCACCAGCTGCTGCTGCTTTCACCTCAGCCTCACACCAAGGAATCTATTCAAATGCCTACATTACGGTCTCCTCAGTCGGACTCACTTCCTGTGCCAGAAGCTTTTGTCGGCCACAACTGCTTCTTTATTTAACAAATTCCCTTTATCTCCCACTTGAGGCGAGCTCCTTGGGCCCCAGGGGGGCCAGCAGTGTTTACTAAGGGCCCTCCCTCTTTCCTGCCCCGTCTGGCGGTTGTCTGCCATTACCTTTGGGTCTTAAATCTTGGCTTCCCACCGCCTCCCCGCCACCCTAGACAGCAAGTTTTCTGAATAGATTATTCGTAACAGGATGAAAATTGGGTGCTTGAAATTCAGTAAGCAAGACCTCTACTCTCACTCTTGGGCTTTGAATCCAGGCTGAGGAATTCAGAAGACCTAGGCAAATTCAACCCCACGTGCTTCTTCAGGAACGAACTGAAATGGAGAGGCAAGCTGAAAATCAAGACGAAGCAAAAATATAATGCAGTAAAATGACATTGGAAGTGACATCCACCTCCTTTAGGGAGGAGGATGGAGAAAGCGAGACTTTCTAAAGAGAAGGGATGTGGAAAGACGGGAGAGGCTGGCAGGTGACTTAATCATCTCCTTTTTTGCCTGTCTCCTTCTGTTATACTAGTTTATATTCTTGGTAATCCTATGGACCCAAAGCAAACACTTGAAGTCTTTAAATTGCTGTTGGTAACAACATGATTTGTAATGGCAAATAACCAAAACAGAAGCAAATTAATGTATTTGTAATATGCATTGCAGTATTTAGTATGTTATCAGTACAGCATTTAAATTCATTGATGTGGAGCTTTTTTAGTTAGAAAAAGTGAGTTGCAGAAAATGCATATAATTTATTTGGATAGGAAAAATGAGTTATGTTTATATCACGTGTATGCATGAAAATGTTAGGAAAGATGTCAGTTAAAGTTAAGTAACAATCTTTCTTTTTTAAGGAAATGACAGTCACATTGAGATATTAGGAAACACCAAAAAACTCAAAATCTTTCCCTGGTTCGACTAACTTGAATCTCACTCTATTTTCATTAATAGAAACATCTTGAGAGAATATCTGAGGAAGAAACCATCTCAACATTAACTATGTTTTAATAAGGAAAATAGGGACTCTGTTCTTGAATGTAGTTGTCAATTTTTATTATTGATCTAAATTATCTCAGATCTCTCAATTTGGACGTGCAAAGAGGCTGAAAAATCTCAAGTGGATTTGGATAGGAAAAATGAGTTATGTTTATATCACGTGTATGCATGAAAATGTTAGGAAAGATGTCAGTTAAAGTTAAGTAACAATCTTTCTTTTTTAAGGAAATGACAGTCACATTGAGATATTAGGAAACACCAAAAAACTCAAAATCTTTCCCTGGTTCGACTAACTTGAATCTCACTCTATTTTCATTAATAGAAACATCTTGAGAGAATATCTGAGGAAGAAACCATCTCAACATTAACTATGTTTTAATAAGGAAAATAGGGACTCTGTTCTTGAATGTAGTTGTCAATTTTTATTATTGATCTAAATTATCTCAGATCTCTCAATTTGGACGTGCAAAGAGGCTGAAAAATCTCAAGTGGATAAAAGCCTTTCAGAAGAGAATGTATGGTATAATCTTCTTACAATGGAATAATAGTCTATTAAAATCAACATATAGAAACCACCCATATTCCATGTACTAAAACACCTGTAGGAATATATGCTATCTTGTTGATATTATTTACTAAACTCATTTCATTAGGTGGCTCTATTGCTTAGTTTTTAATGATTCTTTTAGTCTTACAGTCAAAAGCTCCAGCCTTTAGATTAATGGCATTTCTATAAAATGGCTGATTTTCAAAAGCAAGTTGTGATCATCAAAATTTCCATCTATTTTCTGCTTTCCCCCACTTTTCTCCAGTCTTACTTGCTTCTTCTCCATTATCTAGCATCTTGCTTTAAACATAATAGGTTATCCTATCCTTTCTGGCACTAATAAATCTTCCTAAATTAGCTGTTCCTTACCAATATATTCCCAATGTCTTATAGCTACACTTAATGGTTCATCTCAGTACAGGAAAACTAAATTTGGTGTTTCCTGGGTTCTACCACTTTACTTTTAAATTAGAACATAACTGATTTACAATGTTGTGCTTCTGGTGTACAACATGAATAAGCTATGTGTATACATACATCCCCTCCCTCTTGAGCCTCCTCCCACCCCCAATGACACTTTACAGTTAACAATTTTTCCAAGTTTTCCAGGTTCTGGTTCATCATTTAGCACTTTTCTCAAATTTGTCAGTTCATCTTGTGCACTTGTTTAGAGCCAAGAATTTTGTAAATATTACAGTGACTGATGATACAATCAATCAGTGCTTTCTATTTCCATTATCTACTTGGTTAAATATGCTGCTTGGCACAAAACCCAAATATCTGCCAGTCAAAAAGAATGTTGCATTGAACTTTGGTATTGGCAGAAATTTTCACTGACTTCCTCTTTTAGTAAATGTCTAAATTCATTGGGTTGGACAGTATGATAGATCAACATTGGAAAACTAGGGGAACCACGAGGAAAATAAGAAAACCACTCTGTTATTCCCACCAATGCTCTGTGGTAACCTAAACGGTAAGGAAATGCAAAAAAAAAAAATTGGGGGATATATATTTACACACACACACACACACACACACACACATATATATATATAGCTGATTCACCTTGCTAGTACAGGAAACTAGCACAACATTGTCAAGCAGCTATAAAAATTAAAGAATCACTCAAGTTCACATAAAAAAAAGAAAAATAAGCTGAACTTGGTTGTTTCTGGCAGAAGAGCAGTCACAGAACCTGTCATCTGTTACAGGAGAGTTTCCAATTCCACCTTTCCCCCTTCTCCCTCATCTCCCTCCATTGCCCATCACTTAGCTTCTTTACAAACCTTTGTTCCAGATCTTCCAGATGTGGCATTCTTCCTTAATTGCAAACCACAGATTTTATTGTTTCAATACTACACAGAAAATAAGTTTGTTCAGGTTTAATTAATCCATCACCTAATATTGTGTTATCTGGTTACCTTCCCTTTATTCACTTCTAGTCTCCTGGATGCCTAGAGAAGATTAGTTTATTCCCTTTCATATGAAATATTCCTATGTTGNATTGCTGGGCCCTTTTGAAAAAAGAAGAATGGTTAACTGAAAAAGTACTTGGAAGTTCAGAATTGTCTGTGGTTGGGATTACATGCTGCAGCAAAAGACAGAACTAAAAACTCTTTGTTAGGAAAAAGCAGAAAAATATAAGTTTTCTGTTATTACCTGAGGCACGCCATTGCTATTCCTCGGCCAGTTGATTTTCTGCCATTTCTTACATTTCATTCTCTGGTTCTGGAACCAGGTCTTCACCTGACAAGGAAAAGATAACCGGAAAAAGTTTAAGATATTAGTAGGGACCTCCGGTCTTCCAATGCAGGGGGCATGAGTGCAGTCCCTGGTCAGGGAGCAAAGATCCCATGTGCTGCATGGCCAAACTCCCCCTCTAAAATCCACAAATAAATTTAAAAATAAAATATTAGTAATGCAGGATGTATTGATAGTAGGAACCAAAGAATATTAAGGTTTTTTTTTTTTTTTTTTTCTGATAGCTACAACTATCTCAGACTTGAAACAAAAATTCTAATTACCAGACTCTTTTCTTAAATCCGGAATCTGAGTGAATTTCAAGCCTTTCAAGTCAGTTGGCTTTTTTAATAAACTTAACCAGTTAGATACACTGCTAGTATGGCTAGGAGGCTATGGCTATGAACTAGGAGGTTCATATTTAAATGTCTACCCATACTGTTCATTAGTCAGTTAAAAGTAACTTATTTGCAATAATAAGCCCCTCCTCCATATTAGCGCATTTACATTTAATATGATAATGGTATGTAATTCAAGAATGATGAAACATACTTCACAAGGACAACTATACAAAAAGTTAAGATCATTTGATAGAGGACTTTCCAAGTATGGTACCAGAGATAGGAAACCATTTGCCTGAATAAACTAGTCAATAAATATATGAAAAATGATTAACTTCATCAGTAATCAGATGTATACAGATAAAACCTGCAACTTTAATTTTAATGAGAACCAGTGGTTGGCTAGGACTCTTCTAAGTCAAGCTGATAGAAGTGTGTTTTTCCTTTGTTTAAGGGAAAATTGGAAATGTTTTCACAATTTTGGCTTGTAACACAAGAAATGGTTTAATAAATTATGACACATTTGCAATAGATATTTAGTGAAAGAAAGATGGTCGCAAAACACATTACAAAAAGATTCCATTTTCATTATTAAAAATTAACTTATTTGCAGAGGTGCATAAACATATTCTTTTTTTCCCAAAAAATTTATTTGGCTGTGTGGGATCTTAGTTGTGATATGTGGGATCTAGTTCCCTAACTAAGAATCAAACCCAGGCCCCCTTCACTGGCAGTGGTAAATCTGAGCCGCTGGACCACCAGGGACATCCCTTATTTTTTATTTCTCATTGTACAGACAACAAAAAAACTGTACCTGCTTGTAGCTGAGGTTCAAGATGTTGGAAAGTTCTTGCATTTGCTGGAGACTGAGGTATTTCTGCCTCTGAAATCTGTCATTGAGCACACACAGCTGGGTCTGTGAGAACACAGTTCTGACCTTTTGTTTCTTGACCGGGACCTTCTCTTCCTTCTCTGTGCTCTCCTCTGCAGATGGAGACAGTGGTTTCACTCTGGGGCTTGTGGAAGAATCAGGACTGTCCTGAATAAGCAGATCCATGGAGGAAGGAAGAGGAGAGACTGTTGGGAATAAAACAACACTTTTCTCTAAAATTTCAAATATTAAAAATGCATTGTTTTCAAAGCACTATTAAAAGTCTTCAGAGTGAGATAGTAGGTAATAACTTTATTCTTAAGCGATCCTGAACACTCTCCAAGTTTTGCACAAAAAAACATTTTACATGTAATAGACATGGTTAATATCATGTGTTGCTGGGAAGCAGTTTTTGTTCAGTGGGTAAGTCTTGTCCAAGCTCTGCGCCCCGGTGGACTGCAGCTCACCAGTTTCCCCTGTCCTGGGTGGGAAGCAACGGGGGACTCAAACCTCTTTGATAAAACAGATGATCCAGATTCTTGGGGACCCTATAGAATTAACAGTTTACTACCCAGTTTTAATACCAGGACTATCAGAAAATGTGAATTCCAATAAACCTTGGTTAGCTCTGTGGTCTCATTTCCAGGATTATCCCTTCCTCATGGAGGTTTTTTTTTGGTTTGGTTTGGCAATTGGGCCAAGCTTATCAGTTTTTTTTTTTAAATGAAATATGCTTGCTGTTTAATATTTAAATCGCAGGTGTACAATATAGTTATTTACAATTTATAAAGGTTATACTCCATGTATAATTATAAAATATTTGCTATCTTTCCCATGATTTGTATCTCATGGAGTTTTTCCATTGATTAGTATGATGCAATAGACAAAAAATTTAGAAATAACAAGTTAACAGACAAAAATTGTCTAGCACAGAGCTTGACATATATTATTGACTTTCTAACTGAGAAAGTATTTCCTGTACTAGATTTATTTGTACAGAAGTATTCTCAGTGCTCAACTCGAGTTTTACTCTTGTCATGGAATAAATGGACAGGCCTTAAACAGCAACAACTACCAAAAAAAAAAAAAAATCAACAGTTTCACAAGTAGGAAGGTATTCAACTCATGACTAGAGGTGAGGAGTGTCTTAAAAATCATCTAGGATTTCCCTGGTGGTCCAGTGGTTAGGACTCTCTGCAATTCCAATGCAGGGGGCACAGCTTCCGTTCCTGGTTGAACAAAGATCCCACACAGTGAGGGGCTTGGTCTAACAAAATTTTTTAAAAAATCCTTTTTACAAACGTGCAGTTAGCTTGCTAGGAGGACATGCCCATTTCCTTGTATTAGGTGCTGTATTTTCACATGTGAAATTATAGAAGGATACTAACGCAACATTTAGGAAAATGGGGTTAACATTAAAATCCAGCACTCAAATATCACAGTTGGGACATCTTGCCTCAAATACAGCAGTTATTTTAATTATTCCCTTCTCCACAACCGCGTTCTACAGTTGTAACCATAAATAGTTCTTTGGCTGTCTTACACCATAAATGTTAAAAATTGCATTCCTGGGTAAATGGCTAGTGTTATCTTTTTATTTTTGCCAAATTGATTTCCCAAAAAGGTGGTGCTGTCTTTACAGTATTCTGTGCATCTCTTAAGTACTAGAGCATAGATTTTGAAGCCAAACTGGATTTCAGATCTGAACTCTTAGCCACTTAGGCAGCCTATTAAACCGTCTGGAATCATCCACCATAAAGTGAGGTGAACACTTCCCCTAGATTTAGGAGACCTGAGCATACCAGGTGTTTACAAACTGCCCAGTAATAGCCAGACATCCAGAGGTTAGGAGAAGACACAACGGCTACTTGTATAGTCGAAAAGTGAAATATTTCCAAAAGGTGCATTTCGGATCATTAACGATGCCATCTCTAGCACACCTTGAATAGACAGACCGAAAAGGTGATGCTCACCCGTACCAAGCGGTGATGTTCCTACTTCTGGCTTAGCAGTAACTTTTACTGTTACTGGGTGCTCCGCGTGACGCTAAGATTTTACACATCAGTGTATCACATCGCATTTGCTTGTGCACGTAAACTCTCAAATACAAAGTATACATTTGAACTGCTCCTCCCGGGTCCCCCGTCTCTCGGTCAACAGATCCTGACGCCTGAGACACCGGGGAAAGCGCACGACCCCATCAGATTATAGTTGGAAAAGAGGTGTCGAGAGGATTAACAGATAATGACACCTGCTTATATTGATGGGCTCAAGAGGGAGATAAATGACCTTCAGTCCCTTCTTTCTCTTTCCCTGAAGGAACTTAACCCCTCAAGGATTCAGTATTTTCTTTTTTTTTTTTTTGGATTCAGTATTTTCTTACCAGTGTCCGTGTCGAGGCTGTCAGCAGATGACATTTGCAAGGACGCGTAACTTTCTTCAGGCATGGGTGAAGATTCCCTAGAGTTGGATGCTTCGGGGCCAAGCAGGCTTTGGGGACAAGCTGGGTCCACACTCATGTTGTTGAGTTGAAGGAGAAGGAAAAAAGCCTAAGATCTAGATGCTAGGAAAAGTCCAGGCTGAAGAATCTAGATAGAAGAACTTAGAGAAATGTGAAGCTCTTCAGGTGTGAATCAGTATTTTTTTTTTTTTTTTTTTGGATTCAGTATTTTCTTACCAGTGTCCGTGTCGAGGCTGTCAGCAGATGACATTTGCAAGGACGCGTAACTTTCTTCAGGCATGGGTGAAGATTCCCTAGAGTTGGATGCTTCAGGGCCAAGCAGGCTTTGGGGACAAGCTGGGTCCACACTCATGTTGTTGAGTTGAAGGAGAAGGAAAAAAGCCTAAGATCTAGATGCTAGGAAAAGTCCAGGCTGAAGAATCTAGATAGAAGAACTTAGAGAAATGTGAAGCTCTTCAGGTGTGAAAGTATTTATTAAAAAAAAAAAAAAAAAAAAGACAGGATGAAAGGAGTCACCTGTAAGATGAGAGCCAACCAACCCAATCTAGGAAAATGAAAAATGGTTAGAGGCTCTACATTTATAAGTAAGGCTCAACCATAGTTGGCTCCGCCCCTCCTGGCAACGCCACGCCCACACACACCCTTGCGAATTCCCAGTTAATCCCGTCTGCCAGTCTCACCAACACCATTGTAATGCAAAAGAGAGTTGCAGAGTAACCCAGACCCGGTGGAGAACTGGGAAACTAGGACCTCGGAAATGGGAAACACAATGAACCCAGCAATGAGACACTCCTAGCTTCACCTTGTTTCCACCTTTCAAAAATCAAAGATGCACCTCCTGTGGCCACCTAAGGTGACTGAAACTCTCACTGGGACAATTAATCCCTTGACGTGAGTCCCCCTTAGGGTCTTGAAATCAGGCTAGTTTATGGCAAAAACTGCAACTAACTCCATTTTCCTCTTTGGTTCACTCTAAGGTCACAGTAGAACACATACGGAATGTTAAGGCATCAGCTGATGTTAAAAAAGCGCGCTTGTTTTCAACCCCCACCTAACTTCTGTCTTGGTTTTTGGCTTTCAGAAAAACCACCAAGTCTTTTCAGCAGGGCAAAAGCCAGAGGAAAGGACCTGCAGACCTAGAATCCTGGGAGCCTGGTTAGTCATCATACGTAAACCATTACTGTGGAGGTTTTTAAAAACACGTAAACACATAAGTGCTTGGCTTAGCCACTTTACTAAGTCTCGGTTTCCTCATCTACATATAAGGGCAGAAGTACCTTATCTGTACCTTCTCTGTGTTATTGTAAGAATCAAGGAAAGTAAAATGCTCATAACCTTTGACATGTCCGTGATCTATACCCATGGCTGTTAATAGAAATTCTTTCAGGACCCTGTGCCTATGACCTCTAAGTCTGACAATACTTGATGAGATTTTTATTAACCCAGTGAACATGAAATCTAACATTGCATGATAGAATGAAAGCATCACCTTCTTTACCTGGTTCATTACTAGATACAAAATAATAAAATTTATTGACCTGTGAAAAGAAAAGTGAAAGTGTTCCTCACTCAGTCCTGTCCCACTCTGTGTGACCCCAGGGTCTGTAGCCCGTCAGGCTCCTTTTTCCGTGGTATTTCCCAGGCAAGAACACTGGAGTGGATTGCCATTCCCTTCTCCAGGGGATCTTTCCAACCCAGGGATGGAACGTGGGTCTCCTGTGTCTCCTGCATTGGAAACAAGGAGAAAAAGAACATTCTCTAGATGACTGATATTCTTGGAATAGACTTGCCAGAGGATATGTGATAGATTTATTTTAGAACCAATATTTGCCCTCCTGACTATTTCTCCTTCCTAAGCAGTCATCTTTATCTTGCCTTTTTTTTTGCTTCTTCTGGCTCTTTCTTTGATAGCTTTTTCTTCTCCAGCATGGAAATCCTGTCTGGTCCTTAAACTCCACACCATCCTCTTTTATCTTCTTCTCTTGGTTTATTTCCCAAGGGAACAGTTTTTAGAGTTTAATTCCAGCACTAACATATTTATGGACAAAAGATAACCATCTGCGCCTTCAATTTTCCTCCTCATTCCCAAATTCAACATTCAAGAATCTTAAGATTTCTTTGTTTCCAATCTCCCAATTCTAAAAGTAAACCCTTGTCAAATTGCAATTACGTTTTTCTAAAGTACAATTCTTGACTAATCCTCCCATCCACTCTGCCGCTCAGGTCTCCACCTGCTGGCTTAGTTCCCACGCCAGCTGAGTTTGACTCACAATACAAAGATGCCCACTTGCAAGAGTAGGGTTATTGCCGGGTCCAAAGAGTCTAGAAGAGAGGCCTCAAGGAGAGAGTGGGTGGAATACATTGTGTTTCAGGCATAGAGCCTCTGTCTCATTAGAAATAGAAGATGATTTCTTTAAAAAAAACAAAAAAAACTGTCGGGGACTTCCCTAGCAGTCCAGTGTTTAAGACTGTGTGCTTCCACTGCAGGGGGCAAGAGTTCCATCCCTGGTCGGGGAACTGATATCCCAAATGCCCTGCAGCATGGCCAAAGGGTTGGGGGGAGAATGTGAGGTGATGGATGTAACTAAACTTATTGTGGTGATCATTTTGCAACACATCAGTCAGTTCAGTCACTCAGTTATGTCCAGCTCTTTGCAACCCCATGAGCTGCAGCTTGCCAGGCCTCCCTGTCCAACATCAACTCCCAGAGCCCACTCAAACTCATGTGCGTTGAGTCAGTGATGTATTTGCAACACATACATATATCAAATTATTACATTGTACACCTGGAACTAATATGATATTGTATGAATATATCAATTACATTTCAACAAAAAGGGGGAAATAACTTTAAATGGGGAAAAACTAGACTTCCAGGCTCTCAATTAGCATTGTTTAGTAGTTGAGGGCAGTCAAGGCCACCAGGTACGCGGTTTGCCTGCAGCTCTCTAAACTGCTGGTACGGGAAGTTTTGTTCTTTGTTGGTGGGGGTCTTTGCATGAAAGCCTGAGATGAATTCACCCCATCCCCCTACCTGTGTCCCATTGTGTCTAAAGGAAGAGCCTCCGGAGAGAAAGACCAAAGGGCAGGGGGCTGGTAGCTGGAAGGTAGGCTTACTACATTCCTTGACCTGGAAAGCAATTTGAATGAGGCTGAGAATGCCTCAGAAGCTGTCAGAGACCGTGCGTTTGTTGGGGTGGGCTGTGTGGGTGGAGGAAGGGTATGTGATAATGTGCTGGAGTCCAGAGCCCCAAATGCAAAAATGAGTCAGTGAAATCATGATTTTAAATTTGATGGTTCTAAGAGCAACATCTGGGAAAAAGAAGGAAAAAAAAAAAGCTAAATACTAGAAAGGAGAAATATTTTACGGCTATGATTTATTCCTTATTTATATACAAGAAATGCACTTTATGGGACTTCCCTGATGGTCCAGTGGCTAAGACTTCACATTCCCAGTGCAGGAGGTCTGAGTTCAATCCCTGGTCAGAGAACTAATCCCAAATGCTGCAACTAAGACCTGGCACAGCCCATAAAATAAATTTTTTAAAAAAGAAAGAAAGAAATATACTTTGAGCCACACAATCTTTTAGGAAAGCTGGCCCTGTTAACTTTTCATTGGGTTTTGTTGATTTGTCAAGGATAAGGAAATGGCAACCCACTCCGATATTCTTGCCTGGGAAATCCCATGGACAAAGGAGCCTGGTGGGCCCTCCATGGGGTCGCAAAAGAGTCGAATACGACTCAGTGACTCACACTAACAATCATCACAAGTATTCTTTTTAATAGATTTATTTTAGTTATTTGGCTGCTGCGGGTTTTAGTTGCGGCATGTGGGATCTAGTTCCCTGACCAGAGATTGAACTCCTAGCCCCCTGCACTGGGAGTGTGGAGTGTTAGCCACTGGACCACCAAGAAAGTTCCATCACAAGTGTTAATACAGACTTTACTTCCCTCAAATCTCAGGCATGGCGCATATATCAAATGTGGAATTATTAAATGTAATGTTGATTTATTAGTCATGGAACTATTGAATTATTGATATATCATTGCTTTTACGCTTTACCCCTTTGTCCACTTGAGTTTGCTTGAGTATGCCCAAACTGGTATGCATTCACTTATTTTTTTTTTTTTTAATTCTCATGTAAGTTTTTGCTACCATTTCTTTCCTCTTCACATTGTTTCACTCTGCCTAATAAACCCATTCTATTAGTAACAGTTTCTTGTCAGTGTACACACATATGTGTATACATTTAGTGATTTAACAGTTGATTGGCCAGGAAATATTTATTTTATTTATTTATTTTGTTGCTGTTTCAGCTCATAGTAAAAGAGGTACCTACCATGAGCCTGAGAGGAAACGAATAAGTAAATATCATCTCAAAAAAAAAAAAGTAAATATCATCTCTACTTTTGAGGAGCTAACCATTTCATAGAGTAGATTAAATGTGTGATAAATATTGAAAACAAACCAACCAAACAGCACCAGGATGTATACAAGAGATACTGGGAGTGAATAAACAAGGAAGGTGGAGTCGAGGAAGGGAGTCAGAGAAGACTTCTTGGAGGAGACTTAGAAGTCTTGAGAAGTCTCCTCCAAGAAGACTTCTCAACTTCTTGAGTTGAGATAGGGAAAATGTTGAGAGACCAAGGAAGGGAATTCCAGAAAATAAACAATTTGGGCAAGGCATTAGGGAAAATGATGGATTCCAGTACGGTCACGGCTCAGAGGCAGGGTGCAGTGGAAGGGGCTGCAAGAGAAAATGACTGGAACTCATCTGTAGTGAGCTCTAGTTTTCTGTCCTCTGAGGCATTTTATTTGCACACTTATGTATTGTTGTTGTTCAGTCACTAAGTTGTGTCTAACTCTTTGTGACCCCATGGACTGCAGCACACCAGGCCTCCCTGTCCCTCAGCATTTCCTGGAGCTTGCCCAAGTTCATGTCCATTGAACCAGTGATGCAATCCAACTATCTCTCCTCTGCCGCCCTCTTCTCCTTTTGCCTTCCATCTTTCCCAGCATCAGGGTCTTTTCCAGCGAGTCAGCTGTATTGTATTAAATGTATATTACATCCCTGGACAAAAAAATCCAAGGATTTTCCCTCCTGTGTGTTTCCATCTTCTTTATGGTCCATGATGCCTGCTGAGGTTGTCAGTGCAATGAAACCAAACCAACAGGACAAGAGCAGTTTATTCTGCTGTTTCTCCAGATCTTTCACATCCAGTCTGGGGCTGATCACGCCACACTTATTTAGCCTGCCTGTGAGGTTCACAACAGTTTTCCCAGCCTTGTGGTCATCAATGATTTCAAATTCTCCAGTGTAACCATGCTTCATCATCACAGTTAGAAACATGACAATGACTTTGGAGCACAGTCTGGTGTTTGCCTCTCTTTTCAGCATTGTTGATACTCTTGAGAGCATCAGCCAGGACATGCGTGGGCACCGTTAAGGCGACATGGGGAGATGGCAGAAAGAGTATAAGTGAGCTCTTGCTATGTATAAGGCACTGTTGTGTCTGTGTTGTAGGCACCTTAATTAGCATCTAGCCCAGCATCTGATGTGCAGTATATGCTCGAAGTTTGTGCTTTTAATAAATAAATACAGATGGAGATGTTTAATAAGTCTTTGGAAATTAGAGTTGAGAAACCTAAGAGGTAAAAAGTGATCACAGGAAGAGTAAAAACAAAACAAAACTGAGTTTTGATTTAAATCCCCTCCTCTTATTAGTTTGCACTTTCCTGGTGATTTTGTCTCCTTTCTGGTTCTTCTTCACTCCTATATCTAAAAATTAGAGTGTACCCAAGTTTAGTTCTCTGGCTTCCCTGGTGGCTCAGACAGTAAAGAGACCTCCTACAATGCCGAAGACTGGGTTCAATCCCTGGGTTGGGAAGATCCCCTGGAGGAGGGCATGGCAACTCACTCCAGTTATTCTTGCCTGGAGAATCCGCATAGACAGAGGAGCCTGGTGGGCTACAGTCCATGGGGTTGCAAAGAGTTGACACAACCGAAAGACTAAGCAAAGCACACAGCAAGTTTAGTTCTCAACCCTCCACCCATAGTCACTGCCTTAGTTATCTCCACCTGTCTTATAACTTTATTTTTTTTTTTAGTCACATGGCTTGTGGGACCTTAGTTCACTCAGTAGGGGTTGAACACTCACCCTTGGCAGTGAAAGTGTGCAGTCTTAACCACTGGACTGCCAGATAATTCTATCTCATGATTTTAAATACCATCTATATGCGTTTGTTTTTCACATGTATGTCTTTATCCCAGATCTGTTTCTGAGACTTAAGTCTCTTATCTAGCCAACTCGCTACTTAACCTCTCCACTTGAATTTCTAGTAGGCATCACAATATTAATATTTCCCAAACCGACCTCTCAATGTTCCTTCCTACACAGGCTCCTCCTATAGTCTTCTCCATCTTGGTATATGAGAATTCCATCCTTCTGGTTGCTCAGGGCAAAATTCTAAAGCCATCTTTGTTGATGAATGCCATCAAAATTTAGCAGAATCCAATTTGTTGTTGTTTAGTCATTAAGTCATGTGACTCTTTGGACTGTAGCCTGCCAGCTCATCTGTCTGTGGGATTTCTCAGGCGAAAATATTGGAGTGGGTAGCCATTTCCTTCACCAGAGATCTTTGTGAACCAGCCCAGAATTCAATTATTTCTTTCTTTTAATTTTTTTCTCTCTCTATGTTTCCTTTTTCCACTGTTTTTGATCATCATATAGAATAGGGCATAGAAAATCAATGGATAGCAACAAATGGTTATTTTTTAAAGTAAAAAACATGTATTTATTTTGTTACTGTTCATGTCACAAGAGAGCTAGGAGCTTGAAATTACCTGTGTCCTGTGTTCTCTGGGAAAAGAGAAAGCTCAGGGCGTCCTTTGGTGGCTCAGTGGTACAGAATCTGCCTGCCAATGCAGGAGACATAGGTTTGTTCCCTGATCCAGGAAGATCCCACGTGCCGTGGAGCAACTTATCCGGTGCACCGCAACTACCGAGCCTGGGCTCTGAGCCCGGGAGCCACATCGACTGAAGCCCATGAGCACTGGAGCCTGTGCTCCGCAACGAGAGAAGTCACCACAATAAGCTTGAGCACCACAGCTAGAGAGTAGCCCCCTCGCTGCAATTAGAGGAAGCCTGTACAGCTACTGAGACCCAGCACAGAAAAAATAAATTCTTTTTTTTTTTTTTTTAAAAAGAAAGATAAGGGGCTGCACTTGACCTTTTCTAACTATCTCCAAGGCGACGGCCCTCACCAAACCACCATCTATATTGCTTGGATTATTCCAGTAGCCTCTCAACTCATCTTTGAAAAAAAAAATTTTAAAGACATATCACATGAAGCTATTCCTTTGCTCACAACCCTTCTTTAGTTTTTGCACATTCAGAGTAACAAGTCAGTACGCTGAATTACAGAAGCCCTCTTCTAGCCCGGTACTTGACTTCTGTCTTGGGTCCTTGTGTTTTCTGTAATCTCCATGAAGCTGGCTTCCCTGCTGATCCTGGAATGAGCCAGGAAAGCTCTAGAATCAGGGCTTTTGTGTCCTTACTTTTCTCTCTGGTCAGTTCCCTGCCGTTCCCCACCCACCCAGAATTACATACAACCAACTTGATCTCTCCCTTCCTTTAAATCTTTAATTTTCCTCTTCAGTAATGCCTCCTCTTCCCAGTTCTTCTCTACTTTTCTTCTTAGAATTTATCATCATAATATATATTTTTTCTATATAAATATAATATTATAAACAATATTTTCTACAATAAATATCTATAATAAATATTTGTTTTTCTAACTAAAATAAATATTCAACAGTAGGGGATGCTCTCAATCATTGTTGATGTAGGAATGGGTTTCAAAAGATCTAGAACTTTGTAAGTAAATAAAGTAGGAGCCATTTCCTACATTTAAATATTAAATTGCACTTCAATGTGAAATAGGAAATAGCACTTAAAAAAACAATGCTCTTGGCCTCAGGTTCCCTAAAATGAATTTAGTAAGCCTGGAACTCGGGAAAGAGCTGACTTTAATTTGCACAATTTAGCTCTTTCTAGGTCATCTGGTGCTGCTAAGTTGCTTCAGTCGTGTCCAACTCTGTGCAACCCCATAGACGGCAGCCCACCGGGCTCCGCTGTCCCTGGGATTCTCCAGGCAAGAGTACTGGAGTGGGTTGCCATTGCCTTCTCCGCTAGGTCCTCTGAGAGACAGATAACTCTTAAATTGTTTGTGTTGTAAAAAAAAAAAAAAAAATGAACCACACAACCACCCAAACTACCATTTCAGAGGCTATTAATGGAATTTCACAGTATGTTCTCCACTGACTTTGCCTGTTACAACTATAAGAGCATTAACACACTTTTATCCACCTGCAAAGAAGCTTCTTACTTACTTAGTAGACAATAAGATAAGCCCTCAAAATGTACCTGGCATCCAACTTTAGTAAGTTACTCATGGCCAATTTTGTTTCATCAGTGACCTTACCTTAAGTACAAGTTTGGACATCCAATAAAAGATTCACCTAACAGGAAAGTAGGTGACACGTCACTGACACGTCACTGACGCCTTTTTCCAACATCTGAACCTTTATATAATTAATACTAACTCTTGTGATCATTTTAGCTCCTAATGCTTCACTTTGTCCCTTGGATGTTCGGTGTTCTTGTTTGGTGGCTAGGTCTTGTCTGACCCTTTGGGATCCTATGGACTGTAGCCCACCAGGGTCCCTGTCCATGGGATTTTCCAGGCAAGAATTCTGGACTGGGTTGCCATTTGCTTCTGGAGGGGATCTTCCTGACCCAGGGATCAAAGCCCCATCTTCAGCTTGACAGGTGGATTCTTTTTTTTTTTTTTGACAGGTGGATTCTTTATCACTGAGCCACCTGGGAAGCCTGTATGTTCAGTACCACCCCCTTTACCCTCATTCAGGCATCAATCTCTTGCCCAGATCTCCACAGACTTCCACTTAACCTTACATAGGTGGAACCTACTGTGTGCCAGAGTGATTGACCTTCAAATCAACCATATTATCCTTTGGCTGAAGTCTTCTCTAAAGAAGACCCAGCCTGCTCTCTGCCTGCCTCTTCAGCTTTGGCAGGTTGCTTTACCCAACTATCCCTTCGGTCCTGATGCTTTTCTCCTCTCTCTTTGCTTGGGTGCATTTTTAGTTTTTCAAGATGCAGATCAGATGTCCTTTCTCTCAGTGACTTAGAGTCCCTTTTCTGTACCTAACTCCTCCCATGGCGGTTGTCACTTTGCATTTATTTTTTAATTTAAAAACATTTTGGTGGGGGAGGAGGTAGTCTGTGTTGCGAGGCATGGGGGGGTCTTAGTTCCCTGACCAAGGATTGAACCTGTATCCCCTGCATTGGAGGCTTGGAGTCTTAACCACTGGACCACTAGGGGAGTCCTAACATTTTGCATTTTAGTTATACTTTTGATTTTTTATATTTGGATTCTGTCTGGAATAAGTCATTGAGAGTCTGGTTTGTTACTATAGCCTAGTGCAATACTAGTCAAAGAATGGTCCTGCTTTCAGATCACATCAGCATTACCTGGGAGCTTGTAAGAAAAACAAATTCTTGGACTGGGTGTAACCCCAGATTTACTGGATCAGAATCTGGGAGTGGAGCCCAGGAATCTGTCTTTTCAGAATCTCTGATTTTTGTGTGCTCTAAAGTTTGAGGAGCACTGATTTAGAATACAGTGCTTAGTAATAGGGGAAATTTTCAATTAATATGTAAAGAATCTGCCTGCGATGCAGGAGACCTGGGTTTGATCCCTGGGTCAAGAAGATCCCCTGGAGGAGAGCCTGGCAGCCCACTCCAGTATTCTTGCCTGGAGAATCCCGTGGACAGAGTCCATGGGGTCGCAGAGTCGGACACAACTGAGCAGCTAACACATATTTATTAAGTTAATAAATCAGTTCCAGTGGCTATAACATTGATATTCAGAAAACTGGAGAATTAAAAGAACTCTCAAAAAAACAAAGCAAAACAAATCAAATCAAATTTCTTCCTTGGGGTTCTGATTTGGATTTGTTAAATCTTGCTCTCTCTAAAGGTTTTTGATGCGTAAGGACTAATTACTCTGTCTCCCAAATTGTAAAGTTTCCTAGTGTCGAGTTCTAAAGGTCAAACCATCAAGTTGAATTGTCAGAATCCTGACCCTATGCAACACTATTGACAGCATAACTCCCTTTCCGCCCTACCCTCAGGGGATCCTTCACCTATAGTAGAAATGGATTTTTTTTTTTCTTGTTTTCCATCTAGGTTAGGTCTAGCCCCCAGGGAAAGGAGGAACCTACAGGAATGTCTACCAAAGTTTAGCAAATGTATACAGTTGCTCTGGAACTCAGACAGGAGTTATTAGAAGAGAGTAAGCTTCCCAGTTTCTCAGTAGGTTTTAGAGAAAGAGGAAGTTAGAAAAGCAGGTCTTTGTGGAAGGAGTAAGGTGATGGTGGTGGTGGTGATGGTGATGGTGGAGGGGGTGTGGAATAAAAGAAACAACCACCTTAGTTGTTGCTCTAGTTGACTGGTATTGGGATGAAATAAAGCTGTTAACCCTAATAACACTGCACCTAAATATTGTACTTAGAATATTTCAGGACACCAGGGTATTCCAATATTATATAGAGATGAGAGGAAGAGGGAACAAGAGATTTCTGCCTCCCAGGAGTAAATAACTTCAATACCAGAAAGAGAAATCAATGCTAAGGCAAATAGCAGGATGTGGGGAAAGAATTCAAACTTAAGGAAGCTTTTTTTTTTTTTTTTAGTGACGTATAGTTAATTTATAATGTGTTAGTTTTAGGTGTACAGCAAGATGATTCAGTTTTACATATATATCGGTCCTTTTTCACATTCTTTTATATTATGAATTTTTATAAGATATTGAATATAGCTCCTTGTGGTATACAGTAGATCCTTGTTGTTTATCTATTTTATATATAGTAGGATTCCCTGGTAGCTCAACTGATAAAGAATCTGCCTGCAATACAGGAGACCCCAGTTCGATTCCTGGCTTGGGAAGATCCACTGGAGAAGGGATAGACTACCCACACCAGTATTTTTGGGCTTTCCTGGTGGCTCAGTGGGTAGAGAATCACCTGCAATGTGGGAGACCTGGGTTCAATCCCTGGGTTGGGACGATCCCCTGGAGGAGGGCATGGCAACCCATTTCAGTATTCTTGCCTGGAGAATCCCATGGACAGAGGAGCCTGGTGAGCTATAGTCCAAGGGGTCGCAAAGAGTCAGACATGACTGAGCAACTAAACACAGAATGGCACATTGTGTATATATTAATCCCAAACACTATCCCTATTTAGTAATCATGTTTGTTTTTTATGTCTGTGAGTCTATTGCATAACCAGTAGTTTCACGTTTCTATGCCTCAATTTCATGAATGTACATGAAAAAGAGGACATAATATATAGTAACTGATCAGAAAGGTATGCTGGGTCCCAGAGTGGGCTGCACTTAAATGTACCTCAATGGCATATTGGTTACTTTGAAGTAAAGTTGCTTAAGACAGGATCTTTGTGCTGCCCTCAATATGCCAGCAAACTCGGAAAACTCAGCAGAGGCCACAGGACTGGAAAAGGTCAGTTTCTATTCCAATCCTAAAGAAAGGCAATGCCAAAGAATGTTCAAACTACTGCACAATTGCACTTGTCTCACACGCTAGCAAAGTAATACTGAAAATTCTCTAATCTAGGTTTCAACAGTAGGTGAATTGAGAACTTCCAGATGTTCAAGCTGGATTTAGAAAAAGCAGAGGAACCAGAGATCAAATTGCCAACATCTGCTGGATCATAGAAAAAGCAAGAGAATTCCAGAAAAATATCTTCTTCTGCTTCATTGGGCTTCCCTGGTGGCTCAGAGGTTAAAGCGTCTGCCTGCAATGTGGGAGACCTGAGTTCGATCCCTGGGTCGGGAAGATCCCCTGGAGAAGGAAATGGTAACCCACTCCAGTACTCTTGCCTGGAGAATCCCATGGACAGCGGAGCCCGGTGGGCTGCAGTCCACGGGGTCGAAAAGAGTCGGACACGACTGAGCAACTTCACCTTCACTTTCTGCTTCATTGACTATGCTAAAGCCTTTGACCGTGTGGATCACAACAAACTGGAAATTCTTTGTGCGTGCTGTGGTTCATGGGGTCACAAAGAGTCGGACACAACTGAGTGACTGAACTGAACTTACCTGCCTCCTGAAAAATTTGTGTGCAGGTCAAGAAGCAACAATCAGAACTGGACATGGATCAATGGACTGGTTCCAAATTGGGAAAGGAGTACATCAAGGCCGTATATTATCACCTTGCTTATTTAACTTACATTCAGAGTATATCATGTGAAATGCCAGATTGGATAAAGCACAAGCTGGAATCAAGATTGCCAGGAGAAAAATCAATAACCTCATATATGCAGATGATACCACCCTTATGGCAGAAAGCAAAGAGGAACTAAAGAACCTCTTGATGAAAGTGAAAGAGGAGAGTGAAAAAGCTGTCTTAAAACTCAACATTCAAAAAACAAAGATCATGGTATCCAGTCCTATCACTTCATGGTAAATAGATGGGGAAACAATGGAAACAGTGTCAGACTTTATTTTCTTGAGCTCCAAAATCACTACAGATAGCCAGCAAAGGTCCATCTAGTCAAAGCTATGGTTATTCCAGTAGTCATGTATGTATGTGAAAGTTGTACTATAAAGAAAGCTGAGCGCCAGAGAACGGTGGTGTTGGAGAAGACTCTTGAGGGTCCCTTGGACTGCAAGGAGATCCAACCAGTCCATCCTAAAGGAGACCAGTCCTGAATATTCATTGGAAGCACTGATGCTGAAGCTGAAACTCCAATACTTTGGCCACCTGATGCAAAGAACTGATTCATTGAAAAAGACCCTGATGCTGGGAAAGATTGAAGTCAGGAGGAGAAGGGGACGGCAGAGGATGAAATGGTTGGATAGCATCATCCACTCGAGGGACATGAGTTTGAGCAAGCTCTGGGAGTTGGTGATGGACATCTAATGTGCTGCAGTTCATGGGGTCGCAAAGAGTCCACACAACTGAGCGACTGAACTGAAGACAGGATCAGTGCAAGAGGGGTACTCTGACTCTCCTCTCTTGTCTCCCTGAAAGCAGGAAATAGATCTCTCTGTGAAACATCGACTCCCCCATGTGGAGGGAGAAGTCCACCCTTATCCCCAGTGACAGGGAATTTTGGCCAAGAAGTCTGTGTAAGCAAAACTTGTTACTTATTTAATTTATTACCCTAGGCTCTGACTCTGTTTAGATTTTTCACTAATTGAGCTCTGAAGTCTGAGTTTCTTGGTCCTGTCAATTCTTTGCAAATCTATTGTTTCCTGGTTTAAAGGTATAAATGCTGCTTGCTTTGACCACTTCTTAGGTCCATTTCTATGAGATGGTCACTATTAAAATGTGTTTTTTTCTTTTTTCTCCTAAGAAAAGCATTATTAGTTCCGACACAAGAACTCAAGAGCATGAGGGGGAAATTCCCTTCCCCCACCTCCACAGGTATATCTTGTAAGTGCTCAGTCAGTGTTAGCTATTATTATTTTCTCTCTGTATGCTATATTTTGGGGCTTCCCTGGTGGTTCAGTGATAAAGAATCTGCCTGCCTTGCCAGGAGATACAGGAGACATGGGTCCAATCCCTGGGTCAGAAAGATCCCCTGGAGAAAACCAGGGCTACTCATTCCAGGGTTCTCACCTGGAGAATCCCGTGGTCTGAGGAGCCTGGTGGGTTGCAGTCCATGGGGTCCCAAAGAGTCAAACATGACTGAAGCAGTTGAGCACAGCCTAGTACGTGCTCTGTTTTGGAAAGTCCATGACTTCATTCACTAAGCGAATATTATGAAGCATCTCTGAAGTGTCAGGTGCTGGAATAAAGAAGTGGGTTATGCATGCTTCCCAATGGGCTTTCTAGGTGGTGCAGTGGTAAAGAACCCATCTGCCAATGCAGGAGTCTAGAGTTTGATCCCTGGGTCGGGAAGATCCCCTGGAGAAAGTGAATGGCTATCTACTTCACTACTCTTGCCTGGAGAATTCCATGGACAGAGGAGTCTGATGGGCTATAGTCCATGGGGTCGCAAATAGTCAGACACGACTGAGCAACTTACACTTTCACTTTCAATATCAATGAACCACTCCATGAACAAAACCACTATTACTTTACACATACTCTGGCATCCACAGATTTTTATCTTGTATAGCACATTTGGAATTGTTATTTCCATCCTTAAGAGACATGTCAAGAATGGAGGTAGTTGAATTCGAGGAGAACATAATTCATTCCATAAAAGTTATAAGTGTGTGTGTGTGTGTGTGTGTGTAGCAAATCCTTTTGTTTGCATCCCCTTCTGATCCCCATATCAGCTAACATAAGATGTATAGATAATAACTAACTTACATCAGTGTACTTAAGATACAGTGTATCAAAGAGATCTCTGATAGCTCAGTTGGTAAAGAATCCACCTGCAATGCAGGAGACGCTGGTTCGATTCCTGGGTTGGGAAGATCCTTTGGAGAAGGGATAGGCTACCCACTCCAATATTCTTGGATTTCCCTGGTGGCTCAGCTGGTAAAGAATCCACCTGCAATGCGGGAGAACTGGGTTCGATCTCTGGGTTTGGAAGATCCCCTGGAGAAGGGAAAGGCTACCCACTCCAGTATTCTGAACTGGAGAATTCCATGGACTGTATAGTCCATGGCCTCACAAAGAGTCAGACATGACTGAGTGACTTTCATATCAAGAAGAGTGAATATCACCCAGATTTTGTATTATCTTGTTGGGAAAGAGCACATTTCTGGTTGTACACACGATAGTTTTATTATGTTAGGTAGAAATATGACTTTGCTATTTTCTTTATTTTTAGGTTAAATATGGTTTAAGGAGATGTATATGGGTGCCATGTTCACAAGGGATGAGCTATGATGCTTAATTTTATGTGTCAACCTGGCTAGTCAGCAGTACCCAGGTATTCAATTAAACATTAGTCTGAGCCGAAGAATTGATGCTTTTGAACTGTGGTGTTGGAGAAGACTCTTGAGAGTCCCTTGGACTGCAAGGAGATCCAGCCAGTCCATTCTGAAGGAGATCGGCCCTGGGATTTCTTTGGAAGGAATGATGCTAAAGGTGAAGCTCCAGTACTTTGGCCACCTCATAAGAAGAGTTGACTATTGGAAAAGACTCTGATGCTGGGAGGGATTGGGGGCAGGAGAAGGGGACGACTGAGGATGAGATGGCTGGATGGCATCACTGACTCCATGGATGTGGGTCTGGGTGAACTCTGGGAGTTGGTGATGGACAGGGAGGCCTGGCGTGCTGCAATTCATGGGGTCGCAAAGAGTCGGACACAACTGAGCGATTGAGCTGATCTGAACTGAACTGTTGTTGTGAAAGTATTTTTGTAGATGTAGTTAACATCTACCATCAGCTGACTTTAAGTAAAAGAACATTATCCTTACTAATCTGGGCGGGCCTCATCTAATCAGTTGAAAGTACTTGAACAAGATAGAGGTTTCCCCAAAGAAGAAATTTAACATCGGGACTGCAGCTTTAGCTCCTGTCTGACAATTTCTAGCCAGCTGTCCTGCCCTCTGGATTTTGGGTTTACTAGATCCTCAGAGCCACATAGCCGATTCCTTGAAATAAATATCTATATACAGGTATATAACCTACTGGTTCTGTTTCTATGTTAGAATCCTGATTGATTTAGCTGTTTTGTATATTACCTATGAATAAAGTCAAAGTTAATACATAGGTGTTGAAAGTGGCAGTTGACATATGTGGTTTGTTGAATTTGGCATTCATTATTAACAAAGTTCTTTTCATCTGGCCTATATGGGCTTCCCTTGTGGCTCAGCTGGTAAAGAATCCACCTGCAATATGGGAGACCTGGGTTTGATCCCTGGATTGGGAAGATCCCCTTGAGAAGGGAAAGGCTACCCACTCCAATATTCTGCCCTGGAGAACTCCATGGACTGTATAGTCCATGGGTTTGCAAAGAGTCAGACACGACTGAGTAATTTTCCCTTTCCTCTGGCCTATATAAGTTATTTCTTGATTTAAAAAAAAAATACATTAAAAACTCACTTTTGATAGTAAGTGATATTAGCAACATTGAAAAAAACATAAAATACTTTGCAAGGTATATTTTATTCATTTGTGGGTACATTTAAAAAATAAACTATTTTATTAATAGAATAAGATTTACAGAAAAGTAAACAGTACAGATTATTCTCATATACTCCATATCAAATTCCCCCTATTATTAAATCTTAGATTGGTATGGTACAATTGTCATAACTAATGAACTGATGTTGATACACTGTCATTAACAAAAACTCATACTTCATATTTTCAAAGACCTTACCTTTCGGGGGAGGGGGAGGCGCTGTGCCCTGCAGCATGAGGGAACTTAGTTCCCCCACCAGAGATCCAACCAGAGCCCTTGGGAGTGAAAGCTCAGAGTCCTGACCACTGGACTGCCAGGGAATTTCCCTTTCTTTTTCATTTTAAAACATTTTGCTATAAATGTAATGTAAACATTTATTATATATACAAGTTACAGTAGTAAACTGAAATACTGAAGGAAGACAAAGTCATTCATTTACTTCCTTGCCATAGTTAGTAATTTATTTTATCATTGTATTTTAACATTGTACAGAAGACAGGAATCAAGACCATCCCCAAGAAAACAAAATGCAAAAAAGCAAAATGGCTGTCTGAGGAGGCCTTACAAATAGCTGTGAAAAGAAAAGAAGCAAAAAGCAAAGGGGAAAAGGAAAGATATACCCACTAGAATAAAGAGTTCCAAACAATAACAAGGAGAGATAAGAAAGCCTTCCTCAGGGATCAATGCAAAGAAATAGAGGAAAACACTAGAATGGGAAAGACTAGAGATCTCTTCAGGAAATTTAGAGATACCAAGGGAACATTTCATGCAAAAATGGGCTCAGTAAAGGACAAAATGGTATGAGCCTGACAGAAGCACAAGATGTTAAGAAGAGGTGGCAAGAATACACAGGAGAACTGTACAAAAAAAGATCTTTACAATCCAGATAATCACGATGGTGTGATCACTCACCTAGAGCCAGACATCCTGGAACCTAAAATCAAGTGCGCCTTAGGAAGCATCACTACGAACAAAGCTAGTGAAAGTGATGGAATTCCAGTTGAGCTCTTTCAAATCTTAACAGATGATGCTGTGAAAGTGTTGCACTCAATATGCCAGCAAATTTGGAAAACTCAGCAGTGGCCACAGGACTGGAAAAGGTCAGTTTTCATTCCAATCCTAAAGAAATGCAATGCCAAAGAATGTTCAAACTACTGCACAATTGCACTCATCTCACATGCTAGTAAAGTAATCCTCAAAATTCTCCAAGCCAGGCTTCAGCAATATGTGAACCATGAACTTCCTGATGTTCAAGCTGGTTTTAGAAAAGGCAGAGGAACCAGAGATCAAATTGCCAACATTCACTGGATCATTGAAAAAGCAGGAGAGTCCCCCCAAAACATCTATTTCTGCTTTATTGACTATGGCAAAGCCTTTGACTGTGTGGATCACAATAAACTGTGGAAAATTCTTCAAGAGATGGGAATACCAGACCACCCGACCTGCCTCTTGAGAAACCTGTATGCAAGTCAGAAAGCAACAGTTAGAACTGGACATGGAACAACAGACTGGTTCCAAAGAGGAAAAGGAGTACGTCAAGGCTGTATATTGTCACCCTGCTTATTTAACGTATATGCAGAGTACATCACGAGAAACACTGAGCTGGAGGAAGCACAAGCTGGAATCAAGATTGCTGGGAGAAATATCAATAACCTCAGATATGCAGGTGACACCAGTCTTATGGAAGAAAGTGAAGAACTAAAGAGCCTCTTGATGAAAGTGAAAGAGGAGAGTGAAAAAGTTGGCTTAAAGCTCAACATTTAGAAAACGAAGATCATGGCATCAGTCCCATCACTTCATGGGAAATAGATGGGGAAACAGTGGAAACAGTGGCTGACTTTATTTTTCTAGGCTCCAAAATCACTGCAGATGGTGATTGCAGCCATGAAATTAAAAGACGCTTACTCTTTGGAAGGAAAGTTATGACCAACCTAGACAGCATATTAAAAAGCAGAGACATTACTTTGCCAAAAGGTCAGCTAGTCAAGGCTATGGTTTTTCCAGTGGTCATGTATGGATGTGAAAGTTGGACTGTGAAGAAAGCTGAGCACTGAAGAATTGATGCTTTTGAAGTGTGGTGTTGGAGAAGACTCTTGAAAGTCCCTTGGACTGCAAGGAGATCCAACCAGTCCATCCTAAAGGAGATCAGTCCTGGGTGTTCATTGGAAGGACTGATGCTGAAGCTGAAACTCCAATACTTTGGCCACGTNGATGCTTTTGAAGTGTGGTGTTGGAGAAGACTCTTGAAAGTCCCTTGGACTGCAAGGAGATCCAACCAGTCCATCCTAAAGGAGATCAGTCCTGGGTGTTCACTGGTAGGACTGATGCCACCTGATGTGAAGAGCTGACTCATTTGAAAAGACCCTGATGCTGGGAAAGATTGAGAGCAGGAGGAGAAGGGGACAACAGAGGATGAGATGGTTAGATGGCATCACCGACTCAATGGACATGGGTTTGTGTGGACTTCAGGAGTTGGTGATGGACAGGAAGGCCTGGCATGCTGCTGTTCACGGGGTCACAAAGAGTCGGACATGACTGAGTGACTGAACTGAACTGAACTGAACTGACATGTTATTTACAGCTGTGATCATACCCACTCATACATTCTTGTGTCTTGCTTTATTTTTTAAACTTAATATAGCATTTCCCCAGGTCTTTCATTACACGCATTCATTTCCCATCTCTTGCAGAATTTTCCACAGTTTATTGTGATCCACACAGTCAAAGGCTTTGGCATAGTCTATAAAGCAGAAATAGATGTTTTTTTGGAGCTCTCTTGCTTTTTTGATGATCCAGTGGATGTTGACAATTTGATCTCTGGTTCCTTAGCCTTTTCTGAATCCAGCTTGAACATCTGGAAATTCATGGTTTATGTATTGCTGAAGCCTGGCTTGGAGAATTTTGAGCATTACTTTACTAGCATGTGAGATGAGTGCAATGGTGTGGTAGTTTGAGCATTCTTTCGCCTTGCCTTTCTTTGGGATTGGAATGAAAACTGACATTTTCCAGTCCTGTGGCCACTGCTGAGTTTTCCAGATTTGCTGGCATATTGAGTGCAACACTTTCACAGCATCATCTTTCAGGATTTGAAACAGCTCAACTGGAATTCCATCACTTCCACTAGCTTTGTTCATAGTGATGCTTTCTAAGGCCCACTTGACTTCACATTTTAGGATGTCTGGCTCTAGGTGAGTGATCACACCATGATTATCTGGATTATGAAGATCTTTTTTGTACAGTTCATCTGTGTATTCTTGCCACCTCTTCTTAATATCTTGTGCTTCTGTCAGGCCCATACCATTTCTGTCCTTTACTGAGCCCATCTTTGCATGAAATGTTCCCTTGGTATCTCTAATTTTCTTGAAGAGATCTCTAGTCTTTCCCATTCTATTCTTTTCCTCTATTTCTTTGCATTGATCGCTGAAGAAGGCTTTCTTATCTCTTCTTGCTATTCTTTGGAACTCTGCATTCAGATGCTTATATCTTTCCTTTTCTCCTTTGCTTTT
>SJXQ01012172.1:273204-283356 GCA_006408695.1 Aepyceros melampus
TATTGTAAAGCAAAACAAACTAAAAAAATAAAAATTAATTAAAAAAAAAAAACTCTATTAGTCTTTGCCCTGCTTCATTCCGTATTTCAAGGCCAAATTTGCCTGTTACTCCAGGTGTTTCTTGACTTCTACTTTTGCATTTCAGTCTCCTATAATGAAAATAACATCTTTTTTGGGTTTTAGTTCTAAAAGGTCTTGTAGGTCTTCATAGAACCATTCAACTTCAGCTTCTTCAGCATTACTGGTTGGGGCATAGACTTGGATTACTGTGATATTGAATGTTTTACCTTAGAAACAAACAGAGATCATTCTGTCGGTTTTGAGATTGCATCCAAGTACTGCATTTTGGACTATTTTCTTGACTATGATGGCTACTCCCTTTCTTCTAAGGGATTCCTGCCCACAGTAGTAGCTATAATAGTCATCTGAGTTAAATTCACCCATTCCAGTCCATTTTAGTTTGCTGATTCCTAAAACTTTTAATGAATACAAAGCATACCATTCATTGGCTATATATTTATATTTTTGGATTATTTCCGTAGACCAGAGGTTGGCAAACTATGTTATTCTCCATGAGTCCCTGGAAAACAAAGAATGCTATACCCTTGAGTGGCATCTCCTGTATCTAAATCCATCATTTTTAAGTACTTATGGTAGGTGGTGGAGAAGGGAAAGGCTACCCACTCCAGTATTCTGGCCTGGAGAATTCCGTGGACTGTACACTGTGGGGTCACAAACAATCAGATACCACTGAGCGACTTTCACTTTCAAGGTAGGTGCCCCTCCAGGAGCCCTCAGGAGCTAACGCCATCTAGGCGAAGATGCAGCCTCCATACTGGGGCAGGCAGCTCGGGACGGGCTCTGAATTGTAGGCTCCTCTGAGCCGGGCAGAGCGGTGCGCCGCTGGTACCTCACCGGCTAGCGTTGGCAAGAAGCAGGACCTCAGCGTCTAGGGTCTGACTTCCTGTTGCCCGGATCTCAGGGTCAGGAGGGCTCACCTCTGCTTTCTTTTTTCTTCCAGAATATTTCCCAGTATACCACGTTCAGTTCAGTTCATTTCAGTCGCTCAGTCGTATCTGACTGTTTGCGACTCCATGAATCGCAGCACTCCAGGCCTCCCTATCCATCACCATCTCCCGGAGTTCACTCAGAGTCACGTCCATAGAGTTGGTGATGCCATCCAGCCATCTCATCCTCTGTTGTCCGCTTTTCCTCCTGTCCCCAGTCCCTCCCAGCATCAGAGTCTTTTCCAGTGAGTCAACTCTTTGCATGAGGTGGCCAAAGTACTGGAGTTTCAGCTTTAGCATCAGTCCTTCCAAAGAACACCCAGGACTGATTTCTTCTAGAATGGACTGGTTGGATCTCCTTGCAGTCCAAGGGACTCTCAAGTCTTCTCCAACACCACAGTGCAAAAGCATCAACAGTATACCACGTTACATTTAGTCATAATGCCTCCCAAGGCTGCTCTTGACTGTCACAGTTTGTCTTTTTCAAGGATGCCCATGTCACCCATGTCCTCATCTGTTCTAGATTGCTTCCCTTTTTCCTACCCCTTTTGCCCACTTGTTTTTTTTTTTTCTCTACTTGTATTTTATGCCTACTCCCTGAACACATAATTTCTTTCATACTCACTGCTTTTAAAGGCATTATCTTCCTTTAAGATTTTTAAAAATCTTAAGAATGGCAGGGTGTTCTCCAAAATGTCAAAGGTTATAGCTAAAAAAGATGATGATTCTGTGGTCACAGTAAATAGCTAGCATTTTTAGGATTTTGCTAAATTCAGATTCATTTCATTCTTCCATCCTTGCTTCTGCAAATTATAGACAGTGTGGTATGGTTTGGGGGAACTTAGATAGGCAAGTTTTAGCTTTGAGGTTAACCAGACCAGGGTTTGAATTCCAGAGCTATTTGGATCATGGCCAAATTCATTTAACCTGATTTTCTAGTTCTTTTATCTGTAAAGCACTGTAGGGAATGCAGAACTTCACCTCTACTCCTACGTGGTCCCTGACTGGGCTCAAGAATTAAGTTGACACAAAACAGATTAAAAAGAGAAAAGTATTTCACTTTACTTGGTGATTTTACATATGGGATTCTTCACAGGAAAATGAAGACTCTAAAAGCACTATATCATTTTTTATGGCTTAATTTTCTGTGCTGACCACTTATCTTCTAACATAGGTTGCTAATATGACACCTGATTATGACCAAAATATAGGGATAAATAATCATTTCCCAGGATAACTTGAAAATTAAGAAACTGGACAAATGATTTACATATTCCCCATAGACGCCTCAATCATGAAAATGCCATGATAGAAGATTTTTGTCCACTTCGCTCATCTGGCACCTAGAATCATGTCAATTATATAGAAAGAGGTTCAGTAAATATTTTAATAAGTATTAAGTGAATGTATATAAGAATATGTGTGTGTGTGTGAGAGAGAGAGGGAGATAATGGAGAATTAAAGATCAGAGGGGGAAGTAATGAGTTATTTAGTAAATGCTGCTAGAAAAGAGTGATAAAATTTATGTAAAAGTTGAGAACTGCTATTCAAAGATTTCCTGAAGTGGAGAGAAAAGCCACAAATCTACAGAAAATGCATGTAACAGAAAATGACACATTTTTGGTATCTATAACACAGAATTTCCATAAATCATAATCAATAAAGCTCTGTCCACCTTGAAAGGCTTTCTTCTCAGGGCTCCCAGGACCCAATCCTTTTCTGAGATTCCTTCTGTGTTGATGATGCACATTCCAGGTTTTTTTTTTGATTCTTACTACTGCTCTCTCCCTCTCCCTGTCTGGGGACCTACTGTGTATCTCAAAGCTACATCTTCTAGTCTAAACTCACTCTGTCAGAAAACCTGCTTTCCTTTCTTCAAAATATACCCCCAAATCTTCAACTTTTGACCACCATCACCTCTAAACTAGAAACATTTCCTGGTGTCTGTTTCTCATCCTCCCATCCCATGGTCTATTTCCACTGAGCAGAGTAGTTCTTACAGAGGAAAAGCCAGAGATTTTGCATACTTCTAAAGGATTTGGCCCCTTGCTCCATTTCTTATGTCTTAACATGTTCCCTCTCATTTACCTCCATCCCTTCTGCTTGGCTTGCTTTTCAGTAAATAAATCTAGCATGGTTACAATTTCAGCCTTTGCACTTGCTGTTTGCTGTGCCTAGAAATTTACATTTCCGTATAAAAGGAAGAGTCTTTTATCTTTTTTTTTTCCTTTTTTTTTTTTATTTGATCATGCCCCATGGCTTGCAGAATCTCAGTTCCCTGACAGGGGATTGAACCCGGACCCGGCAGTGCAACTGCTGAGTTCTAACTCCTGGGCTGCCAGGGAATTCTCAAGACTTATTTTCCAAAAATATTTTTTAAATTGAAATATAGTTGATTTACATTGTTGTGTTTCTATTGTACAGCAAGTTCAGTTCAGTCGCTCAGTCGTGTCCGACTCTTTGCAACCCCATGAACCACAGCATGCCAGGCCTTCCTGTCCATCACCAACTCCCAGAGTCTACACAAATCCATTTCCATTGAGTCAGTGATGCCATCCAACCATCTCATCCTCTGTTGTCCCCTTCTCTTCCTGCCCTCAATCTTTCCCAGCATCAGGGTTGTTTCAAACGAGTCAGCTCTTCACATCAGGTGGCCAAAGTACTGGAGTTTCAGCTTCAGCGTCAGTCCTTCCAATGAACACTCAGGACTGATCTCTTTTAGAGTGGACTGGTTGAATCTCCTTGCAGTCCAAGGGACTCTCAAGAGTCTTCTCTAACACAACAGTTCAAAAGCATTAACTCTTCGGCACTCAGCTTTCTTCCCAGTCCAACTCTCACATCCATACATGACCACTGGAAAAACCATAGCCTTGACTAGATGGACCTTTGTTGGCAAAGTAATGTCTTTGCTTTTTAATATGCTGTCTAGGTTGGTCATAACTTTCCTTCCAAGGAGTAAGTGTCTTTGAATTTTATGGCTGCAATCACCATCTGCAGTGATTTGGAGCCCAAAAAATAAAGGCTGACACTGTTTCCACTGTTTCCCCATCTATTTGCCATGAAGTGATGGGACCAGATATCATGATCTTCGTTTTCTGAATGTTGAGCGTTAAGCCAACTTTTTCACTCTCCTCTTTCACTTTCATCAAGAGGCTCTTTAGTTCTTCACTTTCTCCATAAGGGTGGTGTCATCTGTATATCTGAGGTTATTGATATTTCTCCCAGCAATCTTGATTCCAGCTTGTGCTTCCTCCAGCCCAGCAGCAAAATGATTCAGTTATACATGTGTGTGCATATATATGTATAGCTGAATACGTTTATATATATATATACTTTTTCATACTCTTTTCTACTATGGTTTATTATAGGTGACCGAATATAACCTATAATACTGAATATAATATAGTTCCCTGTGCTCTACAGTAGGACCTTCTTGTTTATTCATTTCATTTCTATTAGTTTGCATCTGCTAATTCCAAGCTCCTTTTATCCCTCTCCCACCCTCTTTACCATTTGGTAACTATAAGTTTGTTTTCTATCAGATAATTTTTCTCACCTTCCTCCAGTTTTTCTCTAAATATATTTGTTGACAAAGCAGTGTCCAGAAGTAAGATTTAAATCTGTACCTGAGAAAACTATTAGAATTTGTGATTTAGAGCTTGAGGGTTAATGGAAGGTTCTGGGAAATTTTGTTCGAACTTGTGATCAAGTAACATTAAAAACACAGAGCATTTCTACCAGAGAGATGAAATTACAAATTTAGGCTTAGACATTTAGGAACTGGTATGTGTTGATGAAATCACATTTTTTATTTTTAATTCAAAAGTTTAATTGTTTTCAGTTGGACTGGGTGTTCAGTGCTGCCGGCAGGCTTTCCCTGGGGTTTGGAGAGCAGGGCTACTCTCTAGCTGTGCCTGGGCATCTTACTGCAGTGGCTTCTCTGGTTGCAGGGCACAGCTCCAGGCCCACAGACTTCAGTGGTTGCAGCACGCAGGCTCAGTAGCTGCAGTGTACTGGCTCTAAGTGGGCAGGCTTCAGTCCTTGTGGTGCCCGGGCTCAGCAGTTGCAACTGTCAGGCTCTAGAGCCCTGGCTCAGTAGTTGTGGCTCACCGGCTTAGTTGCTCCTTGGCATGTGGCATCCTTCCAGACCAGCGATGGACCCTTTTCCCCTGCATCGGCAGATGGGTTCTTACCACTGCACATCAAGAAAGTCCTCACATTCTTTCCTAACAATTCAGTTTCCACATTTTGTGTCTAGAATGACAATCAATGAGGTAATATTAAAGATTTGTATATAAATACCTGTAAATAATATATACAAATTCCATAAACAATCAGTGCCATTAAAAGTGTTGATGTTGTTTTTATCTTTATCTTCCTTCCCATCATATGAGCTTTTTCCAAACAACAGAGAGGAAAGACGAGCACCAAATGTATTCAATAGCTAAGAAACAAAGAAAAGACAAAATTATTTAGTCAATAAAAATCTAATGGCTGCCATTCTGTGTCTGGTAATATGATTACATGATAAATGGTGGCATGACCACAGGTGTATTTATCTGTGTCGAGGGGACTGAAAAATAGGACAGAAAATTGATGGGATATTCAACTGTGGGAACACAGTGTGTCTCCAGAGGTCAATGTATTTTTTCCATTTTATGTTCTACATGTCAAACATCCTTACCTCTTCTGTTTTTATATTCCCTCCAGTGTATTTCTTTTTTGTATATCTTCCTCTTTTTACAAAACCATTGATTTATCTGCAAAAAAAAAAAAAAAAAGTTGAGAGGTGATTCATCCAGAAATAAGGATAATGGTTTATATGAGTAAGAGTTGTACAACAAGGACTTTGTCAGTAAACAAATATGTCATCATACCTGAGTCTGTGTCATGCTAAATTCAGATGCAAGTAATGAAATATCCTGAAATGTGGGATTTTCTTTTAATTTAAACATTACCCAGAGAGTGTCCATAAGGGGTCTGCTGACAAAGTTTTCTTCTGGTATCGTTTCTTATTTTTCTTTTCTTTCTCATCCTCTTCCTGTTCTTTTCCAAGTTCTCTTCTATGACTTCTTCCTTTTCTCCTCCTCCTTATCTCTTTCTCTTTGTCTTCCTTTCAACTTCAAGATGATTTTGATCACAGGGCATCACTGGTTGTTTCTGTGTGTCAGAATCTATGGAATAAAATCAAGTTGCAGCTAAACTGGATATTCAGATCATAGTATTCTTCAGTGTGAGAATATATTCGATTTTCATAAGATAGCAGTGTCAGACATTGTTGGGAAGCAGAGGAAAGGAAAAGTCAAATTGTCTAAACCAGTGAAGATTTTCATGAAAAGAATGGTCTGAAAAAATTTTTCTTTTGAATATTAAGTAGTGATAAATAAATACTTCCTAAGGAAAGGCTATTTATTGAAGTTGAAACATCTGTATGTGATGTTAAGTACTCAAATAAGTGAACTTGAAATGAAAATAGCTATGATTGACCTTCCTTAAAGGACTATGCATGCTAAATCACTTCAATCGTGTCTGACTCTTTTCTATCCTATGGACCTTAGATCTCCAGGCTCCTCTGTCCATAGAATTCTCCAGGCAAGAATACTGGGATTAAAAAAAAGAAAAAAAAAAAAAAAAAGAATACCAGAATGGGTTGTCATGCTCTTCAGGGGATCTTCCTGACCCAGGGATCAAACCTGCCTCTTAGTTCTCCTGCATCAGCAGGCAGGTTAAGGACTATACAGGCTTTCTATTTCTATATCAGAAAATTTTGCTAATTTTTAGAAATTTGTCCTTATATTTCACTTTTCCCAGCATCCTCCTGGCATATGTTCATGTCCTGGCATAATTACTAATATCACCACTTTTACCTTAAAGTACTCTGGCTTAAACTATATATTATGTGATTCCATCACTTACACTATTTAAGAAACCAAATCAATAATTTAAAAGTAACCAAGACACATCAGAAGAGTTTAATTAGGAACATAATGAACAGCAATAGTTATTGAAACAGAAAAGAATGATTGTACAAATGGACAAGTTCACCACTGAAAAGGAAAGGGGGGCTAAATTAGACCCTAGTAGATAATCAAAAATTGATGTATGATAATGGAGAATTTCTGATCAGTGGGGGGAAGTAATGAACTATTTGCTGCTAGATAGAACTGACCAAATTTATATAAAAATTGACAACTGCTATTCAAAGATTTCATGAATAAAGTGGAAAGAAAAGCTATATATTGGCAGAAAATATATGTAACAGAAAACTGACAAAGTTTTGGTATCTAGAGCAAAGAACTCCCATAAATCTATAAGGAAAAAAAGATCCAAGAGAGATAACAAAAGCTGTGTGTGTGTGAGGGCTGGGAGTCAGAAGTAGATCTGAATGGCTAATATTTTGAAAAGAATAATCAAGATGAAGATAAGAATGAGCTGCCTTTTTATAGTTACTTGATAGACAGAAATGAAGAAATCAAATAATACCAAATATGAGACAGTGGTAGGTTGACAAGAACTTGCAGGTATTTTTGTTAGAAGTATGAGTTGACTGAACTCCTTTGGGAAACAATTTTCCACTGTTTTGTAAAATTATAGATTCTCTTATCCTTGATTTAACCCTAGAGACTTACTTGCATATGTTGAAGAGGAGATACAAATAAAAATCTGGTAGTGTTCATGATCTGAAACATCAGAAGGGGAAATAATTCAATGTCTATCGTCAGAATGACAGTATTTTGGCCACCTGATGGGAAGGGCTGACTCATTGGAAAAGACCTTGATGCTGGGAAAGATTGAGGGCAGGAGGAGAAGGGGATGACAGAGGATGAGATGGTTGGATGGCATCACCGACTTGATGGACATGAGTTTGAGCAAACTCTGAGAGATAGTGAAGGACAGGGAAGCCTGGTGTGTTGCAGTCCATGGGGGGTCTCAAAGAGTTGGACACAACTTAATAACTGAACAGCATTATCAGAATGAAGTTAATGATTAAAGCTAATCTGAGAATTTGGTGAACTTTAGAATCATAATTCTGAGTAAAAAGAACAAGTTGCATATCCTCCAATTAAAAATAAACCAAAAAAGAACAATCTCCAAAGTAAAGAGTATTCAAAAGCCAAATAATATTATTGAAGGGTACATACGTAGGTGATAAAAAATATAAAAGTAAGCAAATGATAAAGAAGTTTCAGAAGACGGTTGGAAGAACACAATAGGATAGAAGAGGCTTACAGAAAAGCTGGTGAAGTAATTAATAATATTATACCTAGATCATAATGTTATACAACATCTATAATATATGTTGTACTTAGGACTGTCCAGTTATTCTGTGACCTAGATGTATCCAGGTGGCCTGAAAATTAAGAGCCCTTTAAGAATGAGCTTCTGTGATTTGGTTATTGGTGCCACAACAACTAGACTTCCCAGGTGACACAATGGTAAAAACCCTATCTGCCAATGCAGAAGACATAAGAGACTCTGGTTCAATCCCTGGGCCAGGAAGATCCCTTAGAGGAGGAAATGGCAACCCACTCCAGTATTCTTACCTGGACAATCTCATGGACAGAGAAACATGGCGGGCTGCAGTCCATGGGGTCAGACATGACTGAAGCGATTTAGCACGTAGGCACACCACAACAATTAAGAATGGAGTGAAAGACAAGAGGCAGTGCATTTGCTTATTATTTGATTTCCATTGAATTCATACTTACTCCAGCTTTCTAATTTTGTGAAGTTGTCACCTATTTCCAGCCCTTTTTGACACAGGCCCATGATTGTCTTCCTTTGGGTCTTCTGTACCAGAAGTTGTCCTTGACTTTCAGAAATCAAATACTCAGACTGACCTAAGAAAAATCCAGAGAAAGAGTTTGTTATAGAAACACATTCATAAGCTCTTATGGGGGCTTTCCTGGTGGCTCAGTTGTAAAGAATCTGCCTGCCAGTGCAGGGGACATAGGTTCAATCCCTGATCCAGGAAGATCCCACATGCCTTGGAGCAACAAAGCCCATGCCACAACTATTCAGCCTCTGCTCTAGAGCCCAGGAGCTGCAGCTAGTGAGCCCACGTGCCACAACTAATGAAGCCCATGTGTCCTAGAGCCTGTGCTCCGAAACAGAAAAGACCACAGTGAGAACCCACTTGCTGCAACGAAGCATAGCCCCTGCTTGCCACAACTACAGAAAACGCCGGCACAGCAACCAAGACCCAGCACAGCCAAAAATAAATAAAATTATTTTTTAACAAAAACTCTTATGGGACTTCCCTGGTGGTCCAGTGGTTAAGAATCTGCCTGCCAATGGAAGGGGCATGGGTTTGATTCCTGCTCTGAGAAGAATACATATGCCGTCGGGGCAACTAAGCCCATGCACATCAACTACTGTACCCATGCCCTAGAGCCCCAAAACCTCTATTGCAACTGTGTGTTTATTTTCTTGTACAAGAAAACTGCTTTTAGAGTCCTATTTGTGTTTGCATGTTCAGTGATATCTTTCCTGTTCATTGTCTCTTGAATTGACTGACTCCAGTCAGTCTTTTACATCCAACTCCACAGACATCTCTCTTGTCAAAGTCACCAATCAATGATTTTTGCAATCTTAGCATTGCAAAAATCCAGTGATTGATTCCCAACCCTCTCTTACTTGAGTATTTGGCGCTCTGTCCATCTTGAAAGGCTTTTCTCTCAGAGCTCTCAGGACCGAATCCTCTCCTGAGATTCTGTTTATGTCAGTGATGCTCCTTTCAAGTTTCTTTACTTTTTCCTTTTTCTCTCCTTGTCTTCCAGACTGCGGACCTACTGCAACTCTCAAGTCAATGTCTCTAGAGCTTTGAGTTCCTATATATACTGTCCAAGCACAAAAATCTAATCGTAATAGCCAGGACATGGAAGCAACCTAGATGTCCATCAGCAGATGAATGGATAAGAAAGCTGTGGTACATATACACAATGGAGTATTACTCAGCTATTAAAAAGAATACATTTGAATCAGTTCTAATGAGGTGGATGACGCTGGAGCCGATTATACAGAGTGAAGTAAGCCAGAAAGAAAAACACCAATACAGTATACTTACACATATATATGGAATTTAGAATGATGGTAATGATAAACCTGTACGCAAGACAGCAAAAGAGACACAGATGTATAGAAC
>SJXQ01012172.1:283370-310189 GCA_006408695.1 Aepyceros melampus
GCATGGGGATAATCCAGAGAGAGGGTGTGGGGTGGGAGGGGGGAGGTGGGGGGCAGGATTGGGAGTTCATGTACACTCGTGGCTGATCCATGTCGATGTGTAGCAAAACGAAGACAGTATTGTAAAGCAAAACAAATTAAAAAATAAAAATAATTTAAAAAAATCTAATCGTAATGACATTGTTACCACCCAGACAGTGATTAGGTTAGGATTTGAATCTCCAGGCTTGTATATCCAAAGTTCCAGCTCCGTATCTCTGCTTGGACATCTCATTAGTCATAAGTCAAACTTAAAACTCCCAACCTCAACCTCGAAGCCCCGAATTGACCCCTAACCCTCTCTCAGGCCTCCCTGTTTAAGTGAAAACAGTTCCATTGATCCAGTTGATTGAGTCAAGAACCTCAGCTTCTGCAGTTGCTGTCTTTTCTCTTGGGCCAAAATCAATCTTAAAAAAAAAAAAAAAAATCGACTTGGTCCCTTGCTAGGTTTCTGACTTCTGTTAATCCTTTCTTGTATTTCCCTGGTGGCCTAGTGGTTAAGAATCTGCCTGCTAATGAAGACATGGGTTCACTCCCTGGTCCAGAGGATTTCTCTTGCCTCGGGGGAACTGCCCCCTGTGTGCCACAACTACTGAAGCCCACGTGTTCTAGAGCCCGTCCTCCACAAGAGAAGCCCCTGCAATGAAAACCCACTCATTGCAACTGGAGAGTAGCCCCTGATCGACAAAACTAGAGAAAGCTAGCGTGCAAAAAAGAAAGAACTGCAAGTTCTTGGGGAAAAAAAAAAAGCACTTTCCTGCACTCACTTTGCTCCATCCCTCAGATTGCCTTGCTTTTCAGTTAATAAGCCAGTGTGGGGCCCAACTGAAGCCTTTGCACTTGCTGTTCATTCTGCCTACAAAGTTTTATCTCCAGAGAAATGCAAGACTTGTTCTCTTACTCTCTTCTGATTTCTTCTCAAGTGCTTTTATTGACAAGGCAGTGACCAGAAATGAGACTGTAGTAGGCAGTGCCTGGAGATGACAGTTAAGGATTTGGGATTAGAATGTGAGCGTTAATAGACTCTTTCAGGAAGTTTGAACTTGGGCTGTGATCAAGAAGAATTTTAATTAGAGAACTGATGAGAACTCTTCATAGCTGAAGACCAGCCAGGAACCTGAAGATGGTCCAAATAGGCTGAGGATTTTGTGAAAAGAAAGAAAGTGAAAGTTGCATGTGACTCTTTGCAACCCCATGGACTATACAGTCCATGGAATTCTCCAGGCCAAAATACTGGAATGGGTAGCCTTCCCCTTCTCCAGGGGATCTTCCCAACCCAGGGATCAAACTCAAGTCTCCCAAATTGCAGGCAGATTCTTTACCAGCTAAACTATAAGGTAAGCCTGAGAATACTGGGGTGGATAGCCTATCCCTTCTCCAGGGGATCTTCCTGATCCTGGAATTGAATCGGGGTCTCTTGCATTGCAGGCAGATTCTTTACCAACTAAGCTAAATATTTAAGGCTATTGGGCATCCCTGATGGTTTGTAAATGATGAGGTAAACTGAGGTGAAGAGATTGAATGAAGCAGATTAAGTGACCAAATTCTCCAAGCCAGGATTCAGCAATACGTGAACTGTGAACTTCCAGATGTTCAAGCTGGTTTTAGAAAAGGCAGAGGAACCAGAGATCAAATTGCCAACATCCACTGGATCATGGAAAAAGCCAGAGAGTTCCAGAAAAAACATCTATTTCTGCTTTATTGACTATGCCAAAGCCTTTGTGTGGATCACAATAAACTGTGGAAAATTCTGAAAGAGATGGGACTACCAGACCACCTGACCTGCCTCTTGAGAAATCTGTATGCAGGTCAGGAAGCAACAGTTAGAACTGGACATGGAACAACAGACTGGTTCCAAATAGGAAAAGGAGTATGTCAAGGCTGTATGTTGTCACCCTGCTTATTTAACTTCTATTCAGAGTACATCATGAGAAATGCTGGGCTCGAAGAAGCACAAGCTGGAATCAAGATTGCTGGGAGAAATATCAATCACCTCAGCTATGCAGATGACACCATCCTTATGGCAGAAAGTGAAGAGGAACTAAAAAACCTCTTGATAAAAGTGAAAGTGGAGAGTGAAAAAGTTGGCTTAAAGCTCAATATTCAGAAAACAAAGATCATGGCATCTGGCCCATCACTTCATGGGAAATAGATGGGGAAACAGTAGAAACAGTGTCAGACTTTATTTGGGGGGCTCTAAAATCACTGCAGATGGTGATTGCAGCCATGAAATTAAAAGACGCTTACTCTTTGGAAGAAAAGTTATGACAAACCTAGACAGAATATTGAAAAGCAGAGACATTACTTTGCCGACTAAGGTCCATCTAGTCAAGGCTATGGTTTTTCCAGTGGTCATGTATGGATATGAGAGTTGGACTGTGAATAAAGCTGAGCACCGAAGAATTGATGCTTTTGAACTGTGGTGTTGGAGAAGACTCTTGAGAGTCCCTTGGACTGCAAGGAGATCCAACCAGTCCATTCTGAAGGAGATCAGCCCTGGGTGTTCTTCGGAAGGAATGATGCTAAAGCTGAAACTCCAGTACTTTGGCCACTTCATGCAAAGAGTTGACTCATTGGAAAAGACTCTGATGCTGGGAGGGATTGGGGGCAAGAAGAAAAGGGGATGACAGAGGATGAGATGGCTGGATGGCATCACCAACTCGATGGACGTTGAGTCTGAGTGAACTCCGGGAGCTGGTGACGGACAGGGAGGCCTGGCATGCTGCGATTCATGGGGTCGCAAAAAGTCCGACAGGACTGAGCGACTGAACTGAACTGAACTGAATTTGCTTGTTGCCAAGGTTACAGAGATGACAGTGCCTAGAACTAAGGTAGCTTTCTTTCCTGTCTTGGATATCAGTGGACCACAAGAATGGGCCCCACTGGTAAAGTGGGTAAACTGTATAAACAACAACAAAAAACCCCAAAACAATACATTTCCATCAGGCGTATGAAACATATTCAATTTAATCAAGATGCAGAGAAACAAAACCTTAAATAAGGAGATATAGGCTTCTCCGTCCATAGGATTTTCCAGGCAAGAGTACTGGAGTGGGGTGCCATTGCCTTCTCCAAGGTATACATATACAAAAAATTATTTCTATTATGATACAATATTTACAAAAATTTATAATCCATAAGTATGTCTACAAACAGACCCAAGTGTGTATAATCTAATCTTAATGTATGGTAATGGAGAATTACAGACCAGTGTGGCAAGTAATGAGTTATATAATAAATGCTACTGGAAAAGATTCATCAATTTTATATAAAAATTGAAAACTGGTATTCATCAAAGATCCCAGGAATGAAGTGGAAAGAAAAGTCATGAATCTGCAGAAAATATATTGACAAATTTGTAGTATCTGAAACAAGATTCCCAGAAATCAACAAGGAAAACAATCCTTACTAAAAGATGTGTAAAAGATGTGTGTGTGAGGCCTAGGAGTCAGAAGAATACCTGAATGGCTAATATTTTGAAAAGTATTCCAAGCTTAGTAAAAATCAAGATGAAGACAAGAATGAGCTGCCATGTTATACCCACTTGATAGGCAGAAATTAAGAAGTCAACAGTGCTGCACATTAGAGAGTTGTAGATTGACAAGAACTCTAGTGTGTTTTTGGTGGGATTGTAAATTGATTCAATTTGTTTGGTAAACAATTTTTTTAAAACAATTGTCTCCTGTGCTTCACATTAATTAAAGGAGAGAGTTATTTTTCTTTAAAAAAAAAATTTTGTTTTACTTGGTTGTAGCAGGTCTTTGGGCTTCCCAGATGGCACTAGTGGTAAAGACTTCCCTCTCCACCCCCTGAAAAATGCAGGAGAGGTAGGAGACACAGGTTAAACCCCTGGGTTGGGAAGATCCTCTGGAGGAGGAAACAGCCACCCACTCCAATCTTCTTGCCTGGAGAATCCCATGGACAGAGGAGCCTGGCGGGCTACAGTCCATAAGGTCACATGGAGTTGGGCGTGACTGAAGTGACTTAGCACCCACTTTAGTTGTGGCATGGGTGATCTGGTTCCCTGACCAGGGATCAAACCCAGGCCCCCTGCACTTAGGAGTGCAGGTATTAATTATTGGGCCATCAAGAAAATCCTTTGTCAAACAAGTTTTCACTGTCTTGTAAAATTATACATTCTCTTATCCTTCATATACACATGGAGACCTTCTTCCATATGTGTATCAGGAGACATGAGGAAGAATGTGGTAACATTCATGTTCTGAAACATCAGAAGGGGAAATAATATAGTCAGAGGAAGCTAATGAATTAAAGTTAATTCAGTACTTGGTTGGGGCTTCCCTGGTAGCTCAGCTGGTAAAGCTGAGTTGCAGTGCAGGAGACCCCAGCTCAATCTCTGGATCAGGAAGATCCCCTGGAGAAGGGAACAGCTACCCACTCCAGTATTCTTGCCTGGAGAAGCCCCATGGACAGAGGAGCTTGGCATGGGGTCACAAAGAGTTGGATATGACTGAGCGACTCTCACTTTCAAGGACTCGGTTGATTTTAGAAACATCATTTTGGGTAAAAAGAGCAAGTCTCGAAATACATAATCTTCAAAAATCAAATAATATTAGTGAAAGGTGCATAAAATGTGATTTAAAAAGCTATAAAACTGAGGAAAGGATAAAGGAAATTCAGGAAGATGGTTGGAAAAACAGATTAAGTAAAGGAGACATACAGATGAGCTGATGAAATGTGTGGGTAACAGTATGTGTTGGTAATGTTGTACGACTTCTGCTTTAGACTCACCTCTTTTTTTTTTACTGACGTAATTCTCCATAAGCTGCACATTTTTTGTAGGCTCAGTAGTTGTAGTACACGGGCTTAGTGGCTCCACAGCATGTAGTATCCTCCTGGGGACAGAACATGTTCCCTGCATTGGCAGATTCGTATCCTTATTCACTGTGCTGCTAGCAAAGTCCCCACATTTTACTTTGATTGGATTTAATATATTCATAAAAATTACTTGAAAACATAAATCTTTTGAGATGGCATGTTTTTAAAATTGTGTGCTAAGTCGCCCCAGTAATGTCTGACTCTGTGTGACCCTATGGACAGTAGCTTGCCAGGCTCCTCTGTCCATGGGATTCTCCAGGCAAGAATACTGGAGTGGGCTGCCATTTCCTTCTCCAGGGGATCTTCCCAATGCAGGGATCAAACCCACGTCTCTTACGTCTCCTGCATTACCACTAGTACCATCTTAAGTAATTTATTTTCCTGTCTGCACCAAGTGACTTGCCAAATCTTAGTTCTCTGACCAGAGATTGGACCTGTGGCCTTGCCAGTAAGAGAAGGGAGTCCTAACCACTGGACTCCCAAGGAATTCCTGAGGCCACACCTCTTATACCTTGTCTGTGAGAGTCCAAACTACTTATAGGTGTAGAAACACATTCAAATCCTCTTACAAGTAAATATTGAATTTTCCATTTCCTAGAATGTCTCTAAGTTGAAAAATAAAGACATCAAAGTTATTGAATTTGTAACTTGAACTTCATTGTTCTGATTTTGTTCAAAATATAGAAAATAAATATTACTCATGATATACATGTTGCCAAGTAATAATGCTTATGACAAAAATCAACAGGTGAAGAATGTAAAGTACGAAGAATTTTATTACTAAAATTTCGATGATCACTATCCCAGCACAGGACTGGTCAAAATGACTCTAATTTCCATGTATTTGAAAGCATTGTTTTCTCACATTATCTTTCCAGTTATCAAATAAAGTCATATAATTGTCTTCTGATAATTCACAATAGAGACAGTAAATGCTTCCTTGAAAATCTCTGTTTACCTGCCCGGAGACTTGAGTGTCTGGGTGCATTAGTGGGTTCAATGGCATGTGCTCAGTTTTACATGTAGAGTTTCTGATGCTGGTGGTGGACTTACATTTAATCCAGCCTCTTGAATCTGGGGTGACAGTATTTCTTGAAAACTTGGAAAGTCGCTTGACTTTTTATTTGTTATTTATTTTTTGGACCCAAGTGCTTTATTTACACAGTAGAAAGCCAATACCAGAATGAACACTTTCCAGCTGTACAAAGACTTTTATTTGTTCTTGGAAATTTAAAGCAATTACAATAATATGAAGTAAACAATCAGGTCTTGTGAAAAAAGCTAAGTTAACTTTGTTAAGATTGCTAACATTCCTTTTTTTTTTACAAAAGTTCTCCACCTCCTCCCACCCGAACCCATTTCCAAGGTGTTGACTGGGCCTTTCTTCACCAGTAGCTTCTGCAAAAGGATTCTCCACAGTGGGTCTGCTGAAATGTTCTGCTGTGGGTTTGGGGTTGCTCTGACTCAGTCCAGCAGCATGAAGTTAGACTGGCAATGAGCTATGAACTCCAGCACAGGGTCATATTTGCCCGCCCTTTTCAGGGTGCTAGTAATGCTGTCGTTTTCCAGGATGGGCAGGAAAAGCCGCACAAAGTCAGAGGTGTAGGGAGGGATGATTATATCCAGCACCTCGGTCACAAAGTAGCGGATGAGAGACAGGTCGGTGTCCAGCTTCTCCAGACACCTGCGGATGTAGACGACCACGGGGAGCACGTGGCCGCAACTCAGCAGGTGCACCAGCCTGTCCAGGAGGGTCTTCTTCACCTCGAGCTGCTTCATGGCGTCTAGCTCGGGGTATTGGTCTCCAAGAGCTTGATCAAAAGTTGTAAGACGTGGGGGTGCAGGAGGGGATGGTAGGTGCTGACCTCGTCCAGCAGGGCCAGGGGCACCGGAGTGGGGTGGGTGTGCTGCTCGAAGAACTTGGGCTTCGACATGGTCCAGTCCACCCACATCAGCACACCCACCGCCACCACTGGAAATCTGATGCACCTATAGAGGGTGCCCAGCTCGGCCAGGAGCTCGCTTGCCCCTATGTTCTCAGCATAGCACAAATTGTGAACAGTTTCAATAGCCTTTGCCGTTGCCTTCAGCTCATCTTGATTGATGCTCAGGCGTTTGTTCTTCTTCCAGATCTCCACCACACTGGCCGCGTAGGCCAAGAGATTGATATACTTGTGCTTGTGGTCTGGGTTGATCCTGGCCCCGGGTTTAAAGAGCGATTGCATGAACAGGTCCAGGAAGGCGGGCACTCGGATGAGCTCAACAGGAGGCGGGTCCCTGCTGGTAACAAATAGGTTGTAGAGGACGGTGATGTCGGCTGGATTCAGGGCCCCCTTGGACAGCATGGCCCCCAGGGCCTGGGACAGCCGTGGATAGGAGGCAGCTCTGCCCAGGGCAAGTTGGATGCGACTGGCATCGTGGCCACTCTCCTGGGCAAAGCGCTGGACCTCCTGTGCGACCCTGCGCACTGCCCCGCCCCGCTGGCCTTTCTGGGCCAGCACGGCCATCAGGACCTGAGCCAGCAGGTACGTGTGCTCCCCGTGGCACACCATCTTAGCAAACTGAGGCAGATTTTCTGCGAGGTTGGCTTCTCCTCCATCCAAAATGGTAGCTAGAGAGCTCCCGAGAACTCTAGAGAACACTTCCAGCTGCTGGCAGGCTGCCACCACGCCAGTGATCTCGCCTTGGTATCCTGCATCAGAAATGAGCTTGACCGTGAATTTCAGCATCAGACAGTCCGGGTGCGCTTCCGTCAGCCGGTAAATAAGATCTCTCCAGGTGGGATATGTAATCATCTGTTCCAACCAGGCGGGGGTCGCCCTTCGTTTGTAAAGATAGAATCTGCTTTGCAGGGGTCAAAGCATCGCATCACTAAGTTCTTCAAGTGGTTTTCCACAGTTTCCTGAACCTGCACTGGTTCCACCCCGGTCTGGATGAGCCACTGGGCCAGCAGGTTGATGGTCTGGGCCACAGCTGTGTAGTTGTCTGATAAGAGGCGGATCACCTCCTCTGGAGACCCTCCTGCCTGGAAATATCTCATCAGAGTGTTGAAGACAGAGGGCTCCATGATATAATCTGGGGTAGAAAATTTCCGCAGGCATTCTTGCTGGACCTGGGTGTCTTCTCCCAGCACACCATCTTCTGGCTGCTGGTCACCCCACTCGGCAGGGATCCCGAAGTCATCCTGGTCCATGTCCATGGTGGCGCCAGGCACGGGCCCCACTGGACTCTTCCGAAGCTGCCTGTTTAGGAAAGGATAACAGGATTATGGTCATCTCTCTCTTCTTTTCAAGGCTTTGGTATGTAAAACTGATGTTTCTTTTTAAAAAATATTAGTTTTATTTATTTGGCTGTACCAGGTCTTAGTTGGGGCATGCAGGACCTAGTTCCCTCACCAGGTAATGAACCCTGGCCGCCTGAGTTGGGAGCACAGAGTCTTAGCCACTGGACCATCACGGAGTCAAATAGATGTTTCTTGATAGGAATATGAATTTACTGATTAGATCCTAGGAGGGCAAGTTTCTTCTGTCTACTCTTGAATTGCAGTCTGATGTTCCAGAGGTCATTTCATTGGCCAATTGAGATGCTTCTCTATAATGATCATGTGTTAAATTTATACGCCAATAAAATTACTATTTTCAAAAATTTGGAAAAACTTTACTTTCTCCAGACTACTAATATATTCTCTCAAAGATTAATCACCTGTGTCTTTTAGCTCTGACACTCTAGAGACCCATATCAATAATCCTTAATCAACTTTTGACTCAAAACTAGTTACTATGTTCAAATAGTTCTTATTTTTTATACTATTGCTATACCTTTTCTTTCAATGAAACTTCCATCAATTTGGACTTTTTAAATCAATTTTATTATTTTTTGTTTTCTTTGTATTACATATTTATTCACTTCACTATAATTTGAGCGCTTTTTTGTGTACCAGGCAATTGTCTGTATGTACAGTGAAAGGTTTAGGTTTTTTACTAAAAACGAAGGTAAGTTTGCATAAGATTTTAAGTAACAGAAAATGGTTTTTTTTGAAAGATTATGCCTGTCAAGGGAGGATGGGTAGACGGGAGCCACTGTGGATAAGGGGACACTAGGTGGACAGGTGTTAGTTAGGCTGGCAGTGGATGTGGGCTTTAGAGAGTGGGAAGTGAGGGGGAATAGAGGACTGAGTGAGTGTTTCATTCACTTTCTTCAACAGATTTTCAAAGATGAAGGTTTACATGAGGGGAGACAGAAGAAAACCAAAAACAGAAGGCTTAGTAACTTACAGGGATATGGCCTTGTGGGAACAGGAGGACCACAGATAGCACACAAGCTCCTCAGTCACAGGTTGATCCACAGTCTGTCCCAGTTCCTGAAAAATAAAAAGAGAAGTTCAGACTCACACTGCTGGTGAGATTTGTGGTTAGGATCCACACCCAGCTCTGCCCAACTAAAAACCCTCATTATTATACAGTGGAATAAAATGCAGCAGTGAAAAAAAAACAAAAAACTGAAATTCCAATACTTTGGCCACCTCATGTGAAGAGTTGACTCATTGGAAAAGACCCTAATGCTGGGAAGGATTGGGGGCAGGAGGAGAAGGTGATGACAGAGGATGAGAGGACTGAATGGCATCATTGATTTGATGGACATGGGTTTAGGTGGACTCTGGGAGTTGGTGATGAACAGGGAGGCCTGGTGTGCTGTTCGTGGGATTGCAGAGTCAAACACGACTGAGCGACTGAACTGAACTGAAAAAAAAATATGTTTGAAGTAGGACAATACACACCAACATGAAATGACATCCCAGCTATATTTGAGATAAATCAGATTAACACAGAATAAGTTTCTTAAATTGAAAAACAGATCCGATGATATTCACATAATCAGAGGACTTCCTTGGGAAATTCTGCTAACATTTAAATAATAGTTAAACCTTTCACAAACTCTCTCCAAGTACGGAAGAGCAAGAAAGACTTCCAGCTCACTCTAAGAGGCCAGTATTCATTACCCTGTATTATCAGTTAGGGTCCTACTAGAGAAACTGAACCCATAGGAGATGTGTATTCAGAGATTTCTCACAAGGAATTGGCTTACACGACTGAGGGAACTATCTAGGCAAGCCTGAGATCCTTGGGGCAGCCGTCAGAAAAGGCAGACTGGCGTTCTTTGGTACCAAGGATGCTGCTCTCCACAGACAGAATGTGTTCTCTTTAGGGAAACCTCAACTCTTAAGCCTTCGTTAATTAGATCAGGCTAATTGGTTTATCTAGAATCATCTTGGTTCTTTAAAGTCAATTGATATGGATTTTAACTACATCAAAAAATACCTGAAAAATACCTATCGCCTCCAAGATTCCACAAAACCACACCTTGACGCCTGAGCCACACAGAGGAATCCCAAGAAAGCTACTGACTAATATCCTTTATGAATACAGGGGAAAAAATCTTCAACAAAATCCTCACAATCTGAATGAGGCAAGGTAAGGATTATACACCATAACTCAACAGAGTTTATATCAGAATTGTGAGGTTGATTAGATTTATGAAAAACAATCAATGTAACATGTCAATAGAATAAGGGACAAAAACCATATCATCATCTCAACAGAGGCTGAAAAAACTGGTTTCTAAAAGTTAAACATAGAGTTGCCATATGAGGAGTCGTGTCCGACTCTTGTGACCCCATGGACTAAAGCCCACCAGGCTCCTCTGTCCATGAATTTCTCCAGGCAAGAGTACTGCCATTTCCTTCCCCAGGAGATCTTCCCAACCCAGGGATTTAACCCTAGTCTCCTATATTGCAGGCAGATTCTTTACCAGCTGAGCCACCTGAGAAGCCTTGTGGCTCAGCCAGTCCTTTCAGATAGTGTATGCAAGAGAAATGACAACTTAGCCCACACAAAATACTTTTCAGGTGAGCATAGCAATGTTACTCATAATGGCCACACGGTAGAAACACCCAAATGTCCATCAACTGATGAATGGATGAACAAAGCATGGTATACAGTGGAACATTATCCAGTCATGAAGAGGAATAAAATACTAATTCATGTTCAGCATGGATGAGTCTTGAAAAGTTGCAAAGTGAAAGAATCCAGGTACAAGAGGTCATATACTATATCATTCCACTTAAATGAAACAGTCAGTACAGGCAAATTTGTAGAGACAGAAAATCAATTAGAGGTTGTCAGGAAATAGTGTGGGGCGAGATGGAAAGTGTCTGCTAATAGACTTCTTTTAGAGTGATGAAAATGCTCTGGAATTAGATAGTGGGGTGGCTGTACAACATTGTGAATATGCTAACAAACTACTGAATTTTATACTTTAAAAGAGTGAATTTTATGGTTTGGACATTGTGTCGAGTTTTTTAAAGTGTTCACACAGTCCAGGAGTATAGACCAGACTTCAACTAAATTGCTTAGGCATGTGAAACAATTATTTACATTTAAATAAGCTAACAATTATATTTTTTAAATTGCAACTTCAAATTTGTGGGATTCAAATAATTAGTATTTAATATAACTGATATGATGGGTTACATTAGTCTCTCTGTCATTTCCATCCACCATATAGACAAAATAATTATTACCAGGTTTGGGAGGAAAAAACAAAACTCCATTGAATATCACAAGGCTCTTTTGCTATCACCCCATTTTTAGCATTTCTTTCATAGGAAAACTCTTTTAAAAAGTTCTTTGTCTTTGTTGTGTGGTGATCATTTTTTCCTGCACATTCTCTGTTTAATTTACCCCAGTCAAACCACATCTCCAACCTACATAGACACCCAACCTGTGAAAGTCACAAATCCATGATCTTAACATTGCAAAAATCTAGTGATCAGTTCCCAGCCCTCTCTTACTTGGAATATCTGGAGCTCTGTCCACCTTGAAAGGCTTTCTTCTCAGGGCTCCCAGGACCAGTCCTCTCCTGAGATTCCTTCTTTGTCAGTGGCAGCTCCTTCCAAGCATTCTTTGCTTCTTCTCCTTCTCTCTTCCTCTCTCTGACTGTGAACCTACTGCGTCTTGCAAGGCGACATCTCCAGGGCTCTGCAATCCTATATATACTGTCCAGGCATGAAAATCTAATCATAATGATTTTTTTACCACCCACACAGTGATTAGATCTGGATTTGAATCTTCAGGCTTGTATATCCAAAGTCCCAGCTCAGTATCCCTGCTTGAGTGTCTCATGGGTCATAAGTCAAACTTAAAACTCCCCACCTCAATCCTGACGTCCAGCCCCGACCCCTCTCAAGCCTCACGGCTTAAGTAAAGCCGATTCCATTAGTCCAGTTGAATACGAAGAGCCTTCGTATTTCTGACTCTTCTCCTTTCTCTTGGTCCAAGCTCAATTTGTGAGAAGAAAATCTAACTTGGCCCCTTGCTGTTCCTGACTTCTGTTAACACTTTCCTTCCTGCATATGACCCAACAAGCCCGCTCCTGAGCATATATCTGAATAAAAACAAAATCCGAAAGGATATGTGCTCCTGCATGTCATTGCTGCCCTGTTCACAATGACAGGGACATGCAAGCAACACATTCATACATGTCCATTGACAGAGGAATGAACAACGAAGATATAGGGCATATATATGATGGAATATTGCTCAGCCATAAAAAAGAACAAAACAATGCCATTTGCAATGATATGGATGGACCTAGAAACTGTCATAATGAGTGAAGTAGGTCAGACAGAGAAAGACAAATATATGATATTGCTAATACATGAAATCCAAAAGATTGAACCTATTTACAAAACAGAAATTAAGTCACAAACCTAGAAAAGAAATTTATGGTTACCAAAGGTGGGGGGAGGGATAAATTAGGAGATTGGGATCGACATATATACACTAATATATACGAAATAGGTAACCAATAAGAACCTGATGTATAGCACAGGGATGTCTATTCAATACTCTGTAATGATCTATATGGAAAGGAATCTAAGGAGGAGTGGGTATATGTATAACTGTTTCACTTTGGTGTATAGCAGAAATTAACACAACATTCTAAATCAACTATACTCCAGTAAAAAAACTAAAACAAAACCCCTAACCACTTCCTTCACTCACTCTGCTCCATCCTCTCTGGATGCTTTGCTGTTCAGCTAACAAGCCAGGCACGGTCCCAGTTTAGGCCTTCGTGCTTGCTGTTTGCTCTGCCTAGAAAGTTATTTCTCCAGACTAAAAGCAAGACTTGTTCTGTCCTCTTCTTCCGGTTTCTTTTCAAGTACTTTTAGTCACAAGGCATGTGACCAGAAATGAGATTGGAGTCAGTGGTTGGAGAAGACGATCAGGGGTCTGGGATTAGAGTGTAAGGGTTAATGGAATCTCTTAGGTTTGTCATTAAAAAAGCAAATGTTTGTTTGCCTGTGTCAGATCTTAGTTGCGGCATACGGGATTCTTGGTGTGCCATGAAGAATATCTCGTTGCAGCACCTGGACTCTCTAGCTGTGTGTGGGCTTCTGTAGTGTCAGAATGTGGGCTCCCTATACTAGACACAGTCTTACTTGCCCTGAGGTATGTGGGATCTTCCCGAACCCGTGTCTCCTGCATTGGCAGGCAGAGTCCCAACCACTGGAATTATTTCACACAATGCTTTATTTTCTACCCTCACATATCTGTAAACAGCCATTGAGAAGACTTCCTGATCTCTCACTATTAAATAATCTATCCATTCAAAATTATCTATGGGGCAAAAAAGAATATTTTCCTCTTACTAAATAGTTTTCAAAGTATTGGGCTCCCCTGGTGGCTCAGATGGTAAAGAATCTGCCTGCAGTGCAGGAGACTTGGGTTCGATCCCTGGGTCAGGAAGATCCCCTAGAGAAGGGAATGGCAACCCACTCCAGTATTCTTGCTTGAAGATCCCATGGACAGAGGAGCCTGGCAGGCTACAGTCCACGGGGTCACATAGAGTTGGATAAGTTTTAGTGATTACATAATAACCTATTCTGTGGTAAGGAAAACAACAGAATGGGAAAGACTAGAGATCTCTTCAAGAAAATTAGAGATACCAAGGGAACATTTCATTGAAAGATGGGCTCAATAAAGGACAGAAATGGTACAGACCTAACAAAAGAGAAGATATTAAGAGGTGGCAAGAATACACAGAAGAGCTGTACAGAAAAGATCTTCACGACCCAGATAATCATGATGGTGTGATCACTCACCTAGAGCCAGACATCCTGGAATGCGAAGTCAAGTGGGCCTTAGAAAGCATCACTAGGAACAAAGCTAGTGGAGGTGATGGAATTCCAGTTGGGCTCTTTCAAATCCTGAAAGATGATGCTGTGAAAGTGCTGCACTCAATATGCCAGCAAATTTGGAAAACTCAGCAGTGGCCGCAGGGTTGGAAAAAGTCAGTTTTCATTCCAATTTCAAAGAAAGGCAATGCCAAAGAATGCTCAAACTACCACACAATAGCACTTATCTCACACGCTAGTAAAGTAATGCTCAAAATTCTCCAAGCCAGGCTTCAGCAGTACATGAACCGTGAAGTTTCAGATGTTTAAGCTGGTTTTAGAAAAGGCAGAGGAACCAGAGATCAAATTGCCAACATCCACTGGATCATGGAAAAAGCAAGAGAGTTCCAGAAAAACATCTACTTCTGCTTTCTTGACTATGCCAAAGCCTTTGACCATGTGAATCACAATAAACTGTGGAAAATTCTGAAAGAGATGGGAATACCAGACCACTTGACCTGCGTCTTGAGAAACCTATATGCAGGTCAGGAAGCAACAGTTAGAACTGGACATGGAACAACAGACTGGTTCCAAATAGGAAAAGGAGTATGTCAAGGCTGTATATTGTCACTCTGCTTATTTAACTTATATGCAGAGTACGTCATGAGAAATATTGGGCTGGAAGAAGCACAAGCTGGAATCAGGATTGCTGGGAGAAATATCAATAACTTCATATATGCAGATGACACCACCCTTATGGCAGAAAGTGAAGAGGAACTAAAAAGCCTCTTGATGAAATGAAAGTGGAGAGTGAAACAGTTGGCTTAAAGCTCAACATTCAGAAAACGAAGATCATGGCATCTGGTCCCATCACTTCATGGGAAATAGAGGGAAACAGTGGAAACAGTGTCAGACTTTATTTTTTTGGCCTCTGAAATCACTGCAGATGGTGACTGCAGCCATGAAATTAGAAGACACTTACTCCTTGGGAGGAAAGTTATGACTAACCTAGATACCATATTGAAAAGCAGAGATATTACTTTGTCAACAAAGGTCTGTCTAGTCAAGGCTATGGTTTTTCCATTGGTCATGTATGGATGTGAGAGTTGGACTGTGAAAAAAGTTGAGCTCCAAAGAATTGATGCTTTTGAACTGTGGTGTTGGAGAAGACTCTTGAGAGTCCCTTGGACTGCAAGGAGATCCAACCAGTCCATCCTAAAAGAGATCAGTCCTCAGTGTTCATTGGAAGGACTGATGCTGAAGCTGAAACTCCAGTACTTTGGCCACCTCATGCGAAGAGTTAACTCGTTGGAAAAGACTCTGATGCTGGGAAGGACTGAGGACAGGAGAAGAAGGGGACGACAGAGGATGAGATGGCTGGATGGCATCACTGACTCGATGGACATGAGTTTGAGCAAGCTCCGGGAGTTGGTGATGGACAGAGAAGCCTGGCGTGCTGCAGTCCGTGTGGTCTCAAAGAGTCAGACATGACTGAACAACTGAACTGAACTGAACATGCTTCAGGAAGGTGGCGTCCACTGGCTTATACTCAGGATGAGAACTTTTTTTTTGGCCATGTTTCTGTCATCCAGTGTCCCATTCCTGGCAGTTTCAATAGTATGAGTTATGGTGAACTGTTGCACAAACAGTGGGAATCCTGCAGTTCATTTATAGGAAAGCCTTAACCAGTCCTGGTAGGTTAGACATGAGGACACAGTTCTGTGGTGCTGGGTAGGAAGGCGGACTTGTGCTGTTAAGAGTAGGTTAAAAGCCACGAGTGAGAGCTTGACAGTGTGAGATGATTTTATCCTTGGTTAGTTTACTGAGCGAGTGCTTAGTCACTCAGTCATATCAGACTTTTGCAGCCCCATGGATTGTAGCTCACCAGGCTCCTCTGTCCATGGGATTTCCCAGGCAAGAATACTGGCGTGGGTTGCCATTTCCTCCTCCAGGGGGTCTTCCCCACCCAGGGATCAAACCCTGGTCTCCCGAGTGTCTGGCATCGCCTGTGTTAGCAGGCAGTTTCTTTACAACTAGGGCCACCAGCACTTGTACTGTAATTTGATGAAAGTCATTGGGCAGGAGCAAGCAATTTCAAGGGTCTATCATTTTTTAATCTTAATCCAGGTTTCATATTGGTTGTGGCTCTCAAAATGATTAGTGCCAACAGTTAAGGCTTTGGGTCCTAGTGACCTTCTGTTTATCAGAGATTTTAGCTCTTTTGCTCTTTGATGTCCCTTTGTTCTTCTTGAATATGTCAGTACATTAAGTATAAAAATGATAATGTGGGACTTCCCTGGTGGTCCAGTTGTTAAGACTCCATGCTTCCACTGCAAATGGCACAGGTTTGATCCCTGATTGGGGAAGTAATTTCCCACATGTTTCTAGGTGTGGCCAAAGATTAATAAATATGATAGTGCAAAAATGATTGTACACTAAAACTTACAGAGTTGTGTAACTCTGAGCTATTTTCTTCTGCCTCTGAATGTTTCTGGTATGAAAACAGACGGCCTCCAGTGAGAAATTACTAAGCTATTTCTTTTTAACTATAACTAAACCATCTGCAAAAATAAACTTTTATACATTCATGAAAGAAACACTTATTTACAAGATGATATGAATAGATCATATGGATTTTTTAATTGTATGACATTCATTGAAAAGTGAGAAAGAACCTACAGGGTTGGCCTCAGTGTCTTCACTAGCTATCAGATTTCCTACACCGTGACTTTAAGAAATAAGGCATCCTAATTTGCATAAAATTTGGGACAAGCTTGACTGATCAGCCCTCCTTTACTCATATACGCAGACCATGTGTATAAAAGGGGGGAGTGATAATCTGGACCCCATCAAATAATACTCTATTCATGCAAATTTTGTCATTGCACAAGTCAATTTGGGTTTTTGTTGCTGTCGTTCTTAGTTCAAGTTTGACTTAATACATTTTCTACATCCCAAGGAAAGATATTGGGGAATATGTGGGAGGGGCAGAGGTTAGCCCTTTCGCTGTGGGGTTGCTCTGCCGGCCTGCCCACTCCCTCTTGCATGGAAAGTGAAAGTGTTAGTCTCAGTCCTGTCTGACTCTTTGCCACCCCGTGGACTGTAGACCAATTTCATGGACTTTGAATACTAGACTTCTCTGTCCATGGAATTTTCCAGGCAAGAATACTGGAGTGCGTTGCTTTCCCCTTGCTCTAGGGGATCTTCCTGACCCAAGGATAAAAGAATTGCAGGCAAATTCTTTACCATCTGAGCCACCAGGGAAGCACATTCCTCTTCCATGCTAGGGCTCAACCCTAATGTCCTCCTTCATCCCTGCAGTGGTCTTTTCTCAAATGTAAGTGGTTCTGAGCTGTGCACCACCTGGACAGGAACACCCCCATCTGTCTGGGCTTGTGTGCCTGACTGTCAGCACCCAGGCTGGGCTGATCTTGTCGCCTGCCCCTCGCTGTGACCAAGCACCAGACACTTAGTTGATTTTGGTGGTATTTTCCCCCATTTGATTAACACTCTCCTTTATCTTTCACTAAAAAGAGAAAGAGAAACTGGGGAGCTATTCCCTCTGTCTTTCCCAGCTTTGAAGTCACAGTCATAGAGGCAAGCCCTGATCCCAAATTGCCCTAAAACCCCTACATGCACCCTGTTCCCCTTCCCTCATTGTGATTTGAAACCTTGGCAAAATCTAAACTGAAGACCATATTGCGGTCATAATCTATGAAGGCCGATCTTGCTTTGTTGTTGTTCAGCTGCTCAGTTGTGTCTGACTTTTTGTGACCCCATGGACTGCAGCACACCATGCTTCCCTGTCCTTCACCATCTCCCAGAGTTTGCTCAAACTCATGTCCATTGAATCGGTGATGCCATCAACCATCTCATCCTCGGTCATTTCCTTCTCCTCCTTCCCTCAGTCTTTCCCAGCATCAGGGTTTTTTCCAGTGCGTCAGCTCTTTGCATCAGGTGGCCAAAATATTGGAGCTTCAGCATCAGCATCAGTCCTTTCAAAGAATATTCAGGGTTGATTTCCTTTAGGATTGACTGGTTTGGTCTCCCTGAAGTCCAAGAGACTCTCCAGAGTCCTCCAACACCACAGTTCAAAAGCATCAATTCTTAGGTACTCAGTCTTTTTTATGGTCCAACTCTCACATCCATACATGACTGCTGGAAAAACTGTAGCTTTGACTATGCCAACGGACCTTTGTCGGCAGAGTAATGCCTCTGCTTTTTGGTGCTCTTGTCTAGGTTTGTTTCTGCTATTCTTCCAAGGAGCAAGCATCTTTTAATTGCATGGCTGCAGTCACCATCTGCAGTGATTTTGGAGCCCTAGAAAATAAAAGTCTGTCACTGTTTCCATTGTTTCCCCATCTATTTGCCAGGCTTCTGAAACTTTGGTTTCTTGCATTGCAGGCAGATTGTTTACCATCTGAGCCACCAGGGAAGCCCTTGCTTTATATCATGTCTAAAAACAGTTGTATTATTTTGATGGCACTTATTAAACAGTGTTGGAATCAAAAAGGAAAGGAGGAGGAGGGATAAATTTAGAATTTGGGATTAGCAGGTACACACTACTATATACAAAATAAACAACAATGTCCTACTGTATCAATATCTTGTAATAACTCATAATGGGAAAGAATCTGAAAAATAATCACTTTGATGTACACTTGAAACACTGTAACTCAATTATACTTCAATAAAAAAAGAATTGTATTATTTCAATGTCATTTTTATTTATTACCTTAAGTATATTTAGTATTTAGAATATACTTTTTGATGTAAAGATCCTAAAACTTTTATGACTTTTATACACATAAGCATACAAACACATCTGATGAAAAAATTGCGTATATATTTTGCTTAGACACAAACATCTTATTTTAAAATTTTTATTATTTATTTACTTGACTGCACTGGATCTTCATTTCAGCACATGGGATTTTAGTTGTGGCTTGTGCAATCTAGTTTCCCGACCAGGGATAGACAAAGCCAGGCACCCTGCGTTGGGGTCTCAGAGTCTTAGCCACTGGACCACCACCGAAGTCTTAATTTTGCTTATTTTATCTGGCTAGGTAAAACACATAAAAACAGACTATTTCACACTTCATATTCTTTCTAATGTAGAATTTATCAGACATACTGTATTGAAGGACCTGTCAAAGTTTATTTACTCCTCCATGAAAACCCCATCAAGGAATCAACAGAGTGCCCACTCACCAGGACTTAGGAAATAAAGTTTATACACTTCAAGTGAAGAATTTACAGCTTCCCCAGTAAGTACAGGTTGTTATTGACTGCTGCTGCTTTATTCATATAGTCATAAAAGCATCATGTTTTTATTAACCAACATGAATTATATTTAAGGTACAATGCTTTGCAGTGATCTTCCCAGAAATACCATTAACAGAAATAATGAGTGTATCTGAGAAGCCAACTGTAAGCAGATAGATCTGCGGCTCTTGGTCAGTTCCAGGAGCCCCCGACCTGGGTGCTTGTTTTAGCAGAGAGCCTCTGACTGGTGGGTTCTAAACACAGAGGTGAGGGATCTTTTTTTTTCAATTCAAGCAATTACCTGTGAATCTCAGCATTCCGTACAAGATACAGAGCTACCATTTGCTCATTTCTCAGTTGGTGGACCAATTTTTTTTCTCCATTCTAGTTGTCATAAAAAAATCTCTGATTTATATATATGTGTGTGTGTGTGTGTGTGTGTGTGTGTATACACACACATATATATAGCATCAGGCTTCTCTGGTAACTCAGTGGTAAAGAATCTGCTTGTCAGTGCAGGAGATGCAGTTTCCATTACTGGGTCAGGAAGATCCCCTGAAGAAGGAAATGGCAACCCACTCCAGTATTCTTGTCTGGAAATCCTCTGGACAGAGGAGCCCCGAGGGCTGTAGTTCATGAGATTCAAAGAGTCGGACACGATTTAGCAACTAAACATCAACAGTTTTATATATTTTTATATATATATATACACACACACACATACATATTATTGAATCACATTACTGTCCAGTAGAAATTAGCACAACATTGTAAATAAACTGTACTTCAGTAAAATAAAAATTTTAAAAACTTTCTGATTTTTGTAATTCCCTGGAGGTCCAGTGGTTAGGACTCCTCACTTTCACTGCCAAGAGTGCAGATTCAGGCTTGGTTAAGGAACTAAAATCTCACTAGCTGCACAGCACAGCAAAAAATTAAAAAAGAAAAGATACAAAGAAATAAAATAGTTCTGATTTTAATTATTTTCGTATTGTCCTTTTTAAGCTTCTCAGAACTGCTTCTTTTCCTGTGTTCAGCTTTGAGAATGCTGACCTTCCTGACAAAAAATTGTTGGTAAAAAGAATCTTGGAAATGTATAAAAGAAGATACTCTTTCTCTCCTGAAACTACAAAAACCAGCCGATACAGTTCTGAATCATAAAACTCTCCTTGCATGACATGTCCACACTCCTTTGGAAGGCCAGGACCTGCTGTTTTGTGCTTATCTCACCCTAACTACTCAAGTCATTACTCTGGGAATTCTCATGGCTCTTGGTTGCATCACCACTATTTCCCTCAGAACTTGCTCTTTCCCGTCAGCATGCAAACATGAGCCATCTGGGAATATCTGACTGTAGCCATTAAAATTCCTTAAGCTATTCACTTTTCTCCCAGTTGGCTCTAAAAAATGAGAGAATTGAAATTCTTGATGTAACTATGCTCAAATGAGAATCTCAGTATTGGGCCTCACCCAATGCCTCATGAATCAGCATTTGCCTTTAAACAAAATCCCTGCGTGGGAGGGATTAAACTTAAAAGCTTTTGCACAGCAAAGGAAACTATCAGTTCAGTTCAGTCGTGCAGTCGTGTCCGACTCTTTGCGACCCCATGAATCGCAGTACGCCAGGTCTCCCTGTCCATCACCAACTCCCTGAGTTCACTCAGACTCATATCCATTGAGTCCATGATGCCATCCAGCCATCTCATCCTTGGTCGTCCCTTTCTCCTCCTGCCCCCAATCCTTCCCAGCATCAGGGTCTTTTCCAATGAGTCAACTCTTCGCATAAGGTGCCCAAAGTACTGGAGCTTCAGTTTTAGCATCATTCCTTCCAAAGAAATCCCAGGGTTGATCTCCTTCAGAATGGACTGGTTGGATCTCCTTGCAGTCCAAGGGACTCTCAAGAGTCTTCTCCAACACCACAGTTCAAAAGCATCAATTCTTCTGCGCTCAGCCTTCTCTAACCGCTAAGCTACCACAGCTGAATAAGGAAACTATAAGCAAAGTGAAATGACAACCCTCAGAATGGAAGAAAATAATAGTAAATGAAACAAATGACAAAGGATTAATTTCCAAAATATACAAGCAGCTCATACAACTCGATACCAGAAAAATAAACAACCCAATCAAAAAGTGGGAAAAATACCTAAAAAGACATTTCTCCAAAGAAGACATACAGATGGCTAATGAACATATGAAAAGATGCTCAACATTGCTCATTATTCAGTTCAGTTCAGTTCAGTTCAGTCGCTCAGTCGTGTCGACTCTTTGTGACCCCAAGAATCACAGCATGCCAGGCCTCCCTGTCCATCACCAACTCCCGAAGTTACTCAGATTCACATCCATCGAGTCGGTGATGCCATCCAGCCATCTCATCCTCTGTTGTCCCCTTGTCCTCCTGCCCTCAATCCCTCCCAGCATCAGAGTCTTTTCCAATGAGTCAACTCTTCACATGAGGTGGCCAAAGTATTGGAGTTTCAGCTTCAGCGTCAGTCCTTCCAGTGAACACCCAGGGCTGATCTCCTTTAGAATGGACTGGTTGGATCTCCTTGCAGTCCAAGGGACTCTCAAGAGTCTTCTCCAACACCACAGTTCAAAAGCATCAATTCTTCGGCGCTCAGCCTTCTTCACAGTCCAACTCTCACATCCATACATGATTACTGGAAAAATCATAGCCAAATCAAAACTACAATGAGATATTACCTCACACCCCGTCAGAATGGCCATCATCAAAAAGTCTACAAACAATAAATGCTGGAGAGGGTGTGGAGAAAAGGGAGTGCTCTTGCACTGTTGGTAGAAGACAGTATGGAGATTCCTTAAAAAACTAGGAATAAAACCACAATATGACTTAGCCGTACACCCTAAGGAAATCAAAATTGAAAAAGACACATGTATCTGATTGTTTTTTGCAGCACTATTTGCAACAGCTAGAATATGGAAGCAACCTAGATGTTCATCTACAGATGAATGGATGAAGAAGCTGTGGTACATATGCAGAATGGAATATTAGTCATGAAAAGGAACACATTTGAGTCTATTCTAATAAGTTGGATGAACCTAGAACCTGTTATACAGAGTGAAGTAAGTTGGAAACAGAAAGATAAATATCATATTCTAATGCATATATACAGAATCTAGAAAAAATGGTACTGAAGAATTTATTTACAAGGCAGCAATGGGGAAACAGACATAGAAAATAGACTTATGGACATGGGAAGGGGGAGGAGAGGGTGAGATGTATGGAAAGAGTAACATGGAAACTTACATTCAATTCAGTTCAATTCAGTTCAGTCGCTCAGTCGTGTCCGACTCTTTGCGACCCCATGAATCGCAACACGCCAGGCCTCCCTGTCCATCACCAACTCCCGGAGTTCACTCAGACTCGCTTCCATTGAGTCAGTGATGCCATCTCATCCTCGGTCGTCCCCTTCTTCTCCTGCCCCCAATCCCTCCCAGCATCAAAGTATTTTCCAATGAGTCAACTCTTGGCATGAGGTGGCCAAAGTACTTATGGAAAGAGTAACATGGAAACTTATATTCAATTCAGTTCAATTCAGTTCAGTCGCTCAGTCGTGTCCGACTCTTTGCGACCCCATGAATCGCAACACGCCAGGCCTCCCTGTCCATCACCAACGCCCGGAGTTCACTCAGACTCGCTTCCATTGAGTCAGTGATGCCATCTCATCCTCGGTCGTCCCCTTCTTCTCCTGCCCCCAATCTCTCCCAGCATCAAAGTATTTTCCAATGAGTCAACTCTTGGCATGAGGTGGCCAAAGTACTGGAGTTTCAGCTTTAGCATCAATCCTTCCAAAGAAATCCCAGGATTGATCTCCTTCAGAGTGGACTGGTTGGATCTCCTTGCAGTCCAAGGGACTCTCAAGAGTCTTCTCCAACACCATAGTTGTAAAATAGCCAACAGGAGCTTGCTGTATGGTTCAGGAAACTCAAACAGGGGCTCTGTAGCAATCTAGAGGGATAGGATGGGGAGGGAGATGGGAGGGAGGTTCAAAATGGAGGGGATATATGTATACCTATGGCTGAATCATGCTGAGGTTTGACAGAAAACAACAAAATTCTGTAAAACAATTATCCTTCAATTAAAAAGAAAATTAAATAAAAGAAAAAAAATGTTGCAGGCAGATGCTACATTTCCAGAATTTGAGACTAATGAATTAATCTTAAAGCAATGTTTTTCAAACTGCAGGTTGCAATCATTAATTAAGTGAATAAATCATTTCAGAGGGTAAAAAAAAAAAAGATCCCTGGATGATTCATAAAATTTTGAAAAACTCTTGACTTTGTCTGTGGAATCACTTGAGTAGCTTTAAGAAATCCTGATGTCTGGGGACCAATTAAAACTTGGAGGAATAGATCCCAGGGATCTGTGTTTTTTTTTCCCTCCCGAATGGCTTAGATGGTAAAGAATCTTCCTCCAATGCAGGAGATCCAGGTTCAAACCCAAGGTTGGGAAGATCCCCTGGAGAAGGAAATGAGTACCCGCTCCAGTATTCTTGCCTGGTGAATTCCATGGACAGAGGAGCCTGTGTTCATGGCGTTACAAAGAGACACAACTGAGCAACTAACACTGCTGACACCAATGTGTAGCCAAATGTGAAAACCACTGAACTAGACATATTTCTTTTCCTGTGTCATTGACAGTTGGTACAATCTCTCTATGGAAAGAGGATTGAAGTCACGTTGAGCCCAGGAAAAAATAGAGACCTTTCCTGGTTTCCTATGTGGTATCAGCATTGGATTGGCTAGACAAGGTCTGTCCTGAATTCCAGGACTTTTTTTTTTCAATTGAAGTATAGTGGATTTACAATGTTGTCCCTATCTCTGCTGTATAGCAAAGTGACTCAGTTATACACATACACACATTCTTTTTTTAAAATATTCTTTTCCATTATGGTTTATCCCAGGAGATTGGATATAGTTCCCTGTGCATTACGGTAGAACTTTGTTGTGTATTCATTCTAAATGTAATAGTTTACACCAATGCCAAACTCCCAGTCCATCCTTCTCCCTCCTCTATTTCCCCTTGGTAACCACAAGTTTGTGAACAGCGAATTTCCAGATGTTCAAGCTGGTTTTAGAAGAGGCAGAAGAACCAGAGTGCGTTCTAGGTCCGTCTAGTCAAGGCTATGGTTTTTCCTGTGGTCATGTATGAATGTGAGAGTTGGACTATAAAGAAAGCTGAGTGCCGAAGAATTGATGCTTTTGAACTGTGGTGCTGGAGAAGACTCTTGAGAGTCCCTTGGACTGCAAGGAGATCCAACCAGTCCATTCTAAGGGAAATCAGTCCTGGGTGTTCACTGAAAGGACTGACGCTGAAGCTGAAACTCCAGTACTTTGGCCACCTCATGCGAAGAGCTGACTCATTTGAAAAGACCCTGATGCTAGAAAAGATTGAGGGCAGGAGGAGAAGGGGACAACAGAGGATGAGATGGCTGGATGGCATCACAGACTCAATGGACATGAGTTTGGGTAAACTTCGGGAGTTGATGATGGACAGGGAGGTCTGGCGTGCTGCAGTTCATGGGGTCACGAAGAGTTGGACACGACTGAGCGACTGAACTGAAGTTACACCCATGTTGCAGCAAATGGCATTATTTAATTCTTTTCATGGCCAAGTAATATTTCTTTGTATATATGTATCACAGCTTCTTTATTCATTCTTCTGTCTATGAATGAATGCTTAGGTTCTTTCCAAGTTTTGGCTATTGTGAATAGTGCTTCTATGAACATTTGTGTTTAGTCTCTAAGTCACGTCCAACTCTTTGTGACCCCTTGGACTGGGTCCCTCCATGGGATTTCCAAGGCAAGAAAACTGAAATCGGTTGCCATTTCCTTCTCCAGAGGATCTTCCCAACTCAGGGACTGAACCTGCCAGTCTTAGTTCTCCTGCACTGGGAAGCTCTCTGAAAGTTTATTCCTCTGTAACTAGTCAACCCTAAGTACCACCAGCAAAGCTTTCAGTTTCAGTCTCTATAACAGTTATTTATTTCACAATCAGGCTCATCATCAGGGAAAATCAGTAAGGGTATTTCCAACATATCCAAAACCTTTCACACTTTTCTGAGTAAAATATTATTGTCTCCCAGTTAGTGATCTTGGACTTCCCTTGTGGCTCAGATGGTAAAGAATCTGCCTGCAATGCAGGAGGCTCAGGTTTGATCCTCTGGTCAGGAAGGTCCCTTGGAGAAGGGAATGGCTACCTACTCCAGGATTCTTGCCTGGAAAATTCCAAAGACAGAGGAGCTGGTGGGCTACTGTCCATGGGCTTGCAAAGAGTCAGACATGATTGAGCAAGTAACACTTAGGTGATTTTAATGGACCAGCCATACACACTTCTGGGAAATATCCACAAGCTATTAAAACAGTATTACTCTCAACATATTACTAAACACTTTTGCATGATAATGGAATATTTTGAGGGCAAAGATCTCAGGATACATATTATCCCACATAGAAACAGTTAAGGCTGGGTGATAAACACTTTAAATTTTTTATAATTAATTAATTAAAATTATTTATTTTGGCTGCACTGGCCTCTCTAGTTGCAGCGTGGGCTTAGTCACAGTATGTGGGATCTTAGTTCCCTGATCAGGGCTCGAACCCAGGGCCTCTTGCATAAGGAGCATGGAGTCTCCAACCAGTGCCCCCTGCAGTGGAAATGCCTACAGTCCATGGGATCACTAGGAGTCAGACATGACTGAGCGACTTCACTTTCACTTTTCACTTTCATGCATGGGAGAAGGAAATGCCAACCTACTCCAGTGTTTAATTAAAATTATTTATTTTGGCTGCACTGGCCTCTCTAGTTGCAGCGTGGGCTTAGTCACAGTATGTGGGATCTTAGTTCCCTGATCAGGGCTCGAACCCAGGGCCTCTTGCATAAGGAGCATGGAGTCTCCAACCAGTGCCCCCTGCAGTGGAAATGCCTACAGTCCATGGGATCACTAGGAGTCAGACATGACTGAGCGACTTCACTTTCACTTTTCACTTTCATGCATGGGAGAAGGAAATGCCAACCTACTCCAGTGTTCTTGCCTGGAGAATCCCAGGGACAGGAGAGCCTGGTGGGCTGCCGTCTATGGGGTCGCAGAGTCGGACATGACTGAAGCAACTTAGCAGCAGCAGCAGCAGCAGCAGCAACCACTGAACTGCCAAGGAAGTCCAAAATAAGACAACTTTAAAGCAATGATTTAAACAAAATTACTTAGTTTGTGAGTAATAATATTAAAAATAGTGTTATATTTCATTAATTCTAAGATGCCCCTTTTTCACATTTTTAATAACTCAGAAATTGGATATGTTTTATAGTCTAAACATCATAATTTATTTTCCTTTTTATTTTCTTGGGAGTCCATTAAATGATAATCAGTAACATTTAGTTCAGTTCAGTTGCTCAGTCGTGTCCAGCTCTTTGTGACCCCATGAATCGCAGCACACCAGGCCTCCCTGTCCATCACCAACTCCCGGAGTTCACTCAGACTCAC
>SJXQ01012173.1:0-39511 GCA_006408695.1 Aepyceros melampus
GACCCTGATGCTGGGAGGGATTGGGGGCAGGAGGAGAAGGGGACGACCGAGGATGAGATGGCTGGATGGCATCACGGACTCAATGGACGTGAGTCTGAGTGAACTCCGGGAGTTGGTGATGGACAGGGAGGCCTGGTGTACTGTGATTCATGGGGTCGCAAAGAGTTGGACACGACTGAGCGACTGAACTGAACTGAACCCATTCTCTTCAGGACTGTTTAGCAGCTTTATTTTTATATTTGAAAGCAGGTATGACAGAGTGTGTGTTTGAAATCGTGAAGGTTATCTGCTTTTTTAACATGAAATTGCTGTCTTTGGCTCAGGCCTAGTTCTTGTTGTTTTTATTAAAGTAATGACTTTTTTGTCATTTTCTCCCTTGAGAAAATGCCTGACCATCTTTTTATTTAATACAGCTTTACGGATCCACAGCCCTTCTGATATTTGCTTTTCTTAGTTTGTTGATTTATGTGGGATCAGAAATAGATTACCCAATTGCCTGAAGCAAATTAACTTCAAATAAGAGCTAGATTCATGGATACAAAGATTTGAATATATATGTGTAATGAAAATTTCACATATTATATACCAAGTTGATTAAAGGAACTTTAAAGCAGAAATTATGACTAGGGGAAGCACATGGCTCTGAAGCATAAAATCATAGATACACAAAAAGTTCACATAATGAAAAATGCTTTATTTCAAGAGAATGAAGGTATATTTTAAGGGATGTATATGTATATATGTTTGTTCATTCAAGTATGAACAAACTGATTTCATGACCTAAAGTATTCTTCTATAGAATTTGACCGTAAATATTCCATGAGTTCTGTCCATGACTACTAGGATGCATACAGGCTTACGAAGGCGCCTCTTAAGACAGCCTTCTAGGGATTCCTGAGACTCCCATGAGGAGGGAGGCAATTAGAAGTTGGACTAGAAGGAGCAGCCTTAGTTCTGAAGATGTGACACTCTGGACAGAAATGGTGGAGGAGTGGTGAGAGATTATTTTACGGCTTCCCTGGGTTCCCCTTTGATTCTGAGTTAAAGGGTTCTCAAAGAATATCTGGCTCATTCCAGGAGTTATCCTGGAACAAAAAAAAATCTTAAGCAAGAACCAAAGTCACAGAAAATTAGGGTGGCTTTAAATCATTTGGAATTAATCCCTTGGACCTGCTCTCTTGTGGCCAAACTTAAACCCAAGGAAATCAAAGCAGCTCATGCCACCTGGCACAGTGTTATGTATCTGGCTTCCTAAAGGATTAAAAGAAGTTGCTGTCTGGATGGCAGCTGATTTCTAAGTAAGAATATATTTATCTTTTAAGATACAGATATGAAGTAAAGAATTCTACATTTCTAGATCTGTCAGGGACCCAGCTCCAGTGTCTGAAAGCTTCTCTCCTTTCTATGCCTCCTCTTACGATGTAAAAACTTGTCTGCGCTGTTTGTCAGCTCTGTGGCTTTGGGCAGTTAGCTGATGTCTCATGCTGGAGTTATTTCATCTTTAAAATGAAAACAATGAACCCTGCCTTGTGTGCATCATTGAATTTGTTGTGAGGTTCAAATGAAACGATACATTTACATGAAAGCATTTTAAGCACGTGGTAGATTGTAAAGTTATATCCAAATGACAAGTGTTATTACTCTTATTGAGAAGGTATTTGGGAAAAAAATCTGACATACAATTATGAATTTGCTGCATTTTACAAAAAAGCTTAGTTTAAGGCCTCTTTCCCTGTCATAGTTTATTCTGTGCTGAATGGCTTCCAGATTTATCCAGACAGAAGCTATCTTCTGTTGAATGATAGCAGAAAGTGCTTTTCCTCCTATTTATTATAAAGCCTGAATGCCACTTCATGAATGGAACTCATGCCTCTGAGTAAGTCAAATGTCTATAAATAATACCCCTTTTAGTTCTTTCAGTCATTGAGGAAGAGGTAAAACAACATTTTCTGTTATGAATTCAAATGTTTATTACTCAGTACCATATATGAGGAAGGGCCCTATTTCTCTGTTTCAAAGACTGTACTTTTTAACTTAGGAATTGAGGAGCCAGTAGAGAGCTGGGTTCTGGTCCCCGCCTCTAAACTTAAAGCTAACCTTATCCCTGCTGCATGAATCTGAATAGCAGGTTGTGCATGCGCCTATGTTTAAGCATATGCCTCTAAGCAGTCATTAGATTGAAAAGTGTGGACATGCACCATGGGTTTGTCAGTTTTTAAGAATGTGAATCTCTTAGCCCAGTGTTTATTATGTCTTGTTCATGCTTATGATCTCTCTAATGTATGCATATTGTTTTGGTCTTATTTCCATTGTTCACTGCATGTGAAGGTGCTTGGACCATGCATTTGTCTCTATTGTAGCTTCCTCTCAAGCAGTTCTTAAAAGGTACAGAAGCAGAGAACATTGAGGTCTAACTTAGGCCTGTTTATTTTTGTCTTTACAAGAAAACTGTTTTTTTTTTTAATGTTCAGATACTCATGTGGGTTGTGGTAACCAAATACAGAAAATATGATAAATCTTGACTTTCCCTGATAGCTCAGTTGGTAAAGAATCCGCCTGCAATGCAGGAGACCCCGGTTCAATCCATGGGTTGGAAAGATCCCCTGGAGAAGGAAAAGGCTACTCACTCCAGTATTCTGGCCTAGAGAATTCCATGGACTGTATAGTCCATGGAGTCGCAAAGAGTCAGACATGACCCAGGGACTTTCTCGCTTGACTTTGAATTCCAGTTCTGCATCTATCAATGGTGAAGGGGAAGACAGCCTTTTCCTTGTCCTCTTAGCCTTTCTTGACTACCATTTACATGAGTCTTGAACGTGTCAGGCATTTCCAGACTTCCCATTTGCTATTCCCCTTTTTTATTCCTTGCCGTTCTAACTTCAAGATCAGCCTCCTGAAAGGAACCTTTTTTTCCTGTGTGTTTTTAATATTTATTTATTAATACATAAATAAATATAACCCTGGTGGCTCAGATGGTAAAGACTCTGCCTGCAATGCGGGAAACCTGGGTTTGATCCCTAGGTCGGGAAGATTGCCTGGAGGAGGCCATGGCAACCCACTCCAGTATCTTGCCTGGACAGTCTCCATGGACAGAGGAGCTACATTCCATGTGGGCTATAGTCCATGCAGTTGCAGAGAGTCAGACACGACTGAGCAACTAAGCACAGAGCATTTAATTATGGCTGCACTGGGTCTTCACTGCTGCAAGCTGGTTTTCTCTAGTTGCAGCCAGTGGGGCTACTCTTCACTGCAGTGGCATCTCTTATTGCAAGCACAGGCTCTAGGCGCATGGGCCTAGCTGCCCAGCAGCATCTGGAATCTTCCTGGACCAGGGGATCAAACTTGTGTCTCCTGCATTGGCAGGTGGATTCTTAACTGCTGGACCACCAGTAAAGTCCCTGAAATGAACTCTCAGGTATACTTTACATCTTTTTAAGTACATGGTGTGGCTCTGTTCAGAGGCTTTAGTATCTATTGTATGTACTGTCGGTACATTAGTGTCTGCTGTTTATATAATTAGGAATTGGGTTATTCATAATACAAATGAGCTCCTTCATTTAATTTCTACAGGTTTATTTTTAACCAGCAGTCTCCTTGTAAAAAGAACTGTTTACAGTTAGCCTGCTAACTACTTTGCAGGAAGTATGGGGGTGGATGGATAGAGCAAGGGAAAGGAAAGACCTATTTGAGAAGCTTAAAGATGAAAAGAGACAAAGATTTAATGTTTGTATTTATAAGCATTTCACACTAGAAACCAAAGAGAGCAGATAATTTCATTCACCCTATTGGGTTAATTTGATCTATAGTAGGCAACTCTATATAGATTACATGTGACACAGATTTATGCATATTAGACTATATAAACAGTGTAGAACATGATGTACACTGATATTTTAACTGTCAGTGCCAGTATAATTTAAGGTGACAGTTCTTAGTCCATGAAATATTAAGTGAATTAGAATAGTCAAAAATACAGTGTTACTTAAATTTTATAGGTAGTTAAATACTTTTATATAAATGAAGTATGGTAAAATATTGAAAACTCTGTATGTTATAATCAAGCAAGTTCATTTGGTGAGAAAACTGCCAGATCTCATCACCAAGGTAAGTTACTGGGCATCATTCTTTAAGATATTAGTGTTGTGTGGGGAGCCAGTTCCTAGCACATAAATTAGTAAATTGCTTGTCCTGAGATGGTTTTTGTGATCATTTTTAAAGTTAGACCAGAAGTCACTTCTGTTTCTGGTGTTTGCATACTTTTTCATTCCCATTCTTAAAACTTACCAGACTCATCTTTCTGAAATAAGATTTTTAAATCATTTCTTCCCATTCATGGCCCCTTTTCAGCAATGTTTACCAGTTCCTCTTTCCCCTACAGCTCTTCACTGGTCATCTCGAGCTTGGCATTCAGTACTCCTCACATTCGGATGCAGCTTCCCTCCTGTTCTACTGTTACTACACACTTCCCCATTCTGCTTATCTAAGCTGGTTCCCTAAACATGTATCATCCATTTCCTTCCGTCTACTTTTGCTTGTATATTCCTCCTACTTAAACACCTTACCTTCTTTTCTTCTTTAGTCCTATCCCTTCTGTAAACCCAGTCTAAATTCAGTTTATCTTTTAAAGCCTACCTTGACTCTTAGGCAGGAGTTTCTGGATCCTTTTATTAGTTTCCTTTTTATCATGAATTACTGATTTTGCAAATTTACTCTCTATTTCCTCAGTGAGATTTTAAGTTTCTGGGTCATTTTTTAACACCTATCCTGGTTTAGAAACATATACTAGTATTTTGTATTGAATACTGTTTATTTTTATCCTTAGGTTTACCATTGCTTGTTCAGAGAACAATTGCGAGAACTATTGTGTTACAAGAAAGTATTGGCAAAGGTCGTTTTGGAGAAGTTTGGCGAGGAAAATGGAGAGGAGAAGAAGTTGCTGTTAAAATCTTCTCCTCTAGAGAAGAACGTTCATGGTTCCGCGAAGCAGAGATTTATCAGACTGTCATGTTACGTCACGAAAACATCTTGGGATTTATAGCAGCAGACAATAAAGGTCAGTGACATTTGCTTCTCCTCTGAGTGTAACAAAATATATTTTAATTCCTTCTACAATAAGACTATTAAACACTGTCATATTTGATGAGAAATGGATATTTGTCATATTGATTAGACCTATTAAGTAAAACAGAATACATTAGAAGCCTTTAGAAACAGGAACTTCTAAAAGATTTTCTTGATTCTTGACATGTTCCTAAACCTCTAATTACTTCATAAAGTATAAAGAGCTATTTAAAAAAACAAAAAATGAAACTATATGCTTTTGTTAATTTGGTTCTGGGAAGTTAGATATTAAAATAGTCATAACAGAGAAAAAAAATTCATAAGCTCTAGTTGCCCAGAGTTCTGAGATAGACTAGAGCTCAGATATGTTTCCTTTTAATCTCCTCCTGACCATTAGGGCATTCTAGTATTTCCTAATGAGCTTATTTATAGGGAGAATAAAAATAACTTCTCAAGTGTATTCTGTGTTTAAATTTCTAAGGCTGAACAGATTAGTCTTTTAAGTAAACTTAGAGAAATGGTTTCTCTAAAACCACCTAGATCTTGGTAACCATGGGGATGAACCCTTTCTTGCCTGTGGTACACAGGTGATTGAGGCCAGGGGTCAGATCAGATGCTGAAGCAAGTGAGGAAGCCATGTGCGTAGACAGTCAGGATGAGCAGTGACTGAAAAGTCACTTGAGACTGTACTTACTTTTTTGGCTTCAGTTGTTATAGCAGTGCCCACAATCCCACCTTTGTAGCTTTTGTCAGAGACTTGTATTAAACTCAACTCTCATCATACGTGCTTTGAATCAAATGTTTTTCCCAGTGTTGCTATTTTTTTTTTTAGAAAAATGCTTTCATTCTTTTTTAAAGGCCATAACCATAGTCATATTTTCACTCTTCTCCCTTCCCATTTTCTTCAATATTTATTTCTTCAAAATGTTAATAGTGTTTAATCTTAGTTGGTGTTCATGGGTTATTTTGATTTTTCTTGTGGTTTCTCTGTATTTTCAAATTTATTTACAACAAATGTTACATGTTTTTTTAAACTTTTATTTATAGAAAATTTCCAGTATACACAGAAGTGAGAATAGGATAATGGATTCCCATTACCCAGCTTCAAATATTATGAGCTCATTGCAAATCATATTTGAGTTCTGATTCCATCTACTCCGTCCCTTTGAATTATTTGAAGCTAATCCCAGCAATACATCTTTCCACTATTAATGTTTCAGTTTGCATCTTTAGATTATAGGGAATCTTTTTTTTATGAAATATAACCATACTACCATTATCAATTTAAAAGATGCCGTCAAATATCTAGTCCGTTTCATATTTCTGCAATTGTCTGCTTATTGGTTATTCATTAGGATCCATTGCATTTGGTTGATATTTATCTTAAACCCTTTAAAAACACTAGGGTTTTAAAAAATAATAACACTAGGGTGCCCTCCCTTTTTTTTCCTTCTTGCAGTTTATTAAAGAAACTGGATTGTTTGTCCTATAGAGCTTATCATATTCTAGATTTGCTAATTGAATTCGTACAGTATCTCTGAACTTACTCCTTGTATAATCTGCAAACTGGTAGTTAAAATTAGAAACTGAATCTGATTATTGGTTTTCTGACTGAAAATATTATATACTTTCTAAATATTGTATTCTTTCTATTGCACCTCATCAGGAGGCATATATAATGTGATTATCTACTTTCTATGACCTAGGGGTGATGATGGATGTAAGCAGCTGTTACCAATAGATACTACCAATTTGGTATTATTTAAAAACAAAACAAATAAAACTAATACTCATAGTCTGACCAAGTCCTTAGTTTTCATTTTCTTCTCTCTTAGACACCATTTTTCTTCTTCCCCAATGCTTTAAAACAATCTTTATTATTAATATATTCTGTGACTATGGAGGTTTTAAAAAAAATTTTTATGAAGGGATAATTGCTTTACAGAATTTTGTTTTCTGTCATACCTCAGCATGAGTCAGTGACAGGTATACATATGTCCCCTCCCTCTTGGACCTCCCTCCCCATCCCACCCCAGCCATACAGCAGATTCCCATTGGCTATCTGTTTTACATATGGTAATGTGAGTCTCCATTTACTCTCTCCATACATCCCACCCTCTCCTTCCCTCTCCCCATGTCTATAAGTCTATTCTCTCCATACATGTTACTCTCTCCATACATCCCACCCTCTCCTTCCCTCTCCCCATGTCTATAAGTCTATTCTCTGTTTCTCAATTGTTGCCCTGTAAATAAATTTTTCAGTACCATTTTCTAGATTCTGTATATATGCCTTAGAATATGATATTTATCTTTTCTCTGACTCACTTCACTCAGTATAATAGGTTTTAGGTTTATCCACCTCATCAGAACTGACTCAAATGCATTCCTTTTCATGGCGGAGTAATATTCCATTGTGTATATTTGCCACAACTTTATCCGTTCATCTGTCGATGGACATCTAGGTTGCTTCCATGTTCTAGCTATTGTAAATAGTGCTGCAATGAACAATGGGATACATGTGTCTTTCAATTTTGGTTTCCTCAGCGTATATGCCTAGGAGTGGGATTGCTGGGTCATATGGTGGTTTTATTCTTAGTTTTTTAAGGAATCCCCATACCATCTTCCATAGTGGCTGTATCAGTTTACATTCCCACCAACAGTGCAAGAGCATTCCCTTTTCTCCACACCCTCTCCAGCATTTATTGTTTGTAGACTTTTTGATGATGGCCATTCTGACTGGTGTGAGGTGATACCTCACTAGTTTTGATTTGCATTTCTCTAATAATGAGCGATGTTGAGCATCTTTTCACGTTTGTTCGCCATCTGTATGTCTTCTTTGGAGAAATGTGTGTTTAGGTCTTTCTCCCACTTTCTGATTGATTGGGTGAGTTTATTTCTTAATAGGTGCTTTTGTTTTCTGAAACCCTTCTTAACTCATATGAAGGCTCTAATTCTATAAATAGTAATTTCTCCCTCAAAGAACTCACCCACATTTTTGGTTTCAAATTCAGTGGTGGCAGTGACTTTAAAAACTGCAGTTTGAGGCTCTTACCAGGCCCAGCATGTTTTAGGCTTGTTCTAAGTTGTTAACATGCTGACTGACAAAACGCGCTCCGCTACTGTGCGCTGAGCGCTTCTCTTTTGCTCAAGCAGCAGCCAAGCTAGTGCTGTCACCTAGTGGTCACCGTGGGAATTGGTGACCTTGCCGGCTCTTCCTACTCTCCTTTCTTCTCTGTCAGGAGTTAATGGACTCTGCCTAGAACCTAGGTCTGCCCCTCCTTCACCACCTTCACCTCCAGCCCCCTATTCCCTTTTCCTTTATTTTCCTCCTAATTTAGTTAATTCCAACTCAGACAACCCTTTATGTGGGCATAGCCTTTAGTATATCCTTCCATCTCTCTTGTCAATTACCTTAGAAAATCTCCCAGTCTTCCATCTTACTGTGTTCAGAATTTATTTCTTGTTATTTGTGAACCTTCCAGAATTCAGCTATGGTTAGTCATGCAGATGTACTTAGTGATATACCTGTATCAAGGAAAAGGAAAGGCACAAGTTTGAACAGAATCAGTTTATAAAGTTTATGAATGAATTTATAAAGAACTAGTATCATGAATATCTAAATCCTTTCAAAAATACTCAGCAACCTCCTCCAGAATCTTAGGAAAACATTTCATTCCTTAATTTCTTCTAATCAGAGTTGCTTTCTTTCAAGTAACAACCTTCAAAATAAAGTGTTTTATGTCACTTTGAGTTTCTTTAGTTTTACAACTAACAGTTGTGCACCATGCTAAATGCTTTTTGAAAACCTATTATCTTATTTTGAAAATCTTTGTGGTCTTGAAAAGTTAAGGTATTCTTGTAGTGTAAAAGGAAACAAAGGCTCACTGGTTAAGAAGTTTCTTAACCAGTCTAAGGTCACTTAGGCAGTAAAGCCAGGCCCTGGATTCCAACCCAGGTCAGAATGACTCCAAGTAAATTATCTTTTACTGAAATGCCCTGCCTCCTAGTATTGTTGTAATACTGTTTTGCTATCATGATTTTGTGAAATATATGGTTCTCCAGCTACTTCTAGGCTAAATGGACTTTTGTGGACCAGCCTAGCCTAGAAGCCCAGCCAGAACCTTTACCATGGTTCCTAGGGAAAATACATTTTCATTTCACATGTTGGTTTACAGTTAAGAATGTGCCTTTTTCCAAAAGTTTTATTAACTGGTGAGGTTTAAAACTACCTTGTGTAAAATTAAATTCAGTCCCAGCCTTTTCCCCTTCTGAAATTTTTAGTTCCTATCTCAGCTTCCCCATGTGTCAGTAATATTACTGTTTTTATAGTTTTCTAAGCTGGAAACCTTGTAATTGTAATAATCTTACTTGGCTTCTTGTTGAACTGTATACACAGTTTGTCATTAAAGCTTGCATTTCTCATTTAAGGTCACATTTGGTTTGTCCCATAATATTCCATTCCCACTGTGGCTGTGCTAGGTTCCAGGTGTTTCTCTTCCTCCTCCTCCCTTGTTTCTCTCCCAGCTTCCAGGAACAATCACTGAGCACCTCACCTGGACCAGGCATTCTTCTATGTATTAAACAGTCCCATCCCTGCTACTGTTTGTGTGGACTCGAGATCACCGTCTTTACACTATGATTCTTTGTCTCTTGAATGGACTAGTTGTCTTTGCCTCAATCTCAAGAATAGGGGACTTAATTTAAGGACCTAAAGGATATAGAAATAAACGTATAAGAAAACTGAAAATAAATGAAAATATATAAACAAGAAAATATGAAAGAAATCTATACAAATGTAAGGTACCAATGTGTTGCAGTTGTGAGATTCAGGAGTGAGTAAAAAGTGATAATGTTTGAACAGATAAATCATAAATGTTCTATAGCCTATCTGAAATATTGTTTCTCTAACTTGGCAGACAATGGCACATGGACTCAGCTCTGGTTGGTGTCAGATTATCATGAGCACGGATCCCTTTTTGATTATTTGAACAGATATACAGTTACTGTGGAAGGAATGATAAAACTTGCTCTGTCCACAGCAAGTGGACTTGCCCATCTTCACATGGAGATAGTTGGTACCCAAGGTAACTCAAAGCAGTCCTGTTATTTAAGCTTTAAATTTCTCTGGGTCTAATGTCTATTCAGAAAATTTTTGCAAGAGTCAGCCGAAGTGGAAATGTTTAAAATGAGTTTTTATATGAGAATATTTTAACTTTCTGTTGAAAATCTAATGTAGAGTTAGGAAATCTAGGAATTTGATTAGAGATTCTCTAGTTGTTATAACAATACTGATATTTCGGTAAGTTCTTAAAAGTAGTGTTTAGTCTTGTGATTTTGAGGATCTTGATTTTGGAATTTATGCATAGTAGCAAATGAAATGTGAAGATGCTCTGTAAACATCCAACATGCTACATAAATGTTATCTGACCATCTGATAATTGTGTTTGATCCTAGGATAAGGAGATTGCATGAGTTAGTATTGTGCTATATAAGGTATCAGATGCCAGTGCAGTCTCTGCTCTAATGATTATCCACTTGCTACCTGATGATTATCCACTTGCTAACCCATTACAAGCTTTACTATATATGTCACACATGCTGTTTTACTAGTTCAGCCAGCCCCATCTTTGCAAAATCATTGTTGATTATAATAGCTTTACTGAGTTATAATTCACATACTGTGTCACATACAATAAACTGGAAAATTATGAAAAAGGTGGGAATACCAGACCACCTTACCTATCTCCCTAGAAACTTGTATGCAGATCAAGAAGCAACAGAACTGGACATGAAACAAAATAGATTTCAAAAACAATAGGGTCAGAATTGGGAAGGGAGTACAGCAAGGCTGTATATTGTCACCCTGCTTATTTAATTTATATGCAGAATACATCATGTGAGATACCAGGCTGGGTGAATCACAGCTGGAATCATGACTGCTAGAAGAAATATCAACAACCTCAGAATGATGGTAATGACAGAAAGTGAAGAGTAACTAAAGAGCCTCTTGATGAAGGTGAAAGACGAGGGTGAAAAAGCCGACTTAAAAGTCAGCATTCAAAAACGGAAGATCATGGCATCCAGTCACATCACTTTATGACAAATAGAACGGGAAAAAGTGAAAGCAGTGACAGATTTTCTTGGGCTCCACAATCACTGTGGACGGTGACTGCAGCCATGAATTAAGACACTTGCTCCTTGGAAGGAAAGCTATGACAGACCTAGATAGCATATTAAATAAAAAGCAGAGATATCACTCTGCTGAGAGAGGTCTATGTAGTCAAAGCTGTGTTTTCCAGTAGTCATGTATGAATATGAGAGCTGGACCATAAAGAAGGCTGAGCCCCAAAGAATTGATGGTTTCAATCTGTGGTGCTGGAGAAGACTCTTGAGAATTCCTAGGACTGCAAGAAGAGAATTCCTAGGACTGCAAGAAGATCAAACCAGTCAGTCCTAAAAGAAAACCCAGAATATTCATTGGAAGGACTGATGCTGAAGCTCCAATACTTTGGCCACCTGGTACAAAGAGCCAACTCATTGCAAAAGACCCTGGTGCTGGGAAAAATAGAAGGCAAAAGGGAAAGGGGGCGGCAGGGGATGAGATGGTTAGACAGCATCACCAACTCAATGGACATGAGTTTGAGCAAACTCAAGGAGACAGTGAAGGACAGGGAAGCCTGGCCTGCTCCAGTCCATAGCGTCACAAAGAGTCAGATACAGCTTGGTGACTGAACAACAACAAACTGAGTTGTAATTCACATACTACACAATTTACCCATTTGGTGTACAAATCAGTAGTTTTTAGTATAATCAGTTTTGTATAGCTATCACCACATTTTAAGAACATTTAAGAACATTTTTATCACCTCAAAAGAACACTGCAGTTCTCAGCAGTCACTCCCCATTTCCCTCTAAACTCTCTAGCCCTAGGCAACCTCTTATTTTGTTCAGTCACTAAGTTGTGTCTGACTCTTTATGACCATCTATAGATTTGCTTATTCTGGACATAACATATAGAATCATACAATATGTATCTTTTATAACTAGCTGCTTTCTCTTAGTATAGGTTCAAGGTTAAATAATGCATCATTATCAGAAATTCATTCCCTTTTATGTCCAAGCAATATTTCATTATATGGATTTACCACATTTTGGGTATCCATTCATCAGTGATGGACATTTGTTGTTTCCACTTTGGGCTATATGAATAATGCTGCTGTGAACATTGATGTGCAAGTTTTAGTGTGGATACGTTTCCATGATCTTGGGTATATGCCTGGAGGTGAAGTTACTGGATGAGACAGGAACGTGATTTGTGAAACTTGCCAGACTTTTTTTTTTCCCAAAGGGCCTGTACTATTTTATTGTACATTCCCACCAGCAGCCTCTGAGGGTTCCAAGTTTTACACAGTGTAATTATTTTATAATAGCACTTTTTCTAGTAGTTAGTATTAAAGGCATTACACATTTAATGAATATATTCCAGTTGATAGGCAAAAGAGGTGATCTAGATTATTGGTTCTTGGATTGGAATATTAGTACCTAGGAGTCCTATAAAAAAAGATTCATAGGGTATCAACAAACTAGTATCTTTAATCTCTTGGTTTTTGAGTGTTAGACTTATATTTTTTGAACATCATGTTTTCTTTGAAATGTAATTTCATCAACTTTTTGTGCACTGATTGATGTAAGTTGGTTTAGTAAGGGCCTAGGTATTGCCGTAATGGGGATGAAATGCTTTTGACACTGGGATGGGAGGACCTAGGTGAGATTTGTCATTGGTATTGCCCTTTAAGCAACCATGTTTAACTTTCTTTTTCTTTAGGAAAACCAGCCATAGCGCATAGGGATTTGAAATCAAAGAATATCTTGGTAAAGAAGAATGGAACTTGCTGTATCGCAGACTTAGGATTGGCAGTAAGGCATGATTCGGCCACAGATACAATTGACATTGCTCCAAACCACAGAGTGGGAACAAAAAGGTATACTTATCACAGAGTGAACACTGTTATTTTTATGTTCTGAAGTTGACTTCTTTTCCTTCTCATTTCTAGATACGTAACTTTTCTGAAACTCAACCTTGTTCTTTATTAGATTGCTCACAGGTAGAAGATCTCATGGTCTTGCCTGCTCTGAAATCATGGTTAGCTAACTTACAAAGGTTACTGCTGATGAAAGGTAGCCTTTCCTGAAAATACTACCATGATTTATGTTATCATAAGAGTGTTAATATTAATGGGGTACCTACTGTGTACCAGTCATTTTAATGTGTCTCTTATGTATATTACATCATTTAATGTTCTCTTCAAATGTTGTGCTGTACTTAGCCCAACTGTTTTTATATTTTTATTTCCTGAAAACATAGCTTTCTCTCTCCAAACTTTCACATGTGCTATATCCTAGAGCAACAGTCCCCACCCTTTTTGGCACTCGGGACTCATTGTTTTGAAGATAACTTTTCCATGGACCAGGGGTGGGGAAGATGGTTTCAGGGTGATTCAAGCACATTACATTCATTGTGCACTTTATTTTTAATCTAATGCTGCTACTGATCTGACAGGAGGTGCAACAGTTTGTGGGCCTGACCTCTGTCCTAGAGCATAATTCCCCCTCTGGTTTCCTTAACTTGTACTCAGTCTTCCTTTCTCAGAGAAATCTTTTTCTGGACTGTTAGGTGTCCTTGTCAGGCACCCCCACTGCATGCTGCATCTGGACCACTTAGCACACCGTACTGTTCACTTATCTGCATATTCCATTGGATCATAGGCTGCTTGAGAAGCCTTGTATTCCCAGCATCTGTCACAGTGCCTAGAACATAGTAGGTCCTCAATAACTATTTGTTGAATCTATGAGTACTCCCCTGGTAGCTCAGTCAGTAAACAATCTGCCTACTGTGTGGGAGACCCAGTTTCTGTTCTTGGGTCGGGAAGATCCTCTGGAGAAGGGAATGGCAACCCACTCCAAAATTCTTGCCTGGAAAATCCCACGGACAGAGGAGCCTGGGGGGCTACAGTCCATGGAGTCTCAAAGAGTCGGACATGACTGTGTGACTAACACACACACATGAGAAATCAAAGAACCTAAGTAGGTAAGTATCACTACCCTGTCCCTGTGAAAGTTAATGTGGCCAACCAGCCTCATGGATGGTAAGCTGAAGAGCTGAGATTTGAACCTGGGCCTTTCTGACCCAAAAGGCTTTGTTTTGTGTATCACAGCATTTTGCCACCACATACCTTCAAACTGCTATCTGGACTCGAATAGAGCTAAGCTTCATTCAATCTCAGCTGTATTTATGGATTCAATGGGGACTCTCAGATCTCTTGATTAGGTCTTTGTGAGTCCTAATCTGTAACCTTAGTAGGATTTTTGAAACCTCAGAACTGTGCAATATGGTATCATTAAGGACTGGCATTCATTTTTATCTATTATTTTTTTCCCTTGACTATGTCCTTGCCTTTCCTTTTATCCTGTTTAGTGAGAAGACTTCTAGACTGAAATACATAGTCCCTGCATAGTACACAGCAAAGTAGGTGTATAGTAGGATGCCTAAAATGTGGGTCATTGGAAACAAAGAGCATAAGGCAGATAGCCTAAAACTGCTATTTCAGCTTTTCATGAGGTTTGGAGTAAACCAGTGGAGATATTTTTCTTGAGTCTAATATGATCTCAGTTATGCATGGAGGCTCAGGCTTCAGAAATCAGACCTAAGGGAGACGGGGGTGGGATGTATAGAAACAGTCTGAAGGGGTTAGACTCTGATGTGACCGCATCTGAGGGAATACACAGAGAAAGCCTGGGCTGCCTTAGAGGCCAGGTGCCATCGTGTGGGCCGTGTGTGAGGGGCGTTTTTCCCTGCATTAGCTTTCAGGCAGCAGGACACCACCTCCAGGAACAATCATGAGCTGCCACCACTGCCAAGAACACGAGGACCAGGTATCTGCATACCCTGTATCAAAGGGGTAATGACCAGAACATGCTGAAGGGAGAGGTGACAGGCATCCATACCAAAACAGCCCTCACGCCAAAAAAACTAAACCCACACAAGGTACACAGAGGGGCTCCCACCTATAAATAGTCCTCAGAGACCATTGTAGATAATTGTTTCTTCTAAATTCACAAGATGATGCTGTGAAAGTGCTGCAGTCAGTATGCCAGCAAATTTGGAAAACTCAGCAGTGGCCACAGGACTGGAAAAGGTCAGTTTTCATTCCAATCCCAAAGAAAGGCAATGCCAAAGAATGTTCAGACTACCACACAATTGCACTCATCCACATGCTAGCAAAGTAATGCTCAAAATTCTCCAAGCCAGGCCTCAACAGTATGTGAACCGTGAACTTCCAGATTTAGAAAAGGCAGAGGAACCAGAGATCAAATTGCCCACATCTGTTGGATCATCGGAAAAGCAAGAGAGTTCCAAAAAAAAAATCTGCTTTATTGACTACGCCAAAGCCGTTGACTGTGTGGATCATAACAAACTGTGGAGAATCTTCAAGAGATGTGAATACCAGACCACCTGACCTGCCTCTTGAGAAACCTGTATGCAGATCAAGAAACAACAGTTAGAACTGGACATGGAACAACAACAGACTGGGTCCAAATCAGGAAAGGAGTAGGTCAAGGCTGTATACTGTCACCCTGCTTTTATGCAGAGTACATCATGCGAAATGCCAGGCTGGATGAAACACAAGCTGGAATCAAGACTGCTGGGAGAAATATCAATAACCTCAGATATGCAGATGACACCACTCTTATGGCAGAAAGTGAAGAACTAAAGAGCCTCTTGATGAGGACAGTGAAAGAGCTGGCTAAAACTCAACATTCAGAAAACTAAGATCATGGCATCTGGTCCCATCACTTCATGGCAAATAGATGGGGAAACAGTGGAAACAGTGTCACACTTTATTTTTGAGGGCTCCAAAATCACTGCAGATGGTGACTGCAGCCATGAAATTAAAAGATGCTTGCTCCCTGGAAGGAAAGCTATGACCAACCTAGACAGCATATTAAAAAGCAGAGACATCACTTTGTCAACAAAGGTCCGTCTAGTCAAGGATATGGTTTTTCCAGTAATCACATATGGATGTGAGCATTGGACTATAAAGAAAGCCGAGCACTAAAGAATTGATGCTTTTGAACTGTGGTGTTGGAGAAGACTCTTGAGAGTCCCTTGGACTGCAAGGAGGTCCAACCTGTCCATCCTAAAGGAAATCAGTCCTGAATATTCACTGGAAGGACTGATGTTGAAGCTGAAACTCTAATACTTTAGCCACTTGATGGGAAGAACTGACTCATAGAAAAGACCTTGATGCTGGGAAAGATTGAAGGTGGGAGGAGAGGGGGCAACAGAAGATGATTGGATGGCATCACCGACTCAATGGACATGAGTTTGATTAAGTTCAAGGAGTTGGTGATGGACAGGGAAGCCTGGCATGCTGCAGTCCATGGGGTTGCAAAGAGTCAGACACAATAAGCAACTGAAACTCACAGAAGAGAAATATAAGTAAAATGAAGAAGCAGAGGAACCACTCCCAGTTGAAAGACCAAGAGAATTCCCTTCGAAAGAGCAATGAAACAGACCTATTCAGTCTAGTAGGCACTGATTTCAAAAAGAAGACTGAAAATACTGAAGGAATTAAAAAAGGCTATCAACAGAAATACATAGTACTGTAAAAAAGGAATTCAAAAGTATAAACAGGAACCAAGAAATATTAGAAAACTCACTTGCCAAGACAAAAACTGAAGTAAAGGCAATGAATAGCAGAATAAATAAGAAGAATGAATATGTGACCTGGAAGACTGAATATGAAAACTGCCCAATTAGGGCAGCGGACAGAAAGCCAAACGAAAAAAGGGACCTGTAGGGTAAGATAAAGTATGCCAATCTATGCATAATAGGAATTCCAGAAGGAGAAGAAAGAGAAAAAGAGGTTGAAAATGAATTTGAAGGAATTATGACTGAAAGCTTGCCATACCTAAAGAACGAAACACATATTCAGTACAGGAAGCACTGAGGGTCCCAAACAAGGTAAACTCAAACAGGCCTACACCAAGACACATTATACGTAGCAGAAATTAAAGAGGAAAATTCTAAAGGAAGCAAGACCAAAAGTTAATTATAATGGATTCTGCCATCAGTTGTTTCTACTACAGAAATGTTGCAGGCTAGAAGGAAGTGGCAAGATATATTCAAAGTCCTAAAAGGGAAAAATCTGCAACCTAGGATCCTCTACCCAGCAAGGTGATTGTTTAGAGATGAATTTCTCAGAAAAGGAAAAAACTCAAAGTATACAGTAATACTAAACCTGTCCTAAAGAAATACTGAAAAGTCTTCTCTAAATAGAAAAGGAGTAATACTCTATAGGGGAAAAAAGGGGGGAGGAAAAAAAATCACCCAATTGGAAAGCAAATTACTGAAATGAGCCTGTATACAGATTAAAAAAATTTTTTTTTTCTGTGAAAGTGATAACCACAATGAACAGCAAAAGAGTGAACATGAAAATATAAAAGTGGACATCTAAATCATAAAATATAGGGGAGGAAAGTAAGATGTAGGGTTTTTTTTTTTTTTATTTCCTAGATATGTTTGAGCCTGTATGCCTACCTATCTAAGGCAAGTAGATATAGGATGGGATTAACATGTTTGAAAAATAGAATAACCACCAATGAAAAACATACAATAAATTCACAGAAACAAAGAAGAAAATAAGTATGACACAAAAGAAAATCATCAAACCACAAAAGGAAAGCAAACAGGGACAAAGAAGAAATGTAAAATCAATGGGAAAACAAAGTTAAAATGGAAATAAATATGTATATATCAATAGTTACTTTAAATGTCAGTGGACTAAATACTCTAGTCAAAAGACAGAGGGGCAAACATTTGCACAGCAAAGGAAACCATAAGCAAAACCAAAAAGACAACCATCGAACAACAGAAAATATTTGCAAATGAAGTGACCAACAAGGGATTAGTCTCCCAAATTTACGAACAGCTCATGTGGCTCAATATTAAAGAAAACAACCACCCAGTCAAAAAATGGGCAGAAGATCTAAGACATTTCCTCAAAGACATACAGATGGCCAAAAAAGCACATGAAAAAGGCGCTCAACATCACTAATTAGAGAAGCCCAAATCAAAACTACAAAGATGTATCACCTCAGACCTGTCAGGATGGCCTTTATCATCATCATCAAAAAAAAATCTACAATAAATGCTAGAGAGGGTGTGGAGAAAAGGGAGCTCTCCTACACTGTTAGTGGCAATGAAAACTGGTAGAGCCACTATGAAGAACAGGGTGGAGGTTCTTTAAAAAAACTAAAAATGAAACTATCATAGATCTAGCAATCCCACTCTTAGGCATATATCTGGAAAAAACTATAATTTGAAAAGATACATGCACCCCAGTGTTCACTGCAACACTATTTACAATAGACAGTCTAATGTCCAGATGAATGGATAAGGAAGATATGGTGTATGTATACACACACACACAATGTTACTCACCCATTAAAAAAGAAAATGCCATTTGTGGTAACACTGTTGGACCTAGAGATTATCATACTAAGTAAATCAGAGAAAGACAAATAACATATTACTCACATGTGCAATTTAAAAAAATGACACAAACAGATTCACAGGCTTACGGTTACTAAAGGGGAAAGGTAGAAAGGAGTGATAAAGTGTGAGTTTGTGATTAACATACACACAATGGGCTTCCCTGGTAGCTCAGCTGGTAAAGAAGCTGCCTACAATGCAGGAGACCCTGGTTCAATTCCTGGATCAGGAAGATTCCCTGGAGAAGGATAGGCTACCTACTCCAGCATTCTTGGGCTTTCCTAGTGGCTCAGACAGGAATCTGAGCTGCAGTGCAGGAGACCTGGGTTTGATCCTTGGGTTGGAAAGATCCCCTGGGAGAGAGCATGGCAACACACTCCAGTATTCTTGCCTGGAGAATCCCCATGGACAGAGGAGCCTGGTGGGCTACAGTCCATGGTGTCACAGAGTCAGACACACAGCACATACATACAATACTATACATAAAATAGATACTCAACAAGAACCTACCATATAGTATAGGGAACTAACTCAACTCAGTACTTTGTGATAAACCTATGTGGGAAAACAATAGATACATGTATATGTGTGTGTGTGTGAATGAATCACTTTGCTGTACACCTGAAACTAACACATAAATCAGCTATCCCCAAATATAAAATAAAAAATGAGAATAAAGATAAACTCTCAAAGGGAGTAGGTCTCTCGCTATTCTGTGGTAAACCTTAATGGAAAAGAATGAATAGCTGAATTACTTTGCTGTACAATAGAAATTAACATTGTGTGTCAACAATACTTCAATAGATAAATTTTTTAAAATAGAAAAATAAAGACAGGGTGGCAGATGTATTATTTTAATCCAGAGCCTACAACATGCTGCCTTGTGAGACCCACTTTAGGGCAGAGGACGCACATAGATCTAAAGTGATGGGATGGAAAAATATTTCATGTAAACTGAAATAAGAAAGTGTGGAATCACGTCAGAAAACACAGACTTTCAAACAAATACCATAAAGATAAGGACACTATATTGAAAAAAGGATCAATTTAGGAAGAGGATCTTATACTCATGAGCATATACACACCTAATGTAGGAGTATCTAAATACATAAAACAAACACCAACAAACATAAAGGGAGAAACTGATGGGGAAATAAGAGTAGGAGATTTGAACACCCCACTCATGCCAATGGATAAATCTAGACAGAAAACCAGTAAAGCAAGAGAGATCCTAAACAACACAATAGAATTACGGTAAATTGGTATTTTCTGGACATTAAAAAACAAAGCACATTCTTTTCAACTGCACCTGGAACATTCTCTAGGATTGATTACCTTCTCGGGCATAAAATAAGCCTCAACAAATGACCATAACAGCATTAAACTAGAAATCAACCACAGAAAAAGAAATGAGGGGAGAAATAAGTTACACAGAGACTTAACAACAGACTACCAGTACTGAAAAAAAAACAAAACACCCAGTGGGTCAATGATGAAATCAAAGAGGAAATTTAAAAATACCTTGAGACAAATGACAGTAAAAACAACTATACAAAACCTATGGAATGGGACTTCCATGGTGATTCAGTGGCTAAGACTCCAAGCACCCAATGCAGGAAGCCCAGGTTCAATCTGTGAGCTAGACCCTGTGTGCAGCAGCTGAGAGCTGGCTCAGGTATTTTCAAAAAAACCTATGGGACGCAGCAAAAGCAGTTCCTAGAGGGAAGTTCACAGCAAAACAGACCTTGCTCAAAAAACATGAAACATATCAAATAAACCACCTAGCCTACCACTTAATTATAGAACAAACAAAACCTAAAGTCACAGAAGGAAGGAAAAAAGATCAGAGAGGAAATAAATAAAATAGAGATTTTTTGGGGAAAAAAAATTACAACCGAGACCTGGTTCTTTGAAAGGGTAAAAACAAATGGACAAATCTTTGGCCAGGCTCACCAAGAAGAAATGAGAGAACCCAAATAAATGAAAATGGAGACATAACTGATACTGCAGAAATACAAAAAACCATAAAGGAATACTATGAACAATTATGTGACAACAAATTTGACAACATAGAAGGGGACAACAGAGGATCAGATGGTTGGATGGCATCATCAACTCTATGGACATGACTTTGAGTAAACTCCAGGAGTTGGGTGACAGACAGGGAGGCTTGGCGTGCAACAGTCCATGGGGTTGCAAAGAATCAGACACAACTGACTGAACTGAAGAAACATAAGTTTCTAGAAACAAACAGTCCACCAAAAACTTTAATCAAGGAAAAACACATAATTTGACCAGACTGATTACTAGAGGTTAAATACAATCTGTAATTTAAAAAACTTCCAACAAACTAAAGTCCAGGACCAGATGGCTTAATGGGTGAGTTCCACGAGACATACAAAATAATTTACATCAGTGCTTCCAAAAAACTGAAGAGGTGGGAACACTGCCAAAGGCATTCTATAATGCCACCATCACTCTGCTACCAAAACTATACAAAGAATCACCAAAACAGAGAAATACAGGCCAATATTTCTGATGAATATAGATGCAAAAATTCTTAATAAAATAGCAAACTGAATCCAGCAGCACACACAAAAAATGTCATATACCACAACCAAGTGGGATTCACTGCAAGTTCACAAGGATGATTCAACATATACAAATCAATGTGATACACCTCATAAACAAAAAACACACGATCATCTCAGTTGATGCAGGAAAAGCATTTGACAAAATTCAACATCCATTCATTGCAAAAACTTTTTACCAAAAAAGTGGCTATTGAGGGAACATAATAAAAGCTGTTTATGACAGCCCACAGCCAGTATAATACTCAAAGGTGAAAGCTGAAAGCCCTAATGCGAAAATCTAGAACAAGACAAGGATGCCCATTCTCACCTCTTCTAGTAAACACTGTAGTACTGGAAGTTGTGGCCACAGCAGTCGGATCAGAAAAAGATACAAAAGGTATCCAAATTGCAAGGGAAAATTTAAATTGTCATTATATGCAGATGACATGATTCTGTATATATATATACAGAAAACTCTAAAGACTTCACACAAAAATTACTGGAGGTGATAAATTAATTCAGCAAGGTAGCAAGATACAAAGGAAACAAGATGATGCAAAGAAATGGAATGATATCCCATATCTTGGATTGGAAGAATTAATATTGTTAAAATGGTCATATTGCCCAAAGCAATCTACAGACTTAATGTGATCCCTATCATATTGCCCATGACATTTGTCACAGAACTAAAACAACCCTAAAGTTTATATGGAATCATAAAAGACCCAGAATTACCAAAGCCATCCCAAAGAAAAAGAACAAAACAGGAACCATAATCCTCCCAGACTTCAAACAATACTACAAAGATACAGTAATCAAAACAGCATGGTACTGGCACAGAAACATTCACACAGATCAATGAAACAGAATAGAGAGCCCAGAGATAACCCATACCCTTAAGGCCTCTTCGACAAAGGAGGCAAGAATATACAATGGGAAAAAGTCTGTTCAGCAAGTGGTGTTAGCAAAGTTGGACAGCCACATGGAAACTGATGAGGTTAGAACATACCTTCTCACCATACATAAACTCAAAATGGCCTAAAGACTTAAACATAAGACATGACATCAAAAACTCCTTGAAGAGAGCATAGGCAAAATGTTCTGACATAAACCATACCAGTGTTTTCTTAAGTCAGTCTCCCAAGGCAGTAGAAGTAAAGAAAAAAATAGGACCTAATCAAACTTACAAGCTTTCAGCACAGCAAAGGAAACCATTAAAAAAAGGAAAAGACAACCTATAGAATCGGAAAAAATATTTGCAAATGATGCAACTGATAAGGGCTTAATTTCCAAAAATGTAAACAGCTCATAGAACTCAACAACAACAAAAAACAAGCAACTTAATCAAAAAAAGGACAAGAGACCTAAAATGGCATTTCTCCAAAGAAAAAATACAAATGGCCAACATGCACATGAAAAGATGCTCAATATCACTAATTATTAGAGAAATGCAAATAGAAACTGCAGTGAGGTACTGCAGTGAGTGGCCGGTTAGAATGGCCATCATTAAAAACTACAAATAACAGATGCTAGAGAGATATGGAGAAAAGGGAACTCTTACACTGTTGGTGTGAATGTAAGTTGGTACAACCACTATAGAAAACAGTGGAAAAAGAGAAAAATAGAATTACCATGTGGTCTAGCAGTCCCACTTCTGGCTATATATCCAGAAAAAACTCTAATCCAAAAAGATACATGTACCCCCTATGTTCACAGCAGCATTATTTCACAATAACCAAGACATGGAAACAACCTAAATGTCCATTGACAGATGAGCTGATAAAATGTGGTGCATATATCCAATGGAATACCACTCAGCCATAAAAAGAATGAAACAGTGCCATTTTCTGCAACATGGATGCAACTAGAGATTATCATAATAAGTGAGGTCAGTCAGAAAGAGACAGATATGATATTACTTAATGTGTGGAATCTAAAATATGACACAAATGATCCTATCTGCAAAATAGATTGAGGGACATAAATAACAGACTTGTGGTTGCTAGAGGGGAGGTTGTTGGGAGAGAGATGGGATGGGAAGCTGGAGTTAGCAGATGTAAGCTATTACATACAGAATGGATAAACAATAACATCCTACTGTACAGAACAGAGAACTATATTCAGTATCTATATAAATAATGAAAATAATATTTTAAAAAGAATGTATATATACATATAACTCACTTTGCTGTACGACAGAAATTAATGATATTATAAGTCAACTACAATAATTTTTTTTTTAATTTAAAAAGCAGCAGAACCATAGTGAAAGGAGGAAAGGTCAAAGTTAATATTGCTCCCCACCCCCTTGGCCTCTCGCCCAGGAGTAAAAGAAAGATAATGAAACAGTTTAAAAAGTAATGTTACTATTGCATAAAATGAAGTGCTGACTTCTTTTTTAGGTACATGGCCCCTGAAGTTCTAGATGATTCCATAAATATGAAACACTTTGAATCCTTCAAACGTGCTGACATCTATGCAATGGGACTAGTATTCTGGGAAGTAGCTCGACGATGTTCCATCGGTGGTAAATTTCTCTCCCTTCCCCCAATATATTGTCACAAACAAAAGTTGTTTAAGAATTGTCTTTTTTATTGAGTGAAATTGTTTACCCAGTGATGAATGAGAGTGCCAGAAAGACGACACAACATGCTTTATCCTTGTGCATGGCTTTATCCTAATACACAGCTTTATTCCAATGTGGTCTTTTTCTAGTTCCACTTGACTTTTGGGAAGCAATAGAAACCACCCTTGTTATCTTGCAGTATAGATATTTAGAATGAATGACTGCTTGTGAGGCCATCTAGGAAGCTATTTTTAGCATGTACCAGAGTCAAACTGATTTTTTTTTACCCCGAGATTGTAGTGATTTTCTCCATCTTGATAGTGGAAATTACATATGCAAAATGCAAATACACTGTCACTGCATTACTTTTTAAAGTACGTTTGTGTTAGATTGAGAGCTTTCAATGTTTACTTGAGAAACAATCTTATCCTTGAGAACCCAGGCTCACTTGAGACTAGTGCCTCAGGTCTAGGCACTAGTTTTTTGTTTTTTTTTTTTAAGGCAGTGAGGAGTGGAGTAGCAAATAGGACAGGTTATTAATAGACACAAGTAGGGGAAGGACCTTGCACTTCAGGCTTGCCATGTAGGATTCATACCTTAGTGAGAGTGTATATCCCTTCACCAGCTGAGGCTGTGCACTTGCAGAATAAAGGCTCTTACTTCTTGCACATTAGGGCTCTAGGAGAAACTGTCTATCTGGCCATCACAACACATAGTTAACCATTATTAAAACAGCCTTTGCTGACTGTATTGCAGAATTCAGTTTCAAAGTGGGGCTCAGTACTGACTTAAGGAGGTGGGTTGTTGATGCAGACGTCGATAAGAGGGAGCAGGCTGTTCCACTTACCTGTTTTAGTAATAGGACACTGTAACAGGATTTCCAGCTATTCCTTTTCTGTCTGGTCAAAGATTGTTCTGACATTATCTGAGTAAACCTTTCAAAATAGGTTTGTTTTTTTTTAACATTCTTTACCAATGTAGGAATTCATGAAGATTACCAGCTGCCTTATTATGATCTTGTACCTTCCGATCCATCAGTTGAAGAAATGAGAAAAGTTGTTTGTGAACAGAAGTTAAGGCCAAATATTCCAAACAGATGGCAGAGCTGTGAAGTGAGTATTTATTTTGGATATTATAGTTTTCTAAACTGCTTCTGGTTAGTATGTGGAAATTTGCTACTTTTCTTTAAGGAAAACAGAAGAATTCCCATTCTTTTGTTTTTCATAGCTAATTAAATCAGTGAGTAAAAACAGAGTAATTTGATTTTTATGTTCAATTTCAAGCACATTGAAAAGGCAATGGAACATTTTCAGTGGCTATCAGTTTATTAGAACAGTGTTTAGATCTGCCAGTGAAACAAGGCACCTGCATTTTAAATTAAAGCTTCCTGGCTTTCCCTGGTGGCTCAGTGGTAAAGAATCTGCCTGTCATTGCAGTTAACACGGGTTCAATCCCTCATCTGGGAAGACCCCCACAGGCCACAGAGCAACTAAACAATGCACCACGACTTATTGAGCTCTAGAGCCCGGGGGCTGGAACTTACTGAAGCCCACACACCCTAAGAGCCCGTGGCTCTGCAACAAGAGAAGCCACCACAATGGGAAGTCCAAGCACCACTTCTAGAGAGCAGCCCTTGCTCGCCACAACTAGAGGAAGCCAAGCGCAGCAGTGAAGACCCAGCACAGCCAAAAAATAATTATATGTATATATATTTCAAAGCTACCTTTCAACCAGGGCAGCCCAGAACAGTGGGCTATATGCTGGCTGGAATCAGGAGGCCTATATTCTAGATCCTGCTACCATATATTTCAGAGTCTGACTTCTGGCAGAGCACTTCAGTTCTTGGGACCTTAATAAGCCTTTTTGTAAAATAAGGGATTTGGATGAATGTGAAGATGGTTCAGATGATTTTATATTTTATTCATTTCACTGCTCATATGACTATTCATCGGGAATTTGTGGAAACTGCTTTTCAGCAGTATCTGAGCTTTTCAACTTCAGCTCTTTACAAAAAGTTTTAGAAATATTTTTGTAGTTATACTTTTAAAGAATTTATAAGAAAAATGTTATTCAATTTATCCTTAATTGCTAACTTTTACTAACGGAAGTAGAAGGTATTAAGAATATGTAGAAAAACTGTACAGAAAAGGTCTTAATGACCCAGATAACCAGGATGATGTGATCACTCACCTAGAGCTAGACATCCTGGTGTGTGAAGTCAAGAGGACCTTAGGAAGCATTAATACAAACAAAGTTAGTGGAGGTGATGGAATTCCAGCTATTTCAAATCCTAAAAGATGATGGATTTTGTTAAAGTGCTACACTCAGTATGCCAGCAAATTTAGAAAACTGAGCAGTGGCCACAGGATGGAAAAGGTCAGTTTTCATTCCAGTCCCAAAGAAGGGCAATGCCAAAGAATGTTCAGACTACCACACAATTGCACTCTTTTCACATACTAGTAAGGTAATGCTCAAAATCCTTCAAGCTAGGCTTCAACAGTATGTGAAACGAGAACTTCCAGATGCACAAGTTGGATATAGAAAAGGCAGAGGAACCAGAGGTCAAACTGCCAACATCTGTTGGATCATAGAAAAAGCAAGGGAATTCCAAAAAAAACCACTTCTGCTTCATTGACTACAGTAAAGCCTTTGATTATGTTGATCACAACAAACTGGAAAATTCTGAAAGAGATAGAAATACCAGACCACCTTACCTGCCTCCTGAGAAACTTCTATGCAGTCAAGAAACAACACTTAGAACCAGACATAGAAATAGCAAACTGATTTAAAAATTGGGAAAGGAGTATGTTAAGGCTGATACCGTCACCCTACTTATTTAGCTTATATGCAGAGCACATCATGTGAAACACTGGGCTGGATGAACCTCAAGCTGGAATCAAGATTGCTGGGAGAAATATCAATAACCTCAGATAGGCAGACGATACCACCCTAATGACAGAAAGTGAAGAGGAACTAAAAAGCCTCTTGATGAAGGTGAAAGAGGAGAGTGAAAAGGCTGGCTTAAAACTCAACATACAGAAAACTAAGATCATGCATCCAGTATCATCACTTCATGGCAAATAGGTGGGGAAAAAATGGAACAGTGAAAGACTATTTTCTTGGGCTCAAAAATCACTGGGAACGGTGACTGCAGTCATGAAATTAAAAAAGGTGCTTGCTCCTTAGAAGAAAAGCTATGACAAACCTAGACAACATATTAAAAACAGAGATATCACTTTGCCAACAGAGGTCTGTATAGTCAAAATTATAGTTTTTCCAGTAGTCATGTATGGATGTGAGAGTTGGACCATAGAAGCCTGAGTGCCTAAGAATTTATGGTTTGGAACTGTGGTGCTGAAGAGCCCCTTGGACAACAAGGAGATCAAACCAAGTCAATCCTAAAGGAAATCAACCTTGAATTTTCATTGGAAGGGCTGGTGCTGAAGCAGAAGCTCCAATACTTTGGCCACTTGATGTGAAGAGCTGACTCACTGGAAAAGACCCTGATGCTGGGAAAGATTGAGGGCAGGAGAAGCAGGTGACAGAGGATGAGATGGTTGGATGGCATCACTGACTCAATGGACATGAATTTGAGCAAACTCTGGGAGAGAGTGAAGGACAGGGAAGCTTGGCATGCTGCATTCTATGGAGTCAGAAAGAGTCAGACACAACTGAGTTAACAACAACCATTATTATGATACTATTATAATATTGTTAAAACAAAGCATTTCCCTTTAGAGTTGATGTTTTGTAGTTTAGGAAGAATAAAAAGCTGTTCACTTAGGTAGTTTATTTTACATCTTAAGAGACGCCACTGAAGTGACTTAGCAGCAGCAGCACATTCATTAGATACCTGTGAGATCAAGAGAGTTCCTTGGCTACCTCCAATGAAATCAAGTATGCAGGCCGAGACATAAGATATTGTGTGCTTACAGAACCTGCATGTTTAACAAATGAAATTGGGCTAGATTTTGTCTTGGAAAAATTTCATCTTGATACTACAAACTGGAATTATTCATGCACTCATTCAATAAGCAAATTAGAGCAAATTAATATTAAACAGATGGCTAATTAAGCATGAAGGAAAGTTAGTAGTTAACGTTAAGAACATACATGCAAGTTGCAATTACTGTTGCAGCATGTTGAATTAATGCCATCCCTGTCATTTTAGATTTTTTCTCGATTTGACTAGTTTTGTATCACTAACTTAATCTTTCAACTTTTCTTGGGTTTTACAAATCTCCCCTCAGTAGCTGAAACACATTGAGAATTTGAAACTGATAGGATACCTACGGAAGTGTTTTTCAGAGCCTTCTGACCTTTTCCAGTCTGAAAAGCTGGCTCTAGGCCACCTTTCACCTGTGATCTCTCTTGCCTCTTTTGTGGCGACTGCCTTTCTGAATCCCATGTCTTCACGTTTCTTGGTTTGCTCATTATCCCCCTCTTCTAGCTATTTGCTCAGATGTTACCTTGTCAGTGAGACCTTACCTGTCAATCTATTTTAAATAGCACTTTTCCCCCTCTGGCATATTTTATCTCCTTCCCTAAATGATGTTTCTCCTCAGCACTTAGCACTGACAGCCCATGCACTTTGCTTATTTATTATATGCTTTAGCCCTCTATATTGTAAGCTTTATGAGAGCAGAGATGTCATCTGTTAGTTCGCTGCTCTGTTAGTGTATCCTGCCAGAGACATGTCGGATGGTATCTGGATTATGGCACTCAGTTTGCTGGATGATTTTATGCATGTCCTGAACCCTTGGTCATTTTTACCTGAAATGTTCATTTCTAGGAAATTTTCCTCAAGTATTCTCTTCCATTTTCTTTTCTTCAACTCTGCTTATGAATGTAGGCATCCTGACAGGCATTCTGATTTTCTTGTGTTTTCCTTCCTATTACCCATCTCTTTCTTTTCTTTTCTCCACTTTCTGGGAAAGGAATCCGCTTATGTCTTTTGGTTTTGTTATTATTCAGGTTTATCTTGTAGTTCTATAAAACTTTCCCCAAACCAAACAAAACCCCCCAAAAATATTGTTAAGTCCAGTATCAGTATTTTCTTTTATCTCTTTGAAGATATTAATGATGGATTGTTGATATTGTCTTCTATACACCTTTTGTTTTTTCCAAGGTGTTTTTTCTGTGTCAGTTTCTGCATTTCCTATTACTTTCCTGAAATGTTTGATCAGGCTCATGCTCTGTATAAAAGCAGCACTGAAAGCTGATAGGCGGCTCTGTGCACGTGAATGGAGCTTGTCGTCCCCTGCAGTCTGAGGGTGAAGTAACAGGATTGCTTCCTTGGGGAACCACTGATGCCTCTCTTCAGGCTTTTCTTCTTGGGCTGAAGACTCTTTTGGTATCGTACCTGGAGGAGTATGTAAAGGAGAAGGTTTACTATCTTAGCGTTTAGTGTGTTGTCAATGTGGAATTTTGCCCTTATTTCCTCAAGACGGGAAATCTGTTCTGCTCTCTCAGATTGAAACCTCTTGTCTTCTGTTGGGATGGGGTGGGATGGTCACCCAGCTGTGTGAAGTTGAGGCAGGGCAGGTATCTGGGTTTCCAGCTTCTTTGGATGATTCTATTTTTACCCTGAACTTTACCCCAGGGATACAGGATATAAGTTAATTCCTCAGTTTTGGGGGCCATTTCATGTGAGTCCGGTTCTCTTTGCCTTGCACAGCTCTGTTTGAGGATTCAGCTTTCTCAGACTGCCAAGTAAATCCTCTCTTGTCCATCTGCTTTCCAGCTGTTGGCACCAGTATCCTACTGATGGGAATTTAGGTCATCTTTACTCATTTGCTATTACAAATAATGCTGAAACAGAAATACTTGTATGTCATTTAAAAAGAAAATTTACAGATAGATGAGATGGCTGGATGGCATCACGACTCGATGGACGTGAGTTTGAGTGAACTCTAGGAGATGGTGATGGACAGGGAGGCCTGGCGTGCTGCAATTCATGGTGTTGCAAAGAGTCAGACGTGACTGAGCAACTGAACTGAACTGAAAGATTATTATCCAGGTTGTTGAAAAGTGGTGCATGCATTAATGATCTTTCTTTTCTTTTCTTGTAGGCCTTGAGAGTAATGGCTAAAATCATGAGAGAATGTTGGTATGCCAATGGAGCAGCCAGGCTTACAGCTTTGCGGATTAAGAAAACATTGTCACAACTCAGTCAGCAGGAAGGCATCAAAATGTAAATTCTGTGGCTTTGCCTGAACTCTACTTCTTCTTCAGATCTGCTCCTGGGTTTTAATTTGGGAGGTCAGTTGTTCTACCTCACTGAGAGGGAACAGAAGGATATTGCTTCCTTTTACGACGATGTAACAAGGTGAACTAAAACATCCCAGGATTTCTTCAGACCCAGGAAACCGCCATGTGGGGTCCTTTCTGTGCACTATGAACGCTTCTTTCCCAGGACAGTTACAAAATGTTGTGTAGTCTACCTGTATTTTTTATTAACACAGAACTTGTTTTTTTTAAATGACTGCTGGTCTTAACTTTAGGTAACTGCTGTGCTGAAGATCATCTTTAAGGGTAAAGGAGCTGGATGGCTGAGTTATATGAAACATTTCTTATTTTTAAAGAAAGTGATTTCTCCTGGTTAGTACATTCTCAGAGGATTCTGAACCACTAAAGAGTTTCTTTGATTTAGACTTTGAATGTACTGTTCTATAATTTTCAGGATCTTAAAACTAACACCTATAAACTCTTGAGTCTAAAAATGACCTCATATAGTGAGGAACATAATTTATGCAATTGTATTTTGTATATTATTGTTCTTTCACATATTCAGAACATTACATGCCTTCAAAATGGGATTGTACTATACCAGTAAGTGCCACTTCTGTGTCTTTCTAATGGAAATGAGTAGAATTGCTTAAAGTCTCTCTGTGTGTTAAATCTGTCTGTTTTAATTCAAAAGTTTATTTACCTGGATAACCCAGACTTACTCTGTTTTGTTTTCTGGAAGAGTTTTTCTGGTATGTTCTTTGGTATTCCATTTTGAAAATGCCTTTCTCCTACCAAAATGTGCTTAAACCACTAAAGAAATGAAATGGCATTAATTGGTAAATTATCATGGTCATAATTAAATATTCTCATCAAGTTCTTGCATTTTAATTGTATTGTCTAAGTACACTTTAAAAAAATCAAGTGGCACTCTTGATGCTTATAGTACTTTAATAACTTAAAATCTGTAGCATACAAATTTTTCTAAAAGGGAAAATTTGTCTAGCTGCTTATGAAAAGTTGTGTGGCATTCTGTAAGCCATTTTTTTCTTTATCTGATCAAAGACAGTGTTATTTTTTTAAGAAATGAATTACATTTAAGATTAGAATATGGTTAATGTTAAATAGGCTTTTTTCTAGGAAGGTAAAGGTAGTTGATACTTTGAATAGTAACAGGTATGTGAGAGTCATGTTGTGTAGGAGTCACTGTTCTGTGGACTTTGTCTTCGTAGCTAAGGTTAGAGTCAGTGTGGTTTTGAGGTCGCACTACACTTTGAGGAAGGCAGCTTCTAATTCAGTCTTTCCTTCTCCATGCAGATATTGCAACTGCCTAATTTATGTGGCTGTGGAGTGAATTTGGTGCACCCTCAATATTTGGGAAAGTGATAGCTAAGGAATATTCCAAGGATAGATTCTCCATTTACAGATGTTTGTGGTGAAGTTAAATGTTTAAAGCAAATCTGTCATGGCCTTCTCACATTAAGTTGAAAGTAGCTTATAAAAACTGGTTTTACTTCCAGTGCTAAAAGTCTTTGCAGGATTTTTACAATTTTTCAAAGTCCTCTTTATCACTGTGATCTTAATCTGAGGGAGGAAAGTCTATCGTGGTTGTGAGGCAAGATGTACCTTATGGAGCTATCAATTTCTTGATGAAAGGGTCAGAATAACCTTTACAGTATTTTGGTAAGAGATAGTGGCCTTTATGCTGACTGAGCTGCATTCTGATAATGTCTTATTTCTTATAAATAGAATAAATTTGAAAGACTATTTGGTCTTAAAGCCAAAGTAATTTTAGAATGAATGACATACTTCATAGGAATTTAGTGTCAATTTCACGAGTTTAAAAACAACATGGGGAAAATACTGTTTAGAGGTTAATATTTTTTGAGTCCAAATTTGAGTTTTTTCTGTAGTTACCATGATTTCATCAAAGCAAATGAGTGAGTTTGAGAGGTTTGTTTTATAATTGTGTTACGTTTCCTGTTTAATAATCTCTAGCTCTATGATCAGGTACTTTTACTTTTTTTTTTTTTTTTGGCCATTTACAAGCCTACCAGATCTGCTTTATGAAATCCAGGGGACCAATGCATGTAATCACTAAAACTATTTTTATATAATTTTAAGAACATACCAAAAGTTCTTGTCTGATTTAAAGTTGTGATACATTATTTCTCAGTTTCATATAAGGTAATCAACTTTTGCTGAAGATATTCTTTATTAAGTCAAAAAATGAGTTACAATTTTACTGTTCAGCCTAAATGGATAAAATCTACTTTTGATGAATCAGGGAACTTTTTAAAAGTTGGAATTTAGTTCTAAATTGGGTTTACATGTTACACTAGCTGATTCCTTTTTTTTTTTTTTTTCCTAATGATGGTTTGACAAACTCCAATTGGCTAGTATTGAAAATGAAAGTAACTGAAAATATTTATGGATCGTGATTGCTGTGGCTATTCCTGCAGAAAAACTTGACTGGAGAAATATATTTAAAAACACAAGCCTTTGTGTTTATACTAACTATGTTTAGATGCTCACTTTCCAAGGTTCAACTTGGCTAAAGTATTCCTTTGGGCAGATTGTCTGTCAGTACCCCCAGAGGAACGGGGATGAGGGGTGCATATGGCTTACTGGGGTGTAGACATCCCTGGTCTTTTCTTCACACCCTTAGCTCGCTCTCTCCCAAACTGCCTTCCTGCTGGTCCTGCCTCTGAGTGGGCTGGCGCAAGGGGTAGCTCTGGCAGTGGGAGTTGTGCCAGAAGCAATGGCCAGTTGTATCTTCCATAGGACAGGGTAAGGTCCAAAGAACTGAGCCTGTAGTTATGCTGTAATGATAGTGCTCAGGAAGTGCCTTGAGTCAGGACACAGTGCCATGGTCAGCAAGAACTCCAAATTTCTAGTCTTAGAAAACTTCAGTGGTCACTTGGCCATTCTGCTGCTCATGCCTGAGTTACCTTTTTTCCCCCTCTACCTTAAAGAACTGTCACATACAGAGTATTTTGTAAAACAAGATGGTGAAGTGCTAATTAAAACTCAAAACAACATGAGGATCCCATCAGACATGTCATATCAAGAGTTTATTTTTACCCCTCCAATGAAAGAGTGATTGTTAGTAAACTATTTCTTGACCATGGCAGTGTTCTGGCTCCAGATGGTGAGAGTCCAAATAACGGTTCTGTCACAGCTTGGCAGAAAAATGCCAGTTCAGACGTTTTTGAGATTCTAAAAAATAGCTCATGACGTGTCCTGCAGCGTCTTGTGTCTGTTTTGGAATGCTGCGATTCCCATGGGCCCCCTCCAGAAATGCTGGACTTCTAGGACATTCTGAAGATTGTCAGTATATTTAAACCTTTAACCCTATTATGCAGTCTTTATTTGTAACTGTAAACTTAAAAAAAAAAAAAGTGGTTAACAACATTCAACCAGTTTCTTAAAGCTTAAAAAGAACTTCAGTGAATGTTTTTATTTTTAAACAAGATTTGTGAATTGAGTATCATGAACTGTGTTTTGATATCCCTTTTTCACATTGTGCCAATGGAATGGGGTGTTTGATATTTCTTTATGTCAAGGAGATGCTTCAAAACGTCAATTGCTTTAAACTTAAATTACCTCTCAAGAGACCAAGGTACATTTACCTCATTGTATATATGATGTTTAATATTTGTCAGCATCCTCCGGGTTTGCAGTTTTATTTCTATAAAGTATGAGTATTATGTTGCGAAAATTACTCAAATGGTACTGTATTGTTATATTTGTACCCCAAATAACATCTATACTTTGTTTTCTGTATTTTATTGTATTTGTGCAAAATTCTTTTGGCTTTATCACTGTAATCTCTGCCCCTTTAAGATGTGTATAGAAAATGTCCATATAAACTTTCACTTACGTTGGATGATTTTGAGAAACCTGTAAAGAGGTGAGGAAAACGAAAACTCCAGTTCCCCATAAGTTTTTTAAAATTGTATACTGTATTTGTAGTAATATTCTGAATGAACTGTATATAGGAGGTAGAAGAATAATGCTTATGTCAAGTCCTAACACTACAGTAGAAAAATGGAAGCAATGCAAATAAATTACTTTTTTTCCCAAGTGCTAGTGGCATAACTTAAAATAAAGGGTGTATATTGGAGAGAGTCCTGCTATTATGAAATGTAACTGATATAAATACAGACTAGAATCTTTGGATGACTGCTCGGTACAAGTTACAGTATTAGAGCGTGTTTGAGACCTGCCCACCTGTCCAAGGGTGCATCTTTGTGTGTAGAAGCTTCTTTCTACATGCTTGTGGGTGGCTAATCTGTCAGTGGACACAAAGTGACATGTCTACACGTGAACTGCTTTGTCTCTGGCTCAGCAATCTGCTAAGTTTGTGTTAAAGTTTTTCAATGATTTCCAAAGAAAATTTAAAGTATTTTCATCTTCTTTCCAAATTTTTCCTTCTTTTCCTAAATTAAGGATTGTGAGAAATAATTTGTAGAAATAAGTTTTTTTGTTTTTGAGTTTGTTTGAACAGTTAGTCTCCTGAGAGCGAGAACTTGACTGATAAGAGAACTGAGGAAGTAGTGATAGAGAGGGGAGATGTCATCTCCAAGCCCACAACATACTCTGGGTGAGGTTTTGCAGATTGGATTGTTCTTGCATTAAAGACTAGTCACCTCAATTCAGAGACCAGATTTAGCAATTTTATTTTTCTTCATAATAAAGGCAGAAGTAGAGCTTTTTCCAGAAGAAAGTGAGATTACTTTTAAAACATCATAGATTCAGAGAAACAGAACTAGCTTTGTCTTTTCATCACCTCTTCAGCCCTTGGGGTTTTCTGACCTGGAGAAAGTGATACTACCTATATGACCCAAAGGACAGATCTTGCAATTCTGTGCTTTATTTCATAATTGAGAATGGAGCTATTCTGAAAAGTGAGTAGAAAATTTTGATGTTATAAAAGCGAGGGCTCAGTCATGTATGACTTTTAAGGGTTAGAAAATATTCAATTAAATAATATTAAATCATTGTGAAAAAGTTCTTAATGTGAGATGGAAAATAAGAAACTTAAGATGACTATCTTCTTTCCTAATACAAAAGAACAGAATTATAATAGGACTTAAGTATTTCAAAGAAGAGAAAGGAAACAAAGGCTGTCGAGAATGATAGCACTTGGATACAACTAAACCTGCTTTCAAAAAAAAGAGGCGGGAAAAAAAAAAAGCAGCACACGTGAAAAAACAAAATTGAGATTATTCCTTAATGCCATGCACAAAAATAAGCCCAAAATGGATTAAAGAGCTAGATGTTAGACCGAACACTGTAAAACTCAGAGGAAAGCACAGGCAGAACACACTATGACATAAATCACAGCAACGTCTTTAACCCAGCTCCCAGAATAATAGAAATAAAAACAAACAAATGGGACCTGCTTAAACTCAAAAGCTTTTCCACAGCAAGGGAAACAATAAGCAAAATGAAAAGACTACCCACAGATTGGCAGAAAATATTTGTAAATGATGTTACTGATAAGGGATTAGTCTCCAAAATTTACAAACAGCTTATGACACTTAATAGCATCAAACCAAACAACCCACTCAAAAGGCAGAAGCCCTGAATAGACCTGTCTCTCAAGAGGACACACTGATGGACAGCAGGCACATGGAAAGGTGTTCAACACCGTTCCTTATCAGATAAATGCAAATCAAAGCTACAGTGAGAAATCACCTCACCCAGGCAGAATGGCTATCATCAAAAACCCACAAACAACACATGCTGGAGAGGGTGCAGAGTGAAGAGAACCCTCCTGCCTGTTAGTAGGAATGTAAACTGGTACACAAACTATGGAGGTTCCTTAAACTAAAAATAGAGCTACCATATGATGCTGCAATCCCACTCCTGGGCATATATCCAGAGAAAAACATGACCCCAAAAGATAACATGCACCCCAATGTTCACTGCAGCACTGTCTATAACAGCCAAGAGAGGGAGACCACCTTAACATCCAGCGAACATTCAGGCATGGCGGCTGACTCCGTGCGCCTGGAAAATCCCACGGGCAGAGGGGTCTGGCAAGCCATGGTCCCCAGGGTCACAAAGAGTCGGACACGACTGAAGTCACAGCACACACGCACATGATGTATATTACAATAGTAGCACAAGGGAGTGGGCAGGAGATGGAACTATATTGGAACAAATACTCTGCTTTTCACTGGAATTACACTAGCATTAATCTGAAGATTGTGGTTAACTAAAATACTGCAGTCCCTAGAACCACCACTAAAACACTCAAAATACAGTTTAAGAAATCTAAACGGCACAGTAAAAAGTTTTAACACAGAAGAAGGCAGCAACAGAAAGATGGAGATGCAAAAAACATATGAGACATTTGGAAAACAGTAAAATGGTAGCCATAAATCAAACCATACCAATAATTTCATTAAAAATGACTGGACTAAATACTTGAACCAAAAGAAGTAACTGTTACAATGGATAAAGAAAAGCAAGACTTATCTATATGGTGTCTACAAGAGAAACTTTGGATTCAAAGACAAATAGCACAAAAGTAACAGTATGAAAAATACACACCATGCCAATAGTAACCATAAGCCAGAGCCAGAATGGATATATTGATGTCAGACAAAGTGGGACTGGATATAAACTAGAAATAGAGGACATTTCAAACGATAAAGGGTCAGCATATCAGGGAGATACATTACTCTACCAACGGGTTCACTCATGTGCACTCAGTAAAGCTGATCTAGTGACAGCAGGTTGTGGTGAAGAAAATTCCAGTGTTTATTGTGAGGCACCCACTGTGGGGACAAGTAAGATGGTAGCTCATGCCCGAATGACCCAAATTCCCCAACGGATTCTAAGGAGGACAAAGTGAGGGAGAGGGTCACAGGGTTATTGATCAGCTCATGCACAGTTCTGGCTGGTTAGTGGTGAGCCAACAGGGTGATGTCTGGGGACTCTCCATCATTGACTTTCTGCTTCCAAGCTGTCTGGAGCCTACATGCCTGTGGTCAGCATGTAGTTAACTTCCTCCAGCTGGTGGTTGTGAAAGTGAAAGTCACTCAGTCATGTCCAACTCTGCAACCCCTTTGGAATTCTCCAGGCCAGAATACTGGAGTGGGTAGCTGTCCCCTAAGGATCTTCCCAATCCAGGAATTGAACCCAGGTGTCCCACACTGCGGGTGGATTCTTCACCAGCTGAGCCACAGGGGAAGCCTGAGAATACTGGAGTGGGTCACCTATCCCTTTTCCAGTGGATCTTCCCGACCCAGGAAGCAAACCAGGGTCTCCTGCTTTGCAGGAGCATTCTTTACCAACTGAACTATCAGGAAGTCCTAGATATTACTGTGCCTAAACAGCTGCACCTAAAAACAAATATGTGGGGAAAAAAGTGACAGAGTTGAAAGGAGAAATGGATAATTCACCAATAACATTTGGAGATTAAAACCACATTCTCAGTAACTCACAGAACTTGAAAAAAAAACAAAAAATGTCATCGCCCAACCTGTCCTGATATTTGTAGATCAACCACCACAGCAAAACACACATTCGTTTCAACTCCACATGGAACATTCTCCAGGGAAAGACCACATGCTGTGCTATAAAACAGTTTGAAAGGACTGAAGTCATAGAAAGTATCAATATATTTCCCAACCATTTGAAATCAAATATGTGGGGAAAAAAGTGACAGAGTTGAAAGGAGAAATGGATAATTCACCAATAACATTTGGAGATTAAAACCACATTCTCAGTAACTCACAGAACTTGAAAAAAAAACAAAAAATGTCATTGCCCAACCTGTCCTGATATTTGTAGATCAACCACCACAGCAAAACACACATTCGTTTCAACTCCACATGGAACATTCTCCAGGGAAAGACCACATGCTGTGCTATAAAACAGTTTGAAAGGACTGAAGTCATAGAAAGTATCAATATATTTCCCAACCATTTGAAATTAAGTTAGGAGTCACCAAAAGACATTTTGCAAATCCCCAAATATTTGGAAATTTAGTGCATTTCTAAACACTTGTGTATTGAAGAAATCAAGGAAGGTTAAGAGAATTTTAATGAAGTAAAACAGCATATTGAAATTTATAATATGCAGCTAAGGCAGTACTGAGAGGGAAATTTAGTTTTGAATACCTATATTTGAAAAGATATTTAAATTCCATGAAGATATATGCAAAAGTCCTTCAACTATTAGCAAACTGAATCCAGCAACAAATAAAAAGATTTATACACCAGGACTAAATCGGCTATATCCTGGGACTGCAAGCTTGATTTCACATCCAAAAAGTTCTATGCTACTGCCACTGTTAAGTCGCTAAGTTGTGTCTGAATCTTTGCGACCCCATGGAATGTACCCTGCCAGTTTCCTCTGTCCATGGGATTTCCCACGCAAGAATGCTGGAGTGGGTTACCATTTCCTCCTCCAGGGGATCTTCCCGACCCAGGGATTGAACCCATGTATCCCTGTCTCCTGCACTGGCAGGCAATGGATTCTTTACCACTGAGCTATCTGGGAAGCCCTAAAAACGTTGTATACCATATTAATAAAATGGCAAAACCCCTATGTTCAGCTAAATAGATACAAGAAAAGGCATTTGACAGAATTCAGCACCCCTTTGTGATAAAAACCCAAACAAGGAATATAAGGCACGTTCCTCAACCTAAGTGAAGAATATTTTCAACCTATGAAAATCCTACAGCTAATAAACTTAAGGGTGAAAGAGTGTTTCTCCTAAAATCAGGAGCGATCAAGAATATCCACTCATTTTTATTTAACACTGTAGTAGAGCTTCTATCCAGCTCCTGACCTGTCCCCAACCCCCACCAAAGATTAAAGGCATTCAAATGTGAAAGAGTAAAACTTCACAAATGATATGATTTCTATGATCCTAAGGAATCCACAAAAAAGCTGAAAAAATTGTAAGGCTGTATGATACAAGATCAATATATAAAAATCAACTAAAATTCCCTATTAGCAATGAACAATCCTCTTAAAAACTTCCACTCACAATAGCATCAAGAATATAAGAATAAATTTCATTGAAAAAGTATAAAAACTGCAGAGAGAAATTAAAGATCTAAACAGATGGAGAAACATCCCATATTTTTGGACTAAAAGATTCAATACTCTTATAATGGTAATTCTCCTCAATTATTCTCTAGCTTCAACTTAATCCCTATCAATAGTCCAGCAAGCTTTTCTGTTTTTTTTGTTTTCTGTTTTTTGTTTTTGAAATAGACAAACTGATCCTAAAACCTGCACAGAAATACAAAGTATCTAAAACAGCCAGAATTATTCTGAAAAAGAACAAAATTGGAGGAATTACCCTACCCAATTTCAAGTTTATAAAGCTGCAGTAATTAAGACAGTGTTCACTGGCATCAGGATAGGTGGACAAGAGAGAGAATAGGGTTAACAGTCTAGAAATAAACCCTTACATATATGATAAATTGATCTGACATATGTGCCAAGCCATTTCAATGTGAGATGAGTCTTCAACAAGTGGTGCTGGGACAACATATA